>SJYX01000734.1:17732-54656 GCA_006410675.1 Oreotragus oreotragus | reverse complement strand
CCCCCCTCCAACCCTCTTCCTTCATTTCCACGGCTTTGGAAGCACCAGCGTTCCAACTGTCTGCGTGCCAAGACCTTCCCGAGTCTGAAAGCTGCTGAAGTAACAGATCAGATTTTAGCAAGTGCTTTCCAGGCTGAGCGCCAAGCCCTCTTCTGATTCAGGAGTGCGCGAGCGGGGAGCGAGGCGAGGAAGCAGCCGAGGGCTGCACCACCTTGGGCCAGGGTGTGCGAAGCGCGGCCCGTTCCGGAGCCGCCTCGCAGGCAAGGGTCCCTCGGCTTAGGCGCTCCGCTCTGCGCCCTCTCCCTCGTCTCCCCTCCTAGCTCCACATCTCTCTCAATGCTGCAAACGCCTCTGAAACCACAGAGTAATTTACAACTGAAGCTTTCTCCCTGGACTCGGAATCTACTCGGTTGAAAGGAGCCTTTTTGTTTGGAAAAGCGAGCGGAGATGGTGAAGAGACGGTTGGCAGAGAAAATCTCTCCGTTCTAACTCCTCACCGGGGCCGAGGGGCTCGGAGCTCGGCACATTGTGGCCACTGAGCCCTCCGGCTCCAAGGGTCTGCTCCCAGCCGAAGCGGACTGGGGCCGCGCCAGCCTGAGTCCAGCAACAGAGCCCCTTGCCCTTGGCCGGTTCCCCGCCCGCGCTGGGCGCACGCGGAGCCGCCCTTCGGCGCCCTGGGAACAGGTGCACTGTTCCACGCCCAGGAGGGGTGGGGCCCAGGGAGGGGGCGCGGCCCGGGGGAAGGGGACCGACGCGTACCGGGAGGCAGGGGCAGGTGGGTGCAGAGGGAAGGTCAGAGTCAGGAGCCCACGTACCTGTACCTGGAAGCACAGCAGCAGGAAGTGTAAACACCTGCGGGGGAGAGAGAGGGAGAGGAGGTCATTGGGACTGGAGGGAGGGAAACGCGCGCACAGACAGACAGATACGCAGCCGCAAAGTCAAAAGAACGGCGGGGCGGGCAGAGCCACGGGCACACGGACAGACGTCCGGGCAGGGTGGGCAGCCCCGAGCGCGGGCGCTTACAGGCAAGTGCAGGCGGAGGGCGCTGAATACATCGCTGGGCGGGGGGGGAGGCGGCGGCTCCTAGCCCAGCCTGCACATGTCCCCTTCGCGCGGCCGGGACCGGGCGCCTCCGCCGCCGCCGCCGCCGCCGCCGCCGCTGCTGCTGCTCCCTCCTCGCCGGCTGCTGCTGCTGCAGACTCTGCTGCTCCGGGGCGCTCCGCGGCGCGCCCTGCGGCATCAGCGCCCCGCGCGGCTCCTCCCGAGCGCTGCGCCCTCCGGGCTGGCGCGGGGGCTGCGAGGCGGCCGCCGCTGGGCAGGAGGCACCCGCCGGTGCGAGGAACCTGGCTCTCGGCCGGCCGGCCGGCCGTCCGGGCGTCCGCGGGAGGCTGGCTGCCCGACTCACTCCGGGGGCAGCATGCGCGGAGGGTCTGGAAGCTGGGGCGCACTCTCCAGGCGGGGCTTGGGGCTGCGCGGGGCCAGGGGTCAGCGCTCCGGGGCCGGGGCGCGCGGCGGCAGCACGAACGCGTCACGGCCGCTCCGTCTGGGCGCCTGCCGGCTCATGTCTCCTCCTCCGCGTCTCTCCGGCCGTGCGCATCGCCGCCTCCCACCACTGGCGGCGGCCGGGGCGTTTTCTACGCGCGGGCGGCGAAGGGGCGGGGGGCCGGGGGCGGGCCCGGGCCCGAGCCGGCACAATGAGGATGCGGGGCCCGGGGGCTCCCCCCTCGGGGCGCGGCCGGACGGGCGCTCAGCTCGCCTGGGTGCGCCGCGCCCACATCAAAGGCGGCCCTGCCGGCTTGCCGGCCTGCAGCGGCCTCTCCACTGCCGCCTCCTCTTCTCCTGGCGCTCCGGCTTGGAGGGAGGCGCTCAGACTCTCGGCGACCGGACCGGCAGCTCCGAAGGGGCAGAGCCCGCGAGGCTGGAGCTGATGAGCTCTGGGAGCCGTCGAAATTCTGCGCCTGGGCGCAATGACCCGCGCCACGGCGCAAAGGCTGCCAGAACTGGGCCGGCTGCGGTCCCCCAGAACGCAGTTAGGTGCAGAATGTCCTTCCTCACCCACATTCGTCCTCGCACTCATACCCACCAGCGCCTGAGCGGGGAGCAGGGAGAGGGCGGGTCAGGCCCAACCCTCGGGGCGGCTCCACGCAAGGGGGGTCGCTTTTACCCACTCTGTGAGTCCACAGAGGATCGTGACGTGTCCCAGATCCCTCTGGGAAGCCTGGCCACCCTGAGTGAACCTCCTTCTAATCTCCGTCCCTGCAGTTGAAAGGGAGGGGGCACTGAGGGTTTCTCTTACGACCCCCACCCACCCCCTTCCAGGGCTCCGGGGTTGGTTCCCAGCTGGGCTCTCTGAGGGATGAGCCACCTTTGGAAACGCACGGCTGCCACCTAGCGTCCCCAAGGCTTCACTGCAGCCCAGCCCGGGCAGGCCATACAGGCCCGGGAGGAGCCAGCAGGACTCTGGTCAGCGACCACTCCAGGCCCTCTTCTGGCCTCTAGGCTGAGGTTTGCTATTTTTTGCATACTAAGCAGTTTGACTCTTTTAACCAGGTCCCTTCTGAGACCATCTCTTCTTACCCGCTCTGCTTCCTCAGAGGCATCACGCCTGTCCTTCCCACCAACCTCAGAATGTAGGTGTTCTTAGCACACGAAAGTGCCTTACACTGTGTGAAGCTCCAGACAGCCAGGCTCTACTTAGTCACAGTAGGAAAGCAACTGAATAAGCTCGAAAAGCAAAGTTCAGGAATCCAGACTATTTGGTTAAAAATTTGTGTCATTGATTATGTGCCATGTTGTGCCATGATTGATGGATTTCTATGTTCACTGTGGTTTTCACTTACAGTGAAACTGAGGTGTGCTTGTGCTTAATCGGTCAGTAATGTCCTACTCTTTGCAACCCCATGGACTGTAGCCTGCCAAGCTCCTCTGTCCAAGTGATTCTCCAGGCAGTCACACTGGAGTGGGTTGCCACAGGCGCTGTCCAACAGTAATACTTCCTATATAAATATCCGCAGTTGCTCTGGCTACAGGCCTCCCTGCGTGGTTTTTATGGGCTTATTTTTGGCCGAGCTGGGTCTTTGTTGCCGCGCAGGCGTTCTCTGGCGGCAGCACACAGGGGCTACCCTCTAGTTGAGGTGTGCAGGCTCCTCGCTGCAGCGGCTTCTCTCCTAGTGGCGCTCAGGCTCCAGGCAGACAGGCTCAGCAGCTGCAGCTCCCCAGCTCTAGAGCACAGGCCCAGTCGTTGTGGCACAAGGGCTTAATTGCTCCAAAACATGTGGGATCTTCCCAGATCAGGGATCAAACCCGTGTCTCCTACACTGGCAGGCGGATCCTTCACCACTGAACCGCCGGGGAAGCCCAAAGCTGAGGCTATCTTAAACAGCCTCTGTTTCAGCACTGAACACAAGTGCAGAAAACCTTTTCAAAGCCAGATGCTGAGTGATGCAGAATGTTCTTGTTTGAAGCACTGGGCTGAATTTACTTAGACATTCTCATTGCTAGAGCTGGTAAACCCCAAGACAGCATGCAATGACCAACCACACAAGAGATGGACAGAAATGCTCCCCTTGGGTCCTGTGACTTGATCTTACTTCATTAAGACCTCTGACAGACCAGTTCAGAGGTAGTTTGGGCCTACTGTGGGGTGTTTGAAGCATTTCCTGGCTAAGAAGCAACACTTCCAGTTTCCTACACTATTACTATTTTCTATTACTCTTGAATGAAATGAGTACATCATCACTCATATTCTAAAATGCTTGCAGTTTTTTTTAAGGCTCAGATAGTGTTTGCTGATTTCATAAAGTTGTCACCCAAACAGGATTGGGCTTCCCTTCAGTCAGTAAATAATCTGCCTGCAATGCATGAGATCTGGGTTCGATCCCTGGGTTGGGAAGATCCCCTGGAGAAGGAAATGGAAACCCACTCCAGTATGTCCTTACCTGGAAAATCTCATGGACAGAGGAGCCTGGTGGGCTGCAGTCCATGGGNAGTAAATAATCTGCCTGCAATGCATGAGATCTGGGTTCGATCCCTGGGTTGGGAAGATCCCCTGGAGAAGGAAATGGAAACCCACTCCAGTATGTCCTTACCTGGAAAATCTCATGGACAGAGGAGCCTGGTGGGCTGCAGTCCATGGGGTCGCAAAGAGCCAGGCACAACTGAGCAACTAACACTTGCTTACAAACAGGATTGACTTGAAGAGATGTTCTGAGTAAGAGCGTAAACTCAAGAGTTGGAGGTCCTGGCTTTGAGTATTGCCTCCAACACTTACTTATAAATTCCTACAAGCTTCCTCATCTACAAGCCACATCTTCCACATCTAAGAACAGCAACAAGTGTTGAGTTGCTGTGAGTTACCAAATGAGATCATTTGGTCTGGCTCACAATGAAGGTTTCAAAGGTTTTAGTTATTTAATAATCCTGATCAGGGTTTTCAGGTTACTATCTCATTATTTGTTGTTCACCAAGCAGGAAAGCAAGATCATTCTCAATTTATTGAAAAGAATTTTTCTACTCAAATCAAATTTTTACATTCTTCCCTTTCCCCATCATTCACACCTTCACACCTATTGAGTTACCATACAAATGAAACTTAAACGAGATTTTTCTATTCAAATTTGACATGTTCATGTAGCAATATGGGTCACTAGTTTGGTAGTCACTTCTCTCCAATTTATTCAATCACTATTTATGGCCTCAGGCCCTGGGAGAAGGCAGACAAAGCCTTTGCTTTAAAAAGCACTTCACTTCTACTAAGACAAGCAATAAGCAAATAAGCCAAGAGATAAATTCAAGCTTAATAGCACTTTGAAGGAAAACAATGGGACAGAGAGCACCAATTAGCAATACTTCGGCTAAGACCCAAAGATGGGAAAGCCAGCCATGCAGAGTATTCCAGGGAAAAGATATCAATTGTCTCCATGTGGGAAAAGGATGGGTGCGAGTTAGCCAAGAGTTGCAAGAGAGTGAAAATGGGGTAGGCTCCTATCAGAAGCCTGAGAAATGGAGTTATTTCCTGCCCAGTCAGTAAACCAGGATGTCACAGTGACGAGTGACTCTGGCCCTCCAAGTGTGAATTTCTGAGCCCCTTAGACAACCAGGAAGGAGAACAATACCTATGATCCAGCAGCCATCAGGCTGCAGCCACTCCCTACAGTGAGCTTGAAAAAGGCAGGTTACTGGCCGAGAGCTCAGATGCATATGTAAGGCATTTCAATGAGCCCAGACTCTTGCATTTTCCCATATATAGAAAAGCGCTGAATTCCTTGAGGTATCTGGTTTTAATTCACAGAAACACTTTTGACTTTCAGACTACCTGCTTTGTTGCAAACTTTTAAAACCCGACTCCTCCACCCACCTCCTCCAAACAGTTCTGTCACTTGAGACGCTGTCTCCCAGGCTTGAAGTCCTAAAAATTTCCACCAAATTTAACATCTCTCAACTTTTAGGCAGTGGCTTTAAGTCGACAAGCCTTTAAAAGGCCTTTTAAGGCAATTTTATCTACAGCTTTTAAATGCTTGGAGTTCAACAAATGTGTATGCATATATGCAGGTCAGGAAGCAACAGTTAGAACTGGACATGGAACAAAACAGACTGGTTCCAAATAGAAAAAGGAGTACGTCAAGGCTGTATATTGTCACCCTGCTTATTCAACTTTGCCTGGAAAATCCCATGGACAGAGGAGCCTGGTAGGCTACGGTCTATGGGGTTGCAAAGAGTCAGACACAACTGAGCGACTTCACTTCACCCGGCAATGCAGTAAGGTGCCTTTTCCCAATTTCCCATCATGCCGACTCCAGGTGTGAATTCATAACCAGTCTCAAGTTATCCTCCACACATATGAGTCCCCTGTCTCTTCCATGGTAAAAATAGGTGTTATTAGTGTTCCAGCGATGAAGAATTGCTTTCTATAAATATTTGGGGATTTGGACTAGCTCTTGTCGCACTGTATATCATTCCTATGAACGCTGGGCTTTCTGCCTCTCTTCACAGGGAGCCCAGCAGTCCTTGGAGGCAGCAGCTCAGAAGACAGGAGAGCCTCAAAGTTGTATAAATAAAGGGCTGATATGTTCAAACAGAAAAGAATTTTACACGCGCAAGCTGCACCTCGACATGACGCCGTTCCTGAAGGTGATCTCACACTGAGAAGACGAGGGGTTTTATAGACACATACACAGGAATTCCAGTTAATACACTTCTGCATGGTACAAAAAAACAGCTTCAGAAGTCCCTCAGAGTTCCTGCTTTATCAGAAGGGACAGAAAATAGGCAGCTTGTAGCAGAGGAAGATAGAACAAATTAGGACAGTAATCACAGGCAGCCATCGGGGACAAATCAGCTGGGTGTCTGGTTCGGTTGGTGGAGGCCAGGGAAGAGAGAGGAGAAAGGATAACCTTGAACCACTCATAAAACAGGTAAATATAACTCATTTTATCTTGACAGTCATTACAATAATTGTTACTGTTTTACCACTGTAAGTGGGTAGAGCTGATAATCCTACCATAGAGAAGGCTAACTCTTGAGTTAACTATTTAGAAGGCAACTGCCAATCCTCTTTTGGATGTCTGACCCTGTTTTCCACTCACTAGGAGTTCATTACTTTCCCAAGCTCAGCTTCAATTCAGCTAAGGGTACTGAGAGTTCCTGTGGTGGGGATGACGCTTGTCCATCTTTGCAATACACCCTCCTGCCCTGGGATCTAACAGCAACTGGCTCATGGAAGATGCTTCCTAAATGCTCCATAAGTGGATCCCCTTTTCATTCCACAGTCCTCTGGCTTAAGAGCCTCTTTCTCCCCATTAGAGGTGAATGAACAAGAAATAAATGACCTTGGAGTGAAAGAAACTGATCAGGAACAAAGCAAGTCTTGGCCTGGAAGGATCTCAGATCTTTCATACTACCCTCAAAAAACAAGATCCCAGGTCCTTGATAAGAAGTGGTGACTAAGAAAGACAGAAACAAAGGTGAAGACGTCAAACACTCATGGGGCTCACGATGGGAGCACTTTCCAGTGCTGTAGACTGACAGGGACTTCCAAGTTCTCGTGGGTCACTCTCCTAACCTCACTGCTCCAGAGTTCTTAGGTTCCAGCTGCTTTGAGTGGTCCCGGTCCCAGCTCTGCCAGGTGGGGCTTTGATTCAGAGTCACGCATTTGCCCCAAATCTGTCTCTCTCCATGGCTGGGCTCTTCTTTCCTGTTTCTTCTTAGATAGGCTCTTTCCCCATGGTTTCAAGATAGCCATGAGCTTCTGTTTTCTAAATCGCTGGCCCAGCTTGAGTCACATGGCCATGCACAGATGAATCACCATGGCCAGAGGAATGGAAGACACTGATTTTCCCAGCCTGGAGCCACAGGAACGCAGAGTGGGGAGGAGAGGAGTGTTTCCAAAAGGAAAACTTGAAAGCAGAAGAGAATGATTCTGGGAAGCAAGACTAAAGATTTTCCTAGAAGTATTCAAAATAATTACTTTGACTCATTACTCATCGTATGCCACCAAAACAATGTACCACAGTCTGGGTGGTTTAAACAACAGAAATTTATTTTCTCACAATTCTGGAGGCCAAAAGTCCAAACTCAAGGTGTCAGCAGAGTTGAATTATTCTGAGGTCTTCTCATTGCTCCAGATAGCCATCTTCTCTATGTGTCTTTACGTGATCTTTCCTCTACACATGTCAGTGTCCTAATCTCTTAAAGACACCAGTCGTATTGGCTTATAGACTATCCAAACAACTTCATTTTACCTCTTTAAATATCCTATCTCCAAACACAGTCACATTCTAGGGTACTGAGGGTGGACTTCAACATAGGAATTTCAGAGAAACACAATTCAAACACTTATATTAATGAAACCATGTTTTTCTTTTCCTTAGCAATGCTTTAGTTTCCCTTAGGGCTTGAAGAATTATGGTTGATGCTTCCTGGGAGGTGATATCGTCATTAACACCATTCATTCATTCAGCTCATAATGAGCATCCACTGCCTACTATGTGTCTGGCACTTTCTGGGCCTTTGAGATCCCTCAACAAACGAAACAGATAAAGCCTTGTCCAGGCAACGTATACGGTGAATCAATAACTGCTATGTAAGTAAGACAAGAACATACTTGTGGAGCCTCCAGAAGCTGCAAGCGAGGGATTTTACAGTTTTTTTGTATTTAGTGCCCACAGTGCTTTCCTGTGACACGTTCTCACCCAGCAATTTTGGCACCATTTTACAAAAGGAAAGGCATTGTCATCCCCAAGGCCCACTTTCTAGCCCATCCCTTTCAGGACTCACAGAAATTATAACTCAGTCTGCTTCTGCAGGAGACTGATGGGGACCTAGACTTTCTGACTCCCAGACCAGTCCTTGCCCCTCGTATGACATCTTTTCTTGCAAATGTTCAGTGTTAACAGCTCTCCCTAGATAGACCTTCTGCTTGCTGGTGTGGCAGCTGCCAGACTCTTAGGGGCTGCCTCGTAGAAAGACTCAAGTCTCAGGATGGTACATCAAAGGATGGAAAGCACAAATCAAGAAAGGCACACAGGCTGTTCAACTCAGTCTATACTTTTCATCTCTGCACTTCCTGCCTAGTCACAGGGCATTTCATTCGTTCTTGGCTGGTGCATGTAGGGAAGCAGTATACATTTCAGGGGATGAGGGTAAGAAATAAAAATATTGGAGCAGAAAAAGGAAATGGAAAGGGATATAAATAATCACAATTGCTAACATGAATGAACAATTGTTCTGTGTGGCTCAGATGGTAAAGCGTCTGCCTGCAGTGCAGGAGACCCGGGTTCGATCCCTGGGTTGGGAAGATTTGCTGCGATTCATGGGGTCGCAGAGAGTCGGACACGACTGAGCCACTGAACTGAACTGAACTGAACTGAACCAATCTTGAGCAATGTCCCCACACCCACCCCTAGTCTCAAGTCACCATTCATCTGCTGGCACTAGATTCCTTTCACATGAATGCATCCATACACAGTACCTGCTCTTCCGTGTCTGGCTTCTTTTGCTCAGCATGTTTGAGATCCATCCTCACTCATCTTTTTTGGCTGCACCATGCAGCTGTGGTACTCCAGTTCCCAGACCAGTCATCAAATCCACGCTCTCTGCATTGGAAAGTAGTCTTACCCTCTGAACTACCTGGCAAGTCCCATCTGGTTGCTGGTATCACTATTGTTCCTTTTTATTGCCAACTAGTACTCAGTGACTTCCCCGGTGGCTCAGATGGTAAAGAATCTGCCTGCAATGCAGACCAGGGTTCAATCCCTGGGTCAGTAAGATCCCCTGGAGAAGAAAATGGCATCCCACTTCAGTTTCTTGCCTGGAGAATTCCCTAGACAGAGGAGCCTGGCAGGCTATAGTCCATAAAGTTGCAGAGTTGGACACAACTAAGTGACTAACACTTTTAGTACTCAATGTGGATATACGCATTTGTCAATTTAATAAAGGCTTGGTAAGTAAGGGGCGGCAGTCCAGCCTGTTTTTAACAAGCTTAATGCAGCATGGATACATTGTAATGACAGCGGCCTTAAGGAGGCCAATGAAAACGCTGTTACTAGTCCAGCTAGTTATGGTAGCTGAGACCAGGTGGCCCTGTGCTAATCTGTTGGGAGTTGGACACACGTATATTCAAATTCCCAGCTCTAAGCTAGCAAGTTTGCAATTTTCTGAGCAGATCTCATCGGCAAAACTTCGCTGGTTGTCTCAAGGGTAGTTGAGAACGTATGAAGGCTGCTTGCCCAATGGAAAGGAACCCCTGGAGGGCAGTTAAGTGTTCTGCCTGCTGATTAATCCTAAATACTTAGATGCTTTGGGACAGAGTATTCCTTTTCCACCTTTCCAAACCTAAGAATCAGAAAATTCAGGGAGTCCATAGAATATATTTTGGAGACAAAGATCAGGGAACTTTTAGCCTAAGAAAATAGGACAAACACAGCCTCAAGTCTTCAAGAGGATCAAGTAGCTCAGTGAGAAAAGTAGACCCTTAGCACAGATACAGCTGTAAAATTTTCTCTAGATCAGCTCTTGGAACTTTCACAGCATTAAAATGGGATGTCTACTGCCAAGTTCATGAGTCAGGGAGCAACCGGTTCTTTTGCTAAGATCTGGCTAGAAGGTAGCCTTAGACTTTCTGCAGTAACTTTAAGCCTCTGTCTCCACAGCCGAGACCACTAATCTTTAATTTTGTTTTTTTCTTCAATAATTTCAAACAAAAACAGCCCTATCCTGACAATGTATACACAATCCCCTGCCCATTAACGAAATAGCTTTTGTAAGTTTTACACAGGACTATAAACCTCATTTTATTATCATATGCATGATCCAGTAATTTGGACAGCTCTCAAACAGCCTCCCTTATTAACCTATTTTGTCCTCTGGTTTAGGTTTGAAGGTAACTCTGTTGAGTTCTCACCCATGACCTAAAGATATAAAAATGAAAAGGTATCAAAAAGAGAAGCTTCCTGAGACAAGTGTTATCTTTGCCCTCCTAATACTCAAAAATGTTCTTTTTGCAAAGGGGCTGATCTGATCATCCAGGTTAAGTCTGCTAAACAGTATCAGCTCAGTATTAATGAACCATCAACTCCCACCCAGGCTGTGATCTCTAAATGCCACTTTTAAGGAACCAAAGCTCTGTGGAAGAGATAAAGGTCTGAGATAAAGAAAATGTATTTAAACCTGAATTCAGTAGACATCATTAAAGTCTATGAACATTGGAGAGGGTGAGGACAGAATGGAACATTACTCAGCCATTTAAAGAAAAGAATGAAATAATGCCATTTGCACCAACATGGACCCAACTACAGATCACCATACTAAGTCAAGGAAGAGAAAGGTAAATGCCAAGCAGCACTTCTATGTGGAATCTAAAACACAGCACCAACGACCCTATTTGTGAAACAGAAGCAGAACAGACGTGGTCGCCAAATGCAAGGCAGGTAGGGGAGGGATGGACTAGGAATTTGGTGTTAGAAAATGCAAAATAGTACACACAGAATGTATAAACAACAAAGTCCTATATTCAATACATTCCTGGGATTAATCATAATGGAAAACATTTTTAAAAAGAATTGTCTATATGCATATAAACTGAATCATTCTGCTGTACAGCAGAAAAACAACATTCTAAATCAACTATACTTCAACAGAAAATTTTTATACTTTGAAGAAATACTCAAGTTACAAAAAAATTTGAATTCAGAACACCTGTTACTTTCAGGTACGCTAAGTCATCAACCATCATTCTCAAAACTGGTAAATGCAAACATTAAATGTTTTTCAAAATTAGGTAGAGGCAGTACAATAGAGATTTAAAATTAAAATAATTAAGCTGTTTTCTACAGTTGGTTGCATGTACTCAGCTGTGTCTGACCCTGCGACCCCAATGACAAAGGAGCCCACCAAACTCCTGTCCATAGGATTTCCGTTAACTATACTTATTTTTAGCATTTATACTGATAATGATTTATGACCAATCTCACTGAGTAGTTTATACAGAACAAAGGGAAGTCAGTGTCTTTAAAAGAGATTTCCTAAGCCTGGGAGTAGTAGTAATTTAACTTCCAGATTACTATCATGTTTAATTGGCTGATTATCTAACAGCTAGCACTATCAGAAGACTTCTGAGGCACAGGAAATCTTTAATTCCTGTCCTTTCAAAAAAAGCAGCCCTCTAGATCTGATTAGCTGTGTTTAAGAAGCTAAGAACAGAACAATCAGTAAGGCCAGTTGCTTTCCCTCGGAATGGCGGGAAGTTCTTTTAGGTTCCCTGCCACACAGAAGTGCCCATCAGGTAAACCTAATGTTCAACTTCCATACAACGCAACTCAATACAAATTTCAGACATTATTATCAGCGAGCACACTTCTACTTCTGAACATGTTAAATTACTAATACTAGTAATTACCTAACACTCCTACATCACAAACAGTAATTAAAAAACACTACCTAGGGAAGGAATGACTCAACTTTAAAATAAAGACAAAGAGGAGCTATAGGGCAGACACGGCTTATTCGGATATAATTGAATAACTGAAGAAAATCACAACGTAAATGACTAGAAGAGAAACCTAACACTTGGAAACAGATTAGACAAGACAGTACTACCCCAGTATTTTTTCCCACCCGGCAAAATTAATCTACTCTGGAAAACTACCCCAGTGATGGAAAAGATAATATCTTCAGACCTCCATCAAAATAATCTGGAACTAGAACCCAGTCATCAAGTACCACCCTTCTAATCAATATAAAATATAAAACTAATAGGCTGGGAGTGAGCGGGGTAATGAGTAAACAATGCATGGATAAGAAAGGTCTTTTTCAGACTCTAGATACCACATCCCAAGAACCAAGGAAGAACATCTGGAAATTTAAAAAAGAAAACCAACACAAATTTGAAGACAGAAAATAAAGTCTCTCTCCAAGTTTAAACAAAAAGGAATGAGGATAAACAAAGAATCAGACAGGCCTAAGAATGCAAGAAAGTTTAGCAGGAGGCTTAAATCTCCCAAGAAAACACCTGAGAATCTCTAGACTAGACCCACAGTCCACCCAGGGCCAGAAGACCGCAAGACATAAAACTCCAGAACAGCATCCAGAAAGCAATCTTAGAAACTATTGGAGGGTCCACGACAGCAAGACAAGTAGCAGAGGAATCTCGCCCTGTCATGCAATTGAATTTTGCTAAGACAGTTAAAGGGGTTCTAAGGACCAGTCCCCAAATGTCCTAAAGTAACCACTACATGCAATAAATTATCCTCCCCAAGAATCTCAAATACGTTATATGCTGAAAAGATAAGTCACAGAAAGCATTTGCTGTTCCGGTTCACACAGAGAAGCCAGGCTGAAAAACGCTGCTGTGGGTTATTTAACATGCCAGATTTTCTTTGGGAGTGAAAGGCTAGGTTGGGTGGTAGGAAGGTCTGAGGAACATTTGATTATGTAAATGTATTTCTTTGACAAAGCATAAAGAGGATAATAGAGAAACAGGGCTACTTTATTAAAATACTGAGTTTATTTCACATGTATATTTGTCTCCCCACCATTCCCATCTGTCTGACCACCACTACTACTATTCCTATCATAACATTCCATACATACTTAAAACCAAGCAAAGGGTGGAGTTCCATCTTTAAAAACTAAACAGGCATTTTGGACAACACATTCTTGGCAATGGAACGTGGACAACATTTATCAGACACGGTAGGGAAAGTTCTCAATCTGCATTATAAAAAGGACAGCCAGATATCAACTGTTACAGAAATGAAATAAGACGGAAAATTTTTTAACAAACTGTTTAAACTATTTTCTTAAAGAGACTTCCTCCACTGCCAGAGATCTTGAATAGCCTGGAAAAAAAAAAAAAGAAATGTGGTTGAAAAACCACAACACTTCATAGACACCAATAAATTAAACCACGTCTCNCGCAAGACATAAAACTCCAGAACAGCATCCAGAAAGCAATCTTAGAAACTATTGGAGGGTCCACGACAGCAAGACAAGTAGCAGAGGAATCTCGCCCTGTCATGCAATTGAATTTTGCTAAGACAGTTAAAGGGGTTCTAAGGACCAGTCCCCAAATGTCCTAAAGTAACCACTACATGCAATAAATTATCCTCCCCCAAGAATCTCAAATACGTTATATGCTGAAAAGATAAGTCACAGAAAGCATTTGCTGTTCCGGTTCACACAGAGAAGCCAGGCTGAAAAACGCTGCTGTGGGTTATTTAACATGCCAGATTTTCTTTGGGAGTGAAAGGCTAGGTTGGGTGGTAGGAAGGTCTGAGGAACATTTGATTATGTAAATGTATTTCTTTGACAAAGCATAAAGAGGATAATAGAGAAACAGGGCTACTTTATTAAAATACTGAGTTTATTTCACATGTATATTTGTCTCCCCACCATTCCCATCTGTCTGACCACCACTACTACTATTCCTATCATAACATTCCATACATACTTAAAACCAAGCAAAGGGTGGAGTTCCATCTTTAAAAACTAAACAGGCATTTTGGACAACACATTCTTGGCAATGGAACGTGGACAACATTTATCAGACACGGTAGGGAAAGTTCTCAATCTGCATTATAAAAAGGACAGCCAGATATCAACTGTTACAGAAATGAAATAAGACGGAAAATTTTTTAACAAACTGTTTAAACTATTTTCTTAAAGAGACTTCCTCCACTGCCAGAGATCTTGAATAGCCTGGAAAAAAAAAAAAAGAAATGTGGTTGAAAAACCACAACACTTCATAGACACCAATAAATTAAACCACGTCTCTGTACAATTCAAAATAGCTATTTTTCATTCCACCACCAAAAAAGGTTCACTCTAGTTAATTAATAACTGATTTCAAGGAAACTTATAATTTCAAATATTTCAATTTGAACATAAATTAAATGATTGAACATAAGTTGGATGATCACACATTTACATAAATTGTAGGATTCTTGTACGCAAAGTCACTTTCATACTAATATATACTTAACAGCTTAGACATTTAGCTAAGGAAATCAAGACTAGTTAGGTCAATGTTGCCTCAATGCCACCTGCTTTAGGGCCAAATTCAGAGAAAAACATGCACCTGTACATGGAACACATACTAAAAAATTACATTTATCTGAAATAAACTATATAAATATACCAGTTATACCATTCTTTATCTCTAATTACATTTCCATGATATCTTAATAGTTCCTTGTTTTACAGAATTTGCTTATAAATTCGTTAGTTAGGCTTATATCCTGGTACATTTTAAGTTTCTAGAGTGGTCACATCCAAAGTATTTTATTAATGAGTAGACATATGACGCAGTATATATAACATGCTCTGCCTTATTAGTTACTCAGACAAGCTCTTCCAGTTTAAACACATAAAACCGTCTTCCATGACTTGTCTTTCCATTCCTGAAAACTAGTAATATTGCAGTGCTTCAAATCAACAGGAACTGAATATCATGGCATTCTCTAATCATTAAGTTAAATACAAATATCAAACTATTTCATAGTATTTGAAAAAGTCAGAAGGTTATCAGATGTTCCTTGACCTGCTTTATAGAGAATACTGACCTTGGAGTAATTCATGCTTCAACTTTGACCAAACATTGTTTGCACCTTTATACAAACACTCACCAAAACTTTTATCTGCAGTTATTTCCTCAAAAGGTAGTATATTTTCTTAACTCTTTAATTCAAGAATTTCTGCAAAAGGTTGCTATTTCTCAGGTCCCATCTAGATTTTATTAGCCTAATTCTCACACGCAACTCTAAAGAAAAACTGCACAAGCAATGGGAAGGTATTTTATACATTGTGATTATTCATATCTGCAACTATGCAATAAAAATGTGATGCATTCAGTGTTTTGGTAATTTCCATTAAGAGTGAAGTGAGTGATCATATTTTTCATTATTACAGGAATTTCATCTTGGCACTTCAAAATATGCTTTCAGTTTTGAAGTCAGAAAATATTTCTGATAGCAGTGAGTTCAGTCAGTCATTTCAGCTACAAGACTGGTATTATACTATCTGGAAGGCCTTTGCAATTTCAACTTTATCATCGGGTGAATTTTTCTTCATCAAAAATTGGATTTTACCACTTCCTTTGGTATTAGCTTAAATTATGTATTTTTTATGCTTACCAGTTACAGATGATAATTTCTATATCTCACTTGCCATGATTTTCAACACTGAATTAATAATTATCTACTGGGGTCGCTAACAGTCGGACAGACTGAGCGACTACTTTATCATCGGGTGAATTTTTCTTCATCAAAAATTGGATTTTACCACTTCCTTTGGTATTAGCTTAAATTATGTATTTTTTATGCTTACCAGTTACAGATGATAATTTCTATATCTCACTTGCCATGATTTTCAACACTGAATTAATAATTATCTACTGGGGTCGCTAACAGTCGGACAGACTGAGCGACTTTCACTTTCACGCATTGGAGAAGGAAATGACAACCCACTCCAGTATTCTTGCCTGGAGAATCCCAGGGATGGGGGAGCCTGGTGGGCTGCCGTCTATGGGGTCACACAGAGTTGGACACGACTGAAGTGACTTAGCAGCAGCAGCAGCACCAGCACCATTTTAAAAGGGCTTTTTACTAAAATATCCGCTATTCAGAAAATTCACAAAATATACACTGGCATTCTGGAATTCAAATATACATAAAGACAGAATAGCAACCAAAAGAATCAAAAAGATTCAATTTGATCATCTCAAGGCCATGGCAATGAAGGCTGAACTCACGTAGAGAATATTAAATCACTGAAAGGCTTTCAAACCTGAGAAAAAGTGTTGCCATAAGTGATTTAAGTACTAAATACTGTGGCAGAAAAAAAGCTCTAATAACAAATTTCTTAACTTACTGAAGAAAGCTGAACACAGGAGATATAGGGAGTCCTGACAAAAACAACACAGACCATGTCCTGTATGTACATAATGCCTAGCAACCTTGTGTAACAGCTTTTACATTTTCCTCTACAACCTGAGTCGTCAACTGGAAGACAGTAAAAATAAATGCATGATTTTTTCTTTACTGACAAAATACCTTCATATTAAGAAATACAAAATCTAAATCAATATATTGAGTACAATTTGGCTTCCTGCTTCCAGATTTTACACTTAGGTCTGTTTCAGCAACATGTACTTCCCATAACATCTATGAAGAAAATCATCTCTGCCAACTCGTAAGAAAGCAAAAAGACCAGACTGCCCCAAGGAGCCAAATGGAGCAGCAAGGAAAACCACAGCTCATTTCCTTAGCCAACATAGTACCAAAAGCAAACTGAGTTCAGTAACCAAGAAATAATTCACCAACTATATAAAAGCTGGGAAAAATGTACTAAAAAAGTGATCTTCTCAGTTTTTGCCAACTAAATTCTTAAGAGTTTCCATGTATTTAATCTGAAGTATTGTCTGTGGTTAGGAACCTTTTAAAAGAAGCCAATACCTAAAGAGACTAAACAGCCATAATAAATCACAATAAAAATTCTGGATTTGGTCATGGCTCCAGAAAGTTCAGTTACCTCCTGGTCAGTCATCCGGAAACAATTCTTCACATAATTGATAAACTTGGCTTCCACTTTGGGAAGGGAACCACCCTATGGAGACAAAAGCATTAAGGCTAAGTATAGAAGCATTTTTTGAGGGAGCACATTATGAAATTCCTCAAAGATTTGCATGCTATTTATTACATGGGATTATTTGTGATCATTCCTTTTCCTTTCAAATCTTTTAATACTGAATAAATTCTTTTTTAAAAAAGCCTAGAAAGACATTTGCAGAGCATATTAGGACCTAGGTCTTCCGCCCACCCACTCCCAGCCACTCTAAAAAACAGATAGCCCCTTTGAGTATCATATACACAGTGACAAAAATTGTTAACCTGAATCTTCTATGCATTTAAGAAAGAGAAAGGAGTTTCAGGTGTGGTGAATTCTTAACTGCCTTATCACCTAGAAAATAAACCTCACTTTAATTTACACTTTTAAATTACTGCCACATCTGTTATTTGATTCAAATATTTATTGAGCAGCTAGGGAAATACATGGTCAGAGGTGAGGCAATTGCACAAATAGAAAGCAAAGTATAAGGTTCACTGAATCACAGCAGNACTGCCTTATCACCTAGAAAATAAACCTCACTTTAATTTACACTTTTAAATTACTGCCACATCTGTTATTTGATTCAAATATTTATTGAGCAGCTAGGGAAATACATGGTCAGAGGTGAGGCAATTGCACAAATAGAAAGCAAAGTATAAGGTTCACTGAATCACAGCAGGCAAAGTGTTTTAGGAGATCAACTGATTGCTTCCAGCCTGGAAGGGGTGTGGGTGGGTGGCCAATCAGGAAAGGGGATTGAGATTAAAATAGAAGACTTCAGTCTGGATTGTTGATGATACTCAGTTTGGACTATATGTGTCTCTCCTTTTCCTCTCCCCATCTTTGGGCTTAATTTACCAGTAGTGCCCAGGGCTGTTCAATGTGCCTGCAATTAAACCAAGGAGATAGGACCATATTAAAATTGAGGGGGAGGATATCTAAATTGTCAGTCAAGCACTGTATCCAAGGGATTAAAAACACAGCAGTGATACCAGGAAGGCTAAAAGGTTTACCGCAGTACTGAAACAAATCAAGAAATACATTCTGGTTCTAAAATGTTAGTTTTCCAACTGACTCATAACTGCATAAGGAAATCTACTGACACCTTGCAGAACTTAGAAGGCATAGAGCAAACAAGGGAAAAGGAGTCATTAACTTTTCCTCTCAATTCTACATTTATTTTCAATAATTGAGATCTAAGAATATTAATATTATTCACAGAATTTTAAAGGTTCCTCTCAAATGTTTCAAGGCATTTAAATCAATTACGCCATATTCCAGAGTTCACTAAAGTCCATTGTAGATTTGCCCAACTCCAAATCAAGCAAGTAGGACAAAAGCTAATCTTTTTCTCACATGATGCCACTATTTAAGACAAAAGATAAATGTAAACATGTTTGTCATTCAAATATTCAAGTATCACATGTACTGACTGGTGACACTTTGGTGCAAAAGGCAAACAGAAATAATTCATTTGTTGAAGAATGTTTCTGACTAGTCAAAAGTGAGTAATTTTTTTAAATTATAACAGCCAGACTACATTTCTAGCTGTTTGCATTTTAGAAGACTCATACGCCCTCTGCTGGTACTGTGGCATCTTATGAACAGAACAGGCAATGGGAAATGGTCTAATCTAACATCTGAAGTCAGAATATATCTTACAATCAACTTACTTGTATTTCTTTAATAGAAAATAAAGCACACGTAAATTAAAAAAAAAAAAATCACCAGAGATTATAAACTAGTAAGCCATTTTTTAGAAAATTTCACACCACTAAAGGGCAAGTATATTAGGATAAAAACCCCAGAAAGTTGAAGGAATATTACTTTACTCACTTTTTCTATACTCGCTTGCATTTTTGCTTTAATGTCTTCTACAGAGCTAGGTCCTTTCGGTGTTTTAGGTGTTTTTTCCTGTTTTTTGAAGGATTCTTGACCCTGGAAGAAAAAGTAAATTTCAACACAGTATCTGGATTTTCTCGATAAATAAAATTCTTAAATCCTTTACTATAAAAACAAGTGTGTATACACCAGAGTTGAGTTACCAATATAAATTAATTCATGTGAACAATTATTTTGCCCTTAAATTATTCCTTACAAAAGGAAAAGGAAACTAGAAGGTACCCAAGAATGAATCAAAGGTAGTACAGTTTTATGCCTGGGGCCCATTCCACAGAACTTAAGAGAAAATCTCCCAATATGCAGCCAGTGGTGTGAAAATGCCTTATGTGATAAATGTACTTTTTATATATAAGGAAGAACCCTTAAATAACACAATATTACAGAAATCTTTGTTGGCTTTCTCCCTTATGAGAAAGCCAGCCGCAATATACAGTTGACCAGTGAATGTCAACAGATGAGCCCAGCACTCACCGTGGTCAATAATATGTGTTATTACTGACTTACTGTCAGCCCTCCACATCTGTGATCCCTCTGCATCCAGACTGAGCCAAGCATGGATGTGCAGTACTAGTGTTTACCACTTAAACCCGTG
This sequence comes from Oreotragus oreotragus, assembly GCA_006410675.1. Lineage (NCBI taxonomy): Eukaryota > Metazoa > Chordata > Mammalia > Artiodactyla > Bovidae > Oreotragus > Oreotragus oreotragus. The sequence goes on along the minus strand of SJYX01000734.1, from coordinate 35,062 downwards.
ATGAATGGGCCCACGCAGTTTAAAATTGTTCCAGGGTCAACTGTCCAGTATAGGATGAATGCCGATAAAATAAGCACATTTTAGCTCTTTTGACACCCTGAAGTCATTCTCCAAAGACCTACTCAATTTTATGAGAGCAGGAGAACCTAACCACTTCAGTGAAGCTCGCATCACTATGTCTGTTACCACTTACTTTTGATCTTGGTGTTGACGGTTTTGAGTCTTTTCCATTTTGGTTTGATTTTTGTGCATTTTTGGCTGGAGTATCTCGTACAGCCTGTAAACAATTAAATTCATCACATTAATCTTAATCAGTGCCCCTCCCTACAGAACAGACTTACTGCAAATTAAACTGCCCCAAACCATGTAAAAGCAGCAGTCGGGTTAAGACAAAATAATCATTTTCACAAAAGGGCTAATGGGGAGAAGGCTGCTACTACACAAAGAAAGCAAGTTAATTCCTCACTATTAGGAATGTTTCCAAAAGAGCCCTACTCCAGAGCAATTCAAGTAGGAGATCAGCATCTTCTATGACAACTATTGATAACCAAGAAACAAGCAACGGCATCAAAAAATCCCCACCTTTCCTTACTATCTCCAACAATCTTAAATTACTGTATCTTACTTACTTTCTTTACTGGAGCTTTTTCTTCAACTTCCTCATCAAAATCGTCGTCATCATCACTACAAATGAAGTAAGTGCTTATTACTTATTCAATGTACTCAACAAATCGAGAAAGCTTATCTAGAAAGTGGATGACCCTGCAAGTTTAGTCAATCAAAGCAAATCAAACTTTTGGGGGTCAACAAAAGAACTGAAAGCACCATCCTTAAGGGAAATCCTGTCAAATGCAGCATATGAATGAACCTTATGGACATTACAGTGAGACAGTCAAGACAGTCACAAGACAAATACTGTGCGATTCCACTTATCTGAGGTTTACCTAAAGCAATCACTCTACAGAAACCAGAAGATGGGTGGCTGCCAGAGGAAAGGTGGAAATGGGGACTTTTTATTCAGTGGTCACGGTTTTTAGCATTACTAGATGAGCCTGACCTGTTAAACAAAATGTCATTATGGTTAAAACTAAACTGCACACTTAAAATAGTTGAGATGGTGGAGTGTTATTTTTTACAACTGAAAATAGATTTTTGAAAATGAAAATAGGGTTAAAGAAATTAAAATAGCAACATCCCACATTCATGGACTAGTAAATACTTAAGATGGCAACTCCCCAAATTAATTTACAGATTTAACACAATCCCTAAAAGAATCCTAGGTGGCTTCTCCATAGAAACTGATCTTAAAACTCTCACTGAAGCTCAAAGAAGCCAAAATGAACCTGAGAAAGAATAATGTTGAAGCATTCATGTTAAGTAATTACAAACTAAGGTGTATAAAAACTACAAAGCAACAGAAATCAGAATGTTTTACTAGTGGTAGGATAGACACAGAACTGAAGGGTCCAGAAACAAAACTATGTAAGCACAGTAACTATTTTCAAAAAGGGGGGGAAGACCAGTCAATGGGGAAAGATCTTTCACAAATGGTGCTAGGACTAGTGGGTATTCACAGTACCTGGCTCCTGCCTCACAGTACATACGAAACACAGTACTACAAAATTCAAAATGGATCAAGGATCAAAAATGAGCTAAAACTATAAAACTGGAATGGTTTCTTAGGTTTCACACCAAAAGCACAACTAATAAAATTAACTGGACTTTATAAGTAAAAAAACTTTTCTGTAAAGGACTGTCACAGAGAAGACAACACATGGGATGGGAAAAAACATTTGTAAATGCTAAGGGATTTGTTTCCAAAACATACAAAAGTTCTTATAGCTCAATAATATAAAACAAGTACTGGCACATGCTACAAAGGTGAATCTTAAAAATATTGAGGCTAAGTGAAACCAACCAGCAGAAAAGGGCACATATTATGATTTCATTTATATGAAATATCCAAAACAGACAAATCCAAAAAAAAAAAGTGTATTAATGGTTGACTACAGCTGGAGAAAATGAGGGGTGATACCTTGGTTTCTTTTGAGGTGATGAAATGTTCTGAAATTGGCTGCCCAACTGGGCATATACCATAAACTAAAGAATTGTACACTCTAAATGTGCAAATTGGGGGGTCGGGGGTGGGGAGTGGAATCCAATTATTAGAGAAGTCCACAAGTATGAAACAGGAAATAGTAGAATTGCTTGAAATTTTAATTACCTCACAAACTGAGTATTATATAGTCTCAAAAATAAGACAACTTTATCTATGTTCAACCAAAGAAACATCTCTTTTCCAATACCAGAGAAAAACATCTGCTGTGTTAACTGCATCAAGTACCACAGAATTTACACTAAAAGCATACAAAATCTTTTAAGTGACTTTTATCAGTGATTTTTATCAATTTTGGCCCTAGCACCCAAAAGCTACACGTGCTATCCCCATAACGAAAACTAAGATGACAATGATTTGTGTACAACCACTACCAGTACTGTAAGCAGTTTCACCTCATCAGAATATTGCCTCATAAACCAGGTGGAGAGAGTGGTTTTTCTGGATAACCCCACTTTTCCCATTGCCACCTCAACGTAGAACCAGAACAGTCTCCACTACCCTCTCATTTGACCTGGCTCCTGTGGGAAAACCTACAACTTGGAAGGAAGTACAGCCCAAGGAGCATCAGGACCCAGCCCTAAGCACGGGCCACTTGGAGAACGGCCACTGTTGCCCAACAGGGGCCCCAGGTCAACCAGGCTTGAGCACTAACACTTTCCGGGCCTCTAAAAAGTGTCCTGTACTGTCGCCCGGTACAGTTGCCTGGGCCACTCAGTAACAATTATCTACCAAGGTTGCATTTGGAAACCGTAACTTTTAAACTTTTTATACTGGAATACAGTTAACAGCGTTGTGTTGGCCATATTAAACTTTTAATGTACTAAATGGTCTTCAGCTTTTCTTGCTTACATCAACAGCAAGTCAACCAAGCCCATACCATACGCTTTCCAATCCCCAAACAGGACCCATTGATCATTATCTCCTAACCAACAGAACCTAAAACTTGGTACCCTCAACAGATCTATTAACTGCCTCTACTTACTCATATCTGAGGATACACTTTCCCTCCTTTTACCAAAAATCTTCCTGATTTGGACCTGGTTACCATCTACACTATTCATTCCTCCCTGATCAACTAACTGAAGAAACCTTAAGAGACATGGAAGACAAGAACACCAACTATTTACATTGTAGTTACATCAAGAATTATCCCTTGTAAAGACAGGAGGTCTTGAAAGCCCAAGAATAATCAAGGAACAACAAACACCAACTATACTCTGTTTGTTGTGTGATATGCAGGTAACTTAGAATTTTAAGCATTCAACTCTTTCCTATTTTCTGCTTTCATTATCATGCTCAAGGACCTTTTTAGATAACTACCAGCTTGGCTAGTTGAGGTTACTGAAAATTTGATTTGCAGATTTTATTTTTCATTAGTGCATGTTTTCTCAGAGTCTGTCTTAGATTCCAGTTTCAGTTGGTTTCAGTATATGTGGACCAACGTGAGAACTCAAGAACAAAGCTGACAGGCAATTAAACATTCAATACTAGCAAATTTTTATATTGCTACATATAGCAGGGACTAATTATGACTAGCATTTTATTCCATAGCATGTTTGTAACTTTACCATTGTCCAACCTAGTTAATAAACATATCAAATCTTGTTTACAATCATTTAACTCTCCAATAAAACTCTACTCCCTTTTAGAATCTAATTGTCTCCTAAGGACCAGACAACCATGGGCCAAAATCCTTTTTGGGGAAAAAAATCATCATGTGACAACTTACAAAATGTACACAGCTGGAGCTATTCAGATTCTTTTTAGGCCTAATCCCTGTATTACTGTACAGTAATAAAATACAGCAAACTTAGCATGCAGTCATGTATCCACCAAATCCTCCCCAGGAAAAAAAAAAGAACCTAGTCAAATATATTTAGGAAATGCTACATACTTCATCCTTTAACACAAACTGACAACCACTGACCATTCGCCTCTTGTGTAGCTAAAACAGTTACTTAATCCCATGTGATGATTTTGGTAAATTGTTTTTATAACCACTCCCATACAACTACATCAAGTTTCTAAGGGCTTACTACTTACTCTTCTTCATCATCATCATCGTCATCGTCGTCATCATCTTCATCTTCATCAGCAGCAAGCTTTACTTTTTTCTTTAAAAAATAATTGGACACACACTCATAAGTAAGTGCTTATCCAAACTACTGAACCAAAGGCAAGAATACATTATGTGTAGTAAATTACATCCATACCTGGGGAACCTTGCTACCACTTCCAGGGGCAGAACGCTTTCCAGATATACTTAGGAGTTTCACCTCCTCCTCCTCCTCTTCTTCTGACTCTGCATCTTCCTCCACAGCTAAAATAAATTTATTAGCCACTAGTAAAACTCAACAGCAAGAACTCAGAAAAAAAAACCACTGCTTTTCTAGTTATAAATTACTAGGTTCCCACTTGAACCTATTACAGACAAGAGCACCAGAACTAAACATATTTTATAAAGTCCAAATTGGGAACAAGGCAACTGCATTAAGAAGAATAAACCGTGTTAACATACCTACTAAGTGCTGTCCACTGATATGCACAGGCCCTGAACCACACTTCAACCGTAAGACCACAGGCGGTGTAATCTCAAAGCCCCCAAGAGAAACCTAAAAAGAAATTATAAACCACTAAATATTGCGAAAAAAAAGGTTACATGTTTGGTATGAAATCTGTTCATAACTTTACAATGTTTCTGAACAAGCAAACCCATCAGCCAAATGAACAAATCAGTGAGCCTGTTTTTTCATAAAAAGCAGCTACCACCATGTTCAAGAGTTATCAGTCACCCCACTGACAGAAGAATAATCTAAATGATATCCATCTTAATGTGACAGAATTGGAATAAAATCTAATCACACAAAATTAGACTAAAACTACTAACGTGCCCTTACCGTTGGCTGTACAGACATTTTCAAAGTTGCCAGTGTTACTTTAATTGGACTGCCTTCATAATTCATTGCCTCTGCTTCAACNATCCATCTTAATGTGACAGAATTGGAATAAAATCTAATCACACAAAATTAGACTAAAACTACTAACGTGCCCTTACCGTTGGCTGTACAGACATTTTCAAAGTTGCCAGTGTTACTTTAATTGGACTGCCTTCATAATTCATTGCCTCTGCTTCAACAATGTGCAACTCATCCTTCGCTCCAGCCCCTAAACTGACCTGTAAAGACAAAAACAGTGCTTCAACTTTCCACAAGCCCCACAAACTAGTTGTTTTTAAATGCAAACAATTATAACCTTTCATTATTACCACTGACCAGAGAAACTGACTTGGGCACAATGCTGTCTTCAAGTTTTATGTGACTAAGATTCAGTAAATCTAAACACAGAAAAACACATTTGATAACACAGATGTTTATGTCATCACGCATGCAAAGTATAAGTCACCTAACATTTATTAGACACTTACAAGTTAGACTGTAGGCTATAGGCTGTCTGTGGGGAACAAAGTAATATCTGTATCTATCACTCTCTTAAAAGGCTTTTTAATCCAACTGAAGAAGCGAAGTACACAAATAAGGAAAGCTGAACAGTGTGGCTGGACTTTACAATTGCTAAGTGGTAAAGAGGCCAAGTTTCCTGTCACACATTTAGAAAATCAAGTATGTACAACTATTCAGAAAAACATTATTATAAAATATTAAGCCACACTTAAGTAATAACAACTAAGAGGCTGAAATCAAGAAAGATTATGTAATTTTGTAAGTTTAAGTACCGTTCTTAAAGATAACTGGTGCTCTTTGCTAAGTGGTAAAGAGGCCAAGTTTCCTGTCACACATTTAGAAAATCAAGTATGTACAACTATTCAGAAAAACATTATTATAAAATATTAAGCCACACTTAAGTAATAACAACTAAGAGGCTGAAATCAAGAAAGATTATGTAATTTTGTAAGTTTAAGTACCGTTCTTAAAGATAACTGGTGCTCATTTTCATCATTATCCACCTTGAAGTGATAATCTCTGTCAGCCTTTAGTTCACAACCTGTAAATTAAGAACAAAACCAACTGTAACAAGGAGAAAAATAACACTGAAACTTCAGTGTGTGTAACTAAAGCATTAAACTTGTAAAGGAATTTTTACTATTCTAGCTACCAAAAAGGAAGAGGTACCAATCCCTGGATTTCTTGAACACAAGTTTATCAACATCAAATAACATCCATACAGAGCGTTTTAAATTCCACTTTCCCCCTATACTATTTAATTCTCAATTACACAGTCTCAGAAATAGGATAGAAAATTTAGTAAAGGTGGAATTGAAACCCATCCTAACAATGTTGATAAAATCCCACTACTTAAAAAAGTTTACTACCTACCAAAATTCCCAAAAAAAGTGCCAACCAAATTTAAAAGTGGCAAGTGTTACACAAACACCTACATCAACAGCTTTTATTTGTAGCAGAAAAACTACAAATGTAGAACTAAACTCCTTACAGGGGTCAACATTCCACTTTTGAGGTGTCAGAAACCATGCACATTAAGTTCTGCTCAGAAGTTAAAACATGGAAATACGTTAAGGATATTTCTAAATAGAGTTAACATAAAAATTTTGACAGAAATAGATCCGAAACTCTAGTTTTTCAAAATGCTAATAAAAGCTTTAAAGTATATAGTGCATGTTACTACTACCATTCATGAATAGGCAATTATTTGAAACACCATCAGAATTAAATTTTAAATAGTTCTATTTAATTACCATCTAATAGTTACTGGAAGACATGCCTCAAAGCCTGACACAAGGAAATGGCTTCAACAATTAAGTTCAGTGAGACTGAAAAACCAAGAAAGACCCTTAGCATGGTACACTGTGCGTGAGAGGGAAATCCCCAAAACCTTCCATGTTTAACAGGAGGCTGCCTTCGCTGGTCTCCCTCTACCGCCTCAAATCATTTGTAATGCAATAGTTCTGGAAGCAAGGGTCGTCTAATTTTCCTTAAGCCGCTTCTAAGTTCAGTACCACATCTGTAAAGTGGGCGCGGTGAATTTAGGAAAAGGATTCTCTAAACGAGTACTACCAACACAGATGTTAAGCACTGAACAAAGACCTCTAGAGTCCTGGCGCTACCAACCACTTCACCTAACATTTCCCGCCCACCAGCCTCAATTAAGCCCTAAGTCGCCAGGCTCGGGGGTGACAAGACACCAGAAAGCCCCGGATGTAGCGCCCACACCCCCTCCTTCCAACCACGTGGCAACCACGTGCTCCCAGCGGCCGCGGCCTCCTCACGCCCGGCCGGGCCGCACCTCCCCTCCCCGCGTAACCCGCCGAGGCAACGGGACCGAGTCTTGGCCCTACAGTCCTGACCCTGAGGCCCGATGACAAGGCCATGCTCAATCCATCCTCTCGTTCAGAAAGGAGGCTCGGGCCTCACACTCCGAAACCACACAACCTCCTGCACCACCAACCCGGAGGTCAGCATCAGGCACCCGCCCAGAATCAGAAGCCTACCAGCTCACAAAGCCCCAAGAATAACTAGCCGGAGTTCTACATGGGCCCCAGCTAACACCAAACTCTCAACCTGTCGCTCCCAAGTTACTTCAGGCCCTAGGCCCCGACGGCTCATGATCCAGCCTTCAGGCCGTCCCTCCTTCCCCCCCCTCTCTCCATGCTGCCGGCTCTACTCTCCGGGATCCCCATCCCTCAGGCTGGAGGATCCTGGCAGCTCGCTTCCGACTCCCTCAGACCTCCAGCCTGCTTAGTTTTCTCCGCCAACCCAGGCCTCAACATGATTACACTCCCCCATCAAAGCCTCCAGGCCCTCCGCGGCCTCGCTCCAACCCTCCAGTAGTTACCGAAAAGATAGTTCTGGGGCCTCAAGGGGCTCATGTCCATGTCCATTGAATCCTCCATGGGTTGGTAGCACGCACTTATGTGGGAGAGAAGCCGGACGGAATCAAACGACTACTATTCGAACCAGCAGCCGCACAGGACGGAATCACACCAGGGAAAGGACGCGGGCTCCCCGCGTACATATATAGCACCCTGGAGATCTCGCGAGAGTTCCTCAAGTCCCGTTTCCGCGCGCGTGCTCCGGTGCACCCGCCCCTCCCGGTCGCTCTCGCGCGCAAGCGCTCTTCAACTCCACTCCTTTCTGCCTCGCCCCCGACCTCCTCCAGGTACTCCGCGGGCTCCCACCGAGCACGCGCACTTGCACTCGGCCCCACCCCTCCGCAGCAGCTGCGGCCCGTGCGCAGGCGTGCTTCCCCGGGTAGCGCGCGATCCCCCCTCCCTTCAAGCCTTCCACGTCCTCTCCCGTTCTGGCGCGCGGGCCTTGCGCCAAAAGCCTGCGCAGCCCACCCAGCAAGATGGCGCCGGCAACGCTGAGCTGTGTTAGGCACTGGAGGGCGAGCTGGTTGTGGATCGGAGAGCGGCTCCATTCACCTTTCTCCATCCCCTCGTGCCTCGCAGGCCTCCACACAGGCATAACCACTGCGGGTTTTTATTTGACTTGCCTGAAGGCCTGGGCTCAGAATTCATTGTTTCCCCAAAGTTAAAGCTTGTGGTTCCACATACAGTGAACTATGGAATATTATCTGTTGGAGAGAAAAGATGTAGCTGCTGGTCACTCTTATTCAACTGTTTTTAATCGCCCTGTCCTTTCTGAGGAAATATCTCCGAAGTTGTCCTTCCTCATTACGTCATTCGGAGGCAAAAAGGGACTGAATCGGCCTATTCCTCACGAGCACAGCAGGAACCAAGCCTGAGTGATTTCTCCAGACCGAAGGTTTTAAACTGCTATTCCCCGAAGCCTCAGGGTTAAGAATCCGGCTGCAACTCAGGAGACGCCGGTTCGATCCATGGGTCAGGATGATCCCTTAGCGTAGGAAATGGAAACCCATTCTGGTGTTCTGTGGGAAATTCCAGGGATAGAGGAGCCTGCCGAGCTGCAGTCCAAAGGGTCGCAAAGACTCGGACACGTCGCAGTGCGCACTGTAAGGTCCTGTGGGATGTGTGTGACTATCCCCACCTCTCAGATAAGGAAACCAGCCGGTGCCCAAACAAATGAGGTGACTACTGACAGGGTTCTCTAGCTCCAAGTTCAGTACTAACATCCATCTAAAACAGCTCGCAGGATTATATGAGGGTGCATATATGAGACCCTTATTGTATGAGGGTCTGAGGCAGTGCACTTCTTAGCCTTTAAGATTCCTGAGAAGATTCTGACCTGTAAAGAAGGCATAAGACTTGTAAGGAATGCCTATTAATTAGTCTCTTTGGAAGTAAGCCTGGATACGAGCATCTCAAGCTACACTTTGACAAACTGAGGACCACCGCTCCCACAACCACAGCCACTGGACACTTGCCTAGGATTCCCCTAATTATCTTTTTTATGTCAACAGATCAAATAATAAAGAAGTGCTGTAAGGAATAAAAGTAGTGGCAGTAATTCCCTACCCTCTTTTTTTCTGAATACAATCTACTTGAGATAAACTATGATGCACATAAACCAATTACTAACAGAAGAACATTTCTAAATTTGGAGAAATCAATGCTTACACTATGTGAATGGACTAAGCTATTCCCCACCTTTTCCCTGCCCCCAGATGAAGAAAAGTCTTCACCAGCCTGATTCTTGGATCTTTTAAAATGCAGAGTGTGAGCAATTGCTAGAGAAAAAACTGAGAAAGGCTGAGAGAAGAGAGGACAGGCCTGTGGCTGAGGAGGATTTAGACGTTTAAAATGAGGATGTCTCAAGAGAGGAGCTACAGGATGGTGGAGAAGGGATTAATGTCTTCTGCTGCTGCTGCTAAGTCGCTTCAGTCGTGTCCGACTCTGTGCGACCCCATAGATGGCAGCCCANCTGAGAGAAGAGAGGACAGGCCTGTGGCTGAGGAGGATTTAGACGTTTAAAATGAGGATGTCTCAAGAGAGGAGCTACAGGATGGTGGAGAAGGGATTAATGTCTTCTGCTGCTGCTGCTAAGTCGCTTCAGTCGTGTCCGACTCTGTGCGACCCCATAGATGGCAGCCCACCAGGCTCCCCCATTAAGCCCGTGCAAACAAGAGCTGGAACCACTTCGTAATTTCTGGATTCTGGACCATGATTATTCAATGCAACTCTGCACAGAGCCCATACCATTTGGGAGCCATAGCTCATGTTATATAAATACATTTTCTCTTTCAATATTGCAGGCACTTAGTCTAGATATGATCTCATAGAATAGATAGATATGATCTCAACTGATTAAAAACACTTTTTGCATTTCTCGGACTTAAAAATGTAATGCTCATTATCTTTTAAATAAATTATAAGTATTTAAACTTAAGCAAGTGAAAAACTAAACTGCCCCTCTTCTCATATCCTCATTCCTATTACCTAAAGTTAATCAGTGTCAGTAGTTGAGTGACTGTACTTCTAGACTATATATGGGGAGAAGGGAAGGATTACATAGTTGTGGGGGGGGGAGGTTTGGTATATTAACACATATGATCCATATATTGCTCAACTTGGGGGTTTTAATATTTATTTTTGGCTGTGCTGGGTCTTTGTAACTGTGCTGACTTTTCTCTAGTTGTGGCGAGTGGGAGACACTCTAGTTGAAGTGCATGGTCTTCTCATTGGGGTGACTTTTCTTGTTGCAAGGAATGGGCTCTTAGGGCGCAGGGGCTTCAGTAGTTGCAGCCCATGGGCTTGGTAGTTTTGGGTCCCAGGTTCTAGCTGCTGCTGCTAAGTCACTTCAGTCGTGTCCGACTCTGTGCAACCCCATAGATGGCAACCCACCAGGCTCCCCCGTCCCTGGGATTCTCCAGGCAAGAACACTGGAGTGGGTTGCCATTTCCTTCTCCAATGCATGAAAGTGAAAAGTGAAAATGAAGTTGCTCAGTCATGTCCAACTCTTAGCGACCCCATGGACTGCAGCCTACCAGGCTCCTCCATCCATGGGATTTTCCAAGCAAGAGTACTGGAGTGGGGTGCCATTGCCTTCTCCCCCAGGTTCTAGACCCCAGGCTTAATAGGGTGCGTGGGCTTAGTTGCTCCATAGCACATGAGATCTTTGCAGGTGTATTCCTTACCGCTGAGCCACCAGGGGTTTCCCATATATATTCTTATGGATATCTGAAAAGAACATGGGGTGGATACTGGGGAGGCCACTTCAGAGTACGTCTTGTCTCAGTGCGTGTGTGCATGCTAAATTGCTTTAATTGTGTCTGACTTTTGCAACCCTATGTATCGTTGCCCGCCAGGCTCCTCTGTCCATGGGATTCTCCAGGCAAGAATACCGGAGTTGGTTGCCATTCCCTTCTCCTGGGGATCTTCCCTACCCAGGAACCTGCATCTATTAAGATACACTTGTTGTTGGTTGAGTCTATTAATCTAAACAATAACAATAGCAACCAGTTTTTAAGTACTTTCTATGCGCCAATCACCATATTAAACACTTCCTGTGCATTACCTCATATTATCTCACTACAGTTCTTTGGGGCTGTAACTATTTTAATCTATGTATTCATCTGTAAGGAGTGCTTTAACAATACAACACAGACTGGGTGCTTCAACAAGAAAAATTCAGTGTCTCAAGGTTCTGGAGGCTGAGATTAGGGTGTTGGCAGGGCTGGTCCCTTGGTTTTTATAAGCATCATTCTGATCTCTGCCTTCATCTTCACATGGTATTCTCCCTTTGTTTTCTTTCTTTGTTTCTATGTCCAGATTTCCCCTTTTAATAAGATTACTGGTTGTACTGGATTAGAGACCTACCCTACTGCAGTATGACCTCATTTTAACTTAGTTTACTACATCTATATTATATTCCCAAACAAGATCCCATTCTGAAGTACTGGGGGCTAACACTTGGACATGTGAGTTCTGGGAGGACACAATTCAACTCATAACTCTTCTCATTTTGCAGCTGTGAAAACAGGGTTAAATAGGTTAAGTAACTTTTCCAAAACCCAAAGCTAATGAAAGGGAGAATGAAACCTCTGCTTGCCTCCTATGTCTGTGTGTTTACCTCTCCACTGCTGGACAAATAATCATCGCCCAAGAGACTATGCTTTCTATGTAGGAAGTGGGACTGTTTAACTCAGTACATATTCCTTTATTACATTCACCTGTTAGACATGAAGACAGATGCTTTCTTATAAATTCATAGAGCAGAGATACATACAATTGATTTATTGGTGTTCACTGCCTCTCTCCCACCTGCCTCCTATGGGCCTAGTCCACCTGCCCAAAGATTCTGAGAAATTTGTCTTTGCAGTAAGAAATTTACTTCTTACTGTGTCACTCTGGCATTATCTAAAAACTTAATAAAGATTTGACTTCCCTAGTGGCTCAGATGGTAAAGCGTCTGTCTACAATGCGGGAGACCTGGGTTCAATCCCTGGGTCAGGAATATTCCCTGGAGAAGGAAATGGCAACCCACTCCAGTACTCTTGCCTAGAAAATCCCATGGATGGAGGAGCCTGGTGCAGGCTACTGTCCATGGGGTTGCAAAGAGTCAGACACGACTGAATGACTTCACTTTCATTTATTTTGTTGAACTATATTTCATCAAAAAAGACACCATGCAAAAACTGCAATATACAATTGGAGACTGATCTAGGAATGAGCCTAAACTGCCATCTCTCCCTCTAACTTTCTATTATCAGATATTTTAAATCCATCCTCTCATTATGTCCTTACTTGAAACATCCACCTTTGGAGAGGAGAGGGGCAGAGTTTCATCAGAGATAATGTGAGAGCCGTTCCAGATAGGAGTGATGATAGCACCAAACTGTGCTATGGGTTTCAAGATGTGCTCAAACAGTCCTGAGTGGGGAAACTGTGCTGCAGCCGAGGCTCACATGCGTTAGAAGAAGGGACTTCCTTTACATTGACTGCCACTATTAAACGTTACCATGTTTCATTGTGTTTACATGTGAGTCCCTTGTAGGTAGGGAATTAATTTTAATTTTGTGTGCACCCCCAATCTAATGGCTAAAATGAAGGAAGAGAAGGAAGGGCTAGGAAATATTAATGCCGCTACACTAAGATTGCCCTAAAGCAGCTCCTGATATTTGAGTCCTCTATCTGTTTCCTGGGTATGATTATTTTTTCCTGTTTTTTTTTCCTTTTTCCTGGCATACCATATGACAATAATTAGAATAATTAATAATAACATCCACAGACTAACCCCTTTTCAAGAATGTTGTTGTTGAGTCACTAAGTCCTTCCTGTCCAACTCTTATCAGATCTTCCTGTCTCTGATCTTTAAATCCTGTTCCTTCTAGTTCCTGGGCAATCAGCCTTTTGTCACTGCCTGTGAGTATCTGTATTTCCTTGCATGAGACCGTTTTGTTGTCCACATAAAGTGGGTGACTAAAAGCGCCATCCAGAGATCTGCCCACTGGGAAGATTCTCCCTCCCCACTGGGAAGATTCTCCCTCCCCACTGTCTTTCAGAGTCACCTCTGAGGTGTTGTGTGAGAGCCATCCATTTCCAGCTTGCACTAATATGCTGAGTTGACCCATCTATAAACCAGCCCAGGGTTTTCTCTCTTAGTCAGCTGGTTTTAGGGAGCCTCCCAAGAAGCCAAAGTTACAAGCACTGGTGCACTGGAAGTAGGTGATATGGAGTTGGCCATCTATTCAAATAACTTGTTTGTGCACCTTGAACCCAGTTCACCCCATTCCTGGATGCACTTTCATTGTGCAGTGGAGTGCAGTGGCTCAGATGATAAAAAAAATCCGCCTGCAATGTAGGATGCCTGGGTTCGATCACTGGGTTGGGAAAATCCCCCGGAGGAGGGCATGACAACCCACTCCAGTGTTCTTGCCTGGAGGATCCCCATGGACAGAGGAGCCTGGCGGGCTACAGTCCATGGGGTCGCAAAGAGTCAGACATGACTGAGCGCCTAAGCACAGAGCACAGCTGTGTCTCGCAAGTTTTATGATTCAGTGGGTCTAACAGTGATTTGACCCTGCAATCAGATGTTGTTCAGACACTCAGTTGTATCTGACTCTTTGCAACCCCATGGACTGCAGCACAACAGGCTTCCCTATCCTTTACCATCTTCCCATCATGGGACTTCACCATCATGGGAGTTTGCTTAAATTCATGTCCATTGAGTCAGTGATGCCACCCAGCCATCTCATCCTCTGTCATCCCCTTCTCCTCCTGCCTTCAATCTTGCCCAGCATCAAGGACTTTTCCAATGAGTCAGTTCTTCGCATCAGGTGGCCAAAGTATTGAAGCTTCAGCTTCAGCATCAGTCCTTCCAATGAATATTCAGAACTGAGTTCCTTTAGGACTGATTGGTTTGATCTCCTTGCAGTCCAAGGGACTCTCAAGAGTCTTCTCCAACACCACAGTTCAAAAGCATCAGTTCTTCAGCGCTCAGCTTTCTTTATAGCCCAACTCTCACATCCATACATGATGACTGGAAAAACCATAGGTTTGACTATGTAGCCCTTTGTCGGCCAAGTAATATCTCTGCTTTTTAATACCCTGTCTAGGTTGATCATAGCTTTTCTTCCAAGGAATAAACATCTTTTAATTTCATGGCTGCTGTCACCATCTGCAGTGATTTGGGAACCCAAGAAAAGAAAGTCTGTCACTGTTTCCATTGTTTCCCCATCTATTTGCCACGATGATGGTGAAAATGGATAGTGAAAAAGCTGGCTTAAAACTCAACCTTCAGATACTCAGTCTTTACCAGGACACAGTAGCACTGCAGATGCCGTTCTTTGAGTGGTTTTCTACTGCAGACTGCTTGCCCTCGCTCCAGCACCCTAGGGGTCTGCATTGTAGTTCTCCCATAAAGCTTGTCAGGAACTTCTCATCTGTACCACAGATGATACTCCAGGCTTAGTGCTCATTCGGGTTAATTCTATCCACCTTGCCTTTGCATCACCACCTGGTCCAGGAGAAGAGCCAGTCCTGAGTTTCTTAGTGATTACAGTGTCTCCCTGATGAATACATCTGTGTCACTCAATGGAAGGAAGAACCTCTGCCCTCCCCTTCATCTGATCATCTGGTGTCTTACATAATGAGTTTTGCAATTTCTTCCTCAGTATCATCCTTTAACACAACTGCGGTTATGTAAGCCATAATTTTTCCCCCCAAAGTTTTAGGAATCACCCCAGCTGGAGCTGCTCCAGGAACCTTGCTGAGGTACTGATTCCTAGGCTGTGGAAAGATCCTCTTTATCAACAAACTTTATATTCACCTCTCATTCCTTTAAATCCATTGTCAGTGGATTTTTCTTCCCAGTTCTAGGCTATGTAACTTTTTCAGGGAATAATCCCTTTTCTTTCCTATCAGATCTGGACCATGCTGTGACTTGACTCTAGTCACTGGTCTAATAGCCAGTGGGGGAGTTGGGGACAGATATTGGGGAGGGCAAGTATCATCTTGAAAGGCATCCACCTTGGTCAGAACCTATGTAATCTTCAGGCAAGGGGATTCCAGCAAGGGGCAGCTGACTACTCCTGTACATCCATGGCTTCAGAGGAAGCTGGAGTGCCTAGGAGGTCAAACATAGTCTCCTCAGATATTACTACTCTAGGTCTTAGAGGCCCATTTTTTCCCTCTCATGACTCAAGAGATTTAGAGAGTCTACAAATATAGGCTCCTCATAGTTCTGTTGCTACTAAGGCCTAGACCCAGTTTTTTAGCATGGTATGCCCATGGTTGAAGATGCATTTAAACCTCACCATGAAGGCTTCTGGCTCTCCTCATGTCCTTAATTGGTAATTGGCCAACCTGAGGTTGTCATTTTCTTCCTTCAGAGGGCATAATTGGCATAGACATATTCATCAGCTGACAGAGTCCCTCAGTTGATTCTCTAACCTGTGGAACAAAAGCTGTTATGGAAGAAAAAGCCAGTGGAAGTCACCAAAACTGCCTCTACTTCAGTTCAGTTCAGTTCAGTCGCTCAGTCGTGTCCGACTGTTTGCAACCCCATGAATCGCAGCACGCCAGGCCTCCCTGTCCATCACCATCTCCCGAAGTTCACTCAGACTCGCATCCACCGAGTTGGTGATGCCATCCAGCCATCTCATCCTCTGTCGTCCCCTTCTCCTCCTGCCACCAATCCCTCCCAGCATCAGAGTCTTTTCCAATGAGTCAACTCTTCACATGAGGTGGCCAAAGTATTGGAGTTTCAGCTGTAGCATCATTCCCTCCAAAGAAATCCCAGGGCTGATCTCCTTCAGAATGGACTGGTTGGATCTCCTTGCAGTACAAGGGACTCTCAAGAGTCTTCTCCAACACCATAGTCCAAAAGCATCAATTCTTCAGTGTTCAGCTTTCTTCACAGTCCAACTCACATCCATACATGACCACTGGAAAGCCATAGCCTTGACTAGATGGATCTTTGTTGGGAAAGTAATGTCTCTGCTTTTGAATATGCTGTCTAGGTTGGTCATAACTTTTCTTCCAAGGATTAAACGTCTTCTAATTTCATGGCTGCAGTCACCATCTGCAGTGATTTTGGAGCCCCCAAAAATAAAGTCTGACACTGTTTCCAGTTTCCCCATCTATTTCCCATGAAGTGATGGGACCAGATGCCATGATCTTCGTTTTCTGAATCTTGAGCTTTAAGCCAATTTTTTCACTCTCCACCTTCACTTTTTAGTTCCTCTTCACTTTCTGTCATAAGGGTGGTGTCATCTGCATATCTGAGATTCTTGATATTTCTCCCGGCAATCTTGATTCCATCTTGTGCTTCTTCTAGACCAACATTTCTCATGATGTACTCTGCATAAAAGTTAAATAAGCAGGGTGACAATATACAGCCTTGATGTACTCTTTTTTCCTATTTGGAACCAGTCTGTTTTTCCATGTCCACTTCTAACTGTTGCCTCCTGACCTGCATATAGGTGTCTCAAGAGGCAGGTCAGGTGGTCTGGTATTCCCATCTCTTTCAGAATTTTCCACAGTTTATTGTGATCCACACAGTCAAAGGCTTTGGCATAGTCAATAAAGCAGAAATAGATGTTTTTCTGTAACTCTCTTGCCTTTTCCATGATCCAGTGGATGTTGGCAAATTGATCTCTGGTTCCTCTGCCTGTTCTAAAACCAGCTTGAACATCTGGAAGTTCATGGTTCACATATTGCTGAAGCCTGGCTTGGAGAATTTTGAGCATTACTTTACTAGCATGTGAGATGAGTGCAATTGTGCGGTAGTTTGAGCATTCTTTGGTATTGCCTTTCTTTGGGATTAGAATGAAAACTGACCTTTTCCAGGCCTGTGGCCACTGCTGAGTTTTCCAA
>SJYX01000733.1:674407-733261 GCA_006410675.1 Oreotragus oreotragus | reverse complement strand
TGCAACCATGGACAGGAGGAAATCAGCCATCTGTATGCCTCATCCTCTCCGTGGCCCAACACCCACGGAGCTTCTGCTGTGGGGGGGCCCAAAGAGGGGGCCTGAGGTCAGCGACCCCGGTGTGACCTGCAGTAGCAGCAACACCTCCAAAGACTGATGGGCACATTGTGGTCTGCTCAAAACTCCTGGGCAGGGAGCAAGCAAGCTCGAGTATTTCTTTGCTCAAACACATAACTCCTTAGCCACGCATCCTCTGGCGGAGTGGGGTGGGGTTGGGAGGGACAACTTTTCATTCTGGATTTTTGGAAGTCTGTAGCTCAGCTGGTAAAGAATCCACCTGCCAATGCAGGAGGCCCGGTTCGATTCCTCGGTAGAGGAGATCCGCTGGAGAAGAGAATGGCTACCCACTGTGGTATCTTGGCCTTCCCTGGTGGCTCAGACAATAAAGAATCTGCCTGCAATGCAGGAGACCTGGGTTCCATCCCTGGGTTGGGAAGATCCCCTGGAGAAGGGAACGGCTACCCACTCCAGTATTCTGGCCTGGAGAATCCCATGGACAGAGAGCCTGGTGGGCTACAGTCTACGGGGTTGCAAAGAGTCAGACATGATTGAGCAACTTTAACTTTCAGAAGCCTTAACAAATTTACCAAATCACTTTACTTCTCTTCTCCTGGGCTTCCTTGTCTGAAAATGAGATAAACCTATAACCACCTTGCAGTGTTTTGTCTTTTTTACATAGATCCAGTGAGTGGGCCTGTCCCTACCCACACCAAGGTCTCAGTAAGTGATCGTACCTCCAGAGGTGTCATGAGACATGAAGAACGGTCCATTCCTTCAAGGGTTTACAATCTGATGCTAAAAACAAGGCAAGTACAAAAATAACCAGAATAGGAATCCTTGGCAGATGCCATTATTACCCCTCAGAATATAAAGCAAAGGGAGTTGATACCTTGGCAGAGGATCTGAGTGCTTGTGGCCCATCCCGGGATGGGAGGGTCCTGCCTGGCTGGCAGGGGGAGGAGGTGGCATTTAGCCTGCCCTTGGCTGACAATAGTGAAAGGGAAAGTGAAGCTGCTCAGTTGTGTCCGACTCTTTGCGACCCCATGGCCTCTAGCCCACCAGGCTCCTCCGTCCACAGAATTTTCCAGGCAAGAGTACTGGAGTGGGTTGCCGTTTCCTTCTCCACGGCTGATAATAAGCCTTACCGAAAGAAAAGAGCCGACTCATTAGGAAAGGCCCTGATGATGGGACAGATTGAGAGCAGGAGGAGAAGGGGACAACAGAGGATGAGATGTTGGATGGCATCACTGACTCAGTGGACATGAGTTTGAGCAAGCTCTGGAGATGGTGAAGGGCAGGGAAGCCTGGTGTGCTGCAGTCCGTGGGGCCGCAGAGTCAGACACGACGAGAGCAACACCAACAAAGGAAAAATACTCCAGGTAGAAGAGGCTGGACAAAGCCCCGGAAAGCTCGAAGAAGGAGACAAAAGTTGTCTCCGTGACAGAGTGGCTTCAGGGCATGTTAAGCCTGGTGGCCTCAACGGGTCTGTCCTTCCAGAAGCCAAAAGTTCAGATGGCTTCTGGCATCTGCTTTTCTTCCCTCACTGAGGGTGCCAACAAATGTCAATGAAGGGATTGTTTCAGGATGTGGAAATTCATTTACTGGCAGCCAATGCTTGAAAATGTTAATAACTATCATCCTAGGCAAGAACCTCCATTGGCAACACAGAGTAGGGCATTCTTACACTTAATGCCCTAGGCCAGCCAATTCCTTCAATCACATTGCTAATTTAGGCTTCAGATCCTTGTTTGAAACATTTCATTTTTTTCTGATGTTCTGAGATCAGGTTTAATTAGAGATATATGCAAAATTGGAAATAAATGCCTAGTAACATACTATGCTGGAGAAGGCAATGGCACCCCACTCCAGTACTCTTGCCTGGAAAATCCCATGGATGGAGGAGCCTGGTGGGCTACAGTCCATGGGGTCGCTAAGCGTCGGACACGACTGAGAGACTTCACTTTCACTTTTCACTTCCATGCGCTGGAGAAGGAAATGGCAACCCACTCCAGTGTTCTTCCCTGGAAACTCCCAGGGGTGGGGGAGCCCGGTGAGCTGCCGTCTACGGGGTCGCACAGGTTCGGACATGACTGAAGCGACTTAGCAGCAACGTACTATGCCTCCCCAGGAACAGAATCTGGGCCTGTATACTGTGAGTTCTTCGATTGTCTTCATCAGCTTATTTTTAAGTAGTGAATTAACTGTTTGGAAGAAATTTTACAAAGTTCCATGACCTTTACCCCCTGAACGCCTCTGGAATTGTTCCTAGCAGAGTGGAGGGGATGGGAAGTCAGCTCCCACCGTCCCCTCTGCAACACACTTTGGGGCACCACCTCCCACTTCTCGAAACTACTGTTCTGTTGCCACAAAGTGCTCTTTTAAATCACAAACACGGGTGCCATGGATCTGAAAGGGGAGTCTATTGCAGGGAGAGGAAACGCTTTCAAGGTTAGTTAGCAGAGATAAAATGAGTGAGCTTCGTAAATTTAGAAAGGACAGTACATGTCCACAGGACCTCGTAAAAGACAAACAAAACAGGGGAGCCAGGAGGTGGAAGCACACAGACGGTTCGCATGTGCTCTCATTCCAAGGGTGAGGGGTATCACCGATACAGGGGGGCTTCAGGCAAGGAGGGTTAAGGGTTCCAAAAAGGCTGATATGCCCCCACTCGTGGCCCTGGTGACAGCTCCATCCCCACACGACCGTGATACAGTAAAGAGAAAAGTGTGCAGACGCAGAGCAGGCGGTAATTAGGGGTGGGAGCAACATTACTTCCAGCTAGCACCACTCTGAAGGGAACTTAGGAGGGAGTCTGGGAGGGGACAGGTGCCACTGAGGCAGGAGAGGTACAGAGGGAAGAATCTCACCGCTTCCATGAGCTTAGCTTTGCATATAGCCCACCCTGGGTGCCCCTGGTGGCTCAGGTGGTAAAGAGTCTATCTGCTCTGCAGGAGACCCAGGTTTGATCCCTGGGTTGGGAAGATCCCCTAGAGAAGGAAATGGCACCCCACTCCAGTCCTCTTGCCTGCAGAATTCCATGGAGAGAGGAGCCTGGTGGGCTGCAATCCATAGGGTTGCAAAGGGCCGGACACACACACGCACACGCAGCACACCCTGCTTAGGCTGTCCAGGTGGCACAGTGGGCAGAACGGGAGTCCGCAGTGATCACCACTGTTGCCAGCTTCCAGTCTTCCAGGGCTCCCACCTCTGCAGCACAAAGCCCAGGCTTTTTGTTGGTGCCCCCAAGGTCCTAAGTTACCTGGCTCCTACCTCCTCTGGGTGGTCCTGCTGGCCTCACCAGCCCCCACCTCCATGCTCCATCTTCATTCCTTTCCTGGCAGTTCATGTCTCAGCTTTGCCTGGAATGCTCCCCTAAACCAGCCACTTTCAGCATGTGGTTTGGAGACCCCCACCAGAGGGTCCATGAAATCAAAACTATTTTTGTAACAACACTAATGTTTGCCTTTTATACTCTCTCTTATGTGTGTATATAGTTCAAAATGTATTCTGAGGTGGTTTTAGAGTCCACACTACTATTAATCTTGAAGAAATTATCAGTTGTCAAGTTTTGGTGTCATGTCAAAGAAGAATATCCATACTCCTTTAGATGGCTATTATGATTAAGTTCTTCCTTTTTCTGACTACATATCTGTGTGAGGCCAAATTTTCTTTAAGTAACACAACCCAAACAGTATTTCATGACAGACGGATTGGGTGAGAAATGAGAATCCAGGTGTCTTTAATTAAGCTAGACATTAAGCAGAATTGCAAAAATGTAAAATCCTCCATTCTTCTCTTATTTTGAAAGTATTATTATACAAATATTTTTATTTGCATTATGCATCAGGTTTTGTGTTTACTGAAGTGGAGTGAAAGTCGCTCAGTCATGTCCGAGTCTTTGCCATGGAATTCTCCAGGCCAGAATACTGGAGTGGGTAGCCTTTCCTTTCTCCAAGGGATCTTCCCAGCCCAGGGATTGAACCCAGGTCTGCCGCATTGTAGGCAGATTCTTTACCAGCTGAGCCACCAGGGAAACCCTGTGTGTTTATTACTGTTATTTTAAAATTAATTAATATTTTTATAGTTTTCCTTTTCAGTTTCTCTTTTAAACTTTATTTATTATTTCTGGCTGCACTGGGTCCTCGCTGCGGAGCATGGGCTTCTCGTTGTGGCGGCCTCTATTGTTGCAGTGTGCTGGCTCACTAGTCGTGGCTACCGGGCTCTGGAGTTCGGGCTCAGTAGTTACGGCGCATGTTGCTCCGTGACACGTGGACTCTTCCGAGACCAGGGATTGAGCCTCTATCCCCTGCACGGGCAGGTGGATTCTCTTTTGTTGATGTTGCAAAGAGTTGGACACAACTGAGTGCTCACCCATGCATCCACGCCACTCTCTAAGGCGTGTCCGACTCTTTTGCAAGACCCCGTGGACTGTAGCCCACAGGCTCCTCTGTCCATGGGATTCTCCAGGCAAGAATACTAGAGTGGTCCGAGACCAGGGATTGAGCCTCTATCCCCTGCACGGGCAGGTGGATTCTCTTTTGTTGATGTTGCAAAGAGTTGGACACAACTGAGTGCTCACCCATGCATCCACGCCACTCTCTAAGGCGTGTCCGACTCTTTTGCAAGACCCCGTGGACTGTAGCCCACAGGCTCCTCTGTCCATGGGATTCTCCAGGCAAGAATACTAGAGTGGATCGCCATTTCCTTCTCCAGGGGATCTTTCTGACCCAGGGATTGAACCCGAGTCTCCTGCCTTGAGGCATTGGCAGGCATATTCTTTACTGCTGAGGCACCAGGGAAGCCCAGCAGGTGGATTCTTAACCACTGAACCACCAAGGAAGTCCCTCCGTTTCAATTTCTGATCCAGTAAACCTCAGTAGACTTAACCCACAAAAACAAAAGCTCTTTGGGATCCTCAATAATTTTTGAGTGTACAAAGGTCCTGAGACCCAAAAGTTTGAGAACCACTTTCTTAAACTGAGCCAACAGCAGGCAGAGCTGTAACTTAGCTATGCCTCTACTACTGCACACACATTCCACCAAGTTAATGACCTTTACACACGTCTGTCTTCCCCACTGCATGTGTACTTCTTGGTTGCACTTTAACCCCCTCAAGTCTGGCACACAGCAGAAATTCCAGATAAATGAATGAAGTAGAGGTAAGCCCTCCTGGACACACATCACGGACTACCACTTGAGTGACATGCAAACATCTATAGGAAGGTAGAAAAATATCTGCATTATTTTTTTAATAGGCTTGAGTTGTTACCCAGCCTCTCACTTGAATTTAGACATAAATATAAATTTTTTTAAAAAATCAGAAAATTCGAATGAAAAGTTAGCCTAAGAAACAAGTCTGCTTCTACTCTGTTAAACATCCAGAGACAGTCATGCAAGCAAGTAATTGGTGAAATACACCATGCAGTGGATATCACAAATCCAGCCATCAAAAAGGCGGTCAGGGCAAGGACTCCAAGGAGCACAGCTTCTCCATCTTTGTTCGCTGTCAAAGGTGGACCGAAAGCAGACGGCCCTAGCGAATCCAGGCCAGAACGGTGGTGCTTGCCTTCAGTTTCATGGTTCGCACTCACTCCCCACGTTCCCAAGTCAAGCTGCCCTCCTGCACATCAGGGAGTGGCCACGCCATTCCTTGGGGGGCAGAGGGGTGCGTATCCTACCCACTATTTATCCCTGACACATTCTCCTGCAAAATCAGAAAAGCGGAGGGGGAGGATGCTAGACTCAGGGTTGATGCCCTTAGCAAAACAGGACCAGGAGGTTTCTATTTCAGAGCCCGAGAGAGCAGTGAATGCTGACCACTAGGGGAGGCCCANGGCAGAGGGGTGCGTATCCTACCCACTATTTATCCCTGACACATTCTCCTGCAAAATCAGAAAAGCGGAGGGGGAGGATGCTAGACTCAGGGTTGATGCCCTTAGCAAAACAGGACCAGGAGGTTTCTATTTCAGAGCCCGAGAGAGCAGTGAATGCTGACCACTAGGGGAGGCCCAGTGTCTGTGGAGGGGGGTGGTGAGAGTGTGTGAGTGTGTGTGCCTATCTGCATGTGTGTGCATCAGAAAGTATGTGTGGGGGGAAGAGAGAGGCAGGGAGTAGGCACAGAGATAGCTAATACCAAGAGGCGCCTGTATGCTCTTCCGGCTAAGTGTGGGGTGGCTCATTCCACAAACAGCCCCATTGGAAACCCAACTGTATAATCACTGCTGCTGATCTAGGAATCAGGCATTTCGAGCTCTCTCTCTCTCCCTCTCACACACTCACACACCTATGCCACCTCTCTTTATAGACAGATGGATGATAGATATGTTTATCATATGATGATGTATGTTTATCATCTTGAAACATTTTTTTAAAGCTATTTAATCAGTATACTAAACATCCCCTAGTCCTGTCCACATTTGCAGAAATCATATGTTTATGTCACTATGGAAACAGATTCTCAGGAGACTAAAGACATGGAGGGTCCAGCATCCTTGGGGTCATTGCTTATAGCACCGTAAAGATGCTGACCTCTCAGGACAGAGCTTCTGGTTCCTCCGGGCTCCTGTCATTTCAGATGCTGAGGCATCCAGACACATAGCAGTTCTCTCAGTGGCTGTTGGAGGGGCTCAGGTTTTAGGGGCTGGCCAACAAGATACCAACATGAAACACAGTTCTGGAGGGACTTCTCTGGAGGTCCAGTGGTTAAGACTTCTTATTTCACTACATAGGCACAGATTTGATCTCTGGTTGGGGAACTAAGATCCTGCATGCCGTGTAGCCAAACAAACAAACAAAAAAACCCCACAGTTTTGGAGAACAACTTCATGGAATGATGGTTGTGGGAAAGCTTTCATTCACTGCATACCTATAATTCACACATATTCATTACCAGGCCTTCTTCTCACAAAGATCAGTATTAATATTCCCATTTTATGGATGAGGAGACTGAACCTCAGGGAGGTTACATGGCCCAAGTGTACCCACTTGGTCAGCACCAGGGTGGGGTCTACGAAACCAGGTCTCTGCCAAAACCACCGTCTTGCCACTGGCCAGCCTTCCTGTTCCCCCCAAATCCTCGGCCTTCCAGAGCCCACGTTCAGAACCAGGCCCATTCCTCTATATCTTATGTGTTTCCTTTCTCTTGAAGAAAGAAAAAAATTTGCCTGAAGGAAACACGTTCACTAAGAGAGAAACACAGACCTCTGACATCTCGTATTTCTAATTTCCTGATTCTATCTCTCTTTCATGCCAGCTTCCACCTTCCACAAACCTGCTCTTCTTCCCAAGGTGCCAGGTAGGGAAGCATCATCAATACAGATCAGCAGACAGGCCCAAGAAAACATTTTTACAACACCCTTGTCCGGGTAAGTCCAACCAGGACCTTTTCAGATGAAAACCCATTCCCTTGCTTATTGGAGAAAAGTCAGGAGCTTCAGATTAAACGGAAAGTTTTGCAATAGAAGAGGTTTTCATTTCACTTGAAAACCCATGAACAACCACATCCTCAACGCAGGATGACTCCCTGCCAACGAGATGCCCTCTCCCCCAGCACACCCAAAGCGGGCACCCTGGGCGGGCCCCGCCCCAACTGGAGGCCCGCCCTCGACCACCTCGGCCTGTTTCCGGGGCGGAGCCCCGCCCACCCGTCACTCACCCAGGAGGGCCGCCTGAGGGTGGGTCCGAGCGTGTCTCCCTCTGGAGATGGGCCTGGGAGGAGGCCGTGGCTCCCTGGCCTCAGCGGGGAGGAGGAGGAGGGTCGGTCCGAAGAGCAGCAGAAAGCAGCCCACCAGCATCTTCTCCATCTTCAAGAAGAGGAAGAGGGGCTAGGCGGTGACAAACACAACGGGAGAAGAGGGCTGGGTGAGGTTTCGGGGTCTCCCTGAACCCGACAAGCCGTAGACCCCCGCCCCCGCCCCCCTGCCTTTCCCCAATGCGACGTGCCCCTGGTACTTAAAAGGCCGTTTGTGTGTGACCCTCAGACCCCACCGGTAGGTTCTTGAATGGTCTGAGCAGGGCGTGCATAGTTGGAATTTTTCACCACTTTGGTCACCATAAGACTGAACGGAAAACTTGGGGGGAAAAAACCTACCCTGAAGTTTCTTTTCAATCAAGTTTCTTTTCAGTTATTTGTAGTCACATTCTATATCCTGGATTTGAAAAAGGGAAATCTCCACCCGAGGGGTCCAAGTAACAATATTTTCTTAGTCTAATAATGGTGGATGGCAGGAATTAATCTGTATGTTTCCCAAGGAATTCACATACGGTTGCAATAAGTTAACATGACTTAGCCTCCCAGCCTCTCTGCCTCCCACATGCATCTATTAAGAGGGAGCGTGGTTCAGTGGTTAAAGGCTTGAACTCTGGCACCAGACTCCCGGGCTCTGGATTCTGGCTCTGACACTTGCTAACTGTGTGCAACCTTGGGCAAGCTACTTAACCTCGCCATGCCATGTGGGAATATGGGATAATATTAGTTAATTGAGTGACTTAATCCATGTAACTGATGCATTCAGGATAGTGTCTGGCACACATGGGGAGGTAGGGACAAGCAAGCAAGCAAGCAAAAGTGTTAGGAGACCAGAGACGAACAGGATCTATTGCAGTGTTGAGCAAGAAGCTCTCAGATGCAGAAAGAATTTTAGCCCTGAGTTGAGTTTCAGATATCCACAGAGGCGAGGGAGTTTCAGTTGGAGTAGCACACTCTTGACCAGACTTGAACTGTTTTCTGTGCTGGTCCTGCAGAGTAGCCACTGTTGAAGGCTCTGGAGAAAAGATTCTGAGCAGGGAAGTGACGTGATCAGATCCAGGCTTTCCCAGGCTGGCCAGTGTCAGTGCCTCACGTGGGATGAGAAAGGCACTTGCCATGTGGTGAATGATATGGACTTTTCTGCCTGGCAAACCCTCACGGAGAAGGCAATGTCCTGGGACTAGGTTTAAATTGTTTTTCTTCTAGTTTCACTCACCACGATGGATGTCATAAGCAATTTATTAATTTACACAAATTAGTGGGGAGGAGGGAATATTTAAGGAGGAATATTTAAGGAAGATCATCTGCTTGTAAAGTTTCTTTACTAAGTCCTCATCTTGTACTCTTGCCTGGAAAATCCCATGGAGAGAGGAGCCTGGTGGGCTGCAGTCCATGGGGTCGCTGAGAGTTGGACACGACTCAGTGACTTCACTTTCACTTTTCACTTTCATGCATTGGAGAAGGAAATGGCAACCCACTCCAGTGTTCTTGCCAGGAGAATCCCAGGGGGAGCCTGGTGGGCTGCCGTCTATGGGGTCGCACAGAGTCGGACACGACTGAAGCGACTTAGCAGCAGCAGCAGCAGCAGCATCCTGTGCTTGGCCATTTCATCCAATTGATTTCATCTAATCCTCATACCAGTCAGAATTACAGTTTCTACTTTTTAGAGATGAGGAAACTGAGGCTCAGAGAAGTTTAGTAACTTGACTGAGCTCACCCAGCTAAAATAAGTAGCAAAGAAGGGATTCAAACCCAGGGTGAGCCGCTAATTTACCAATTCACCAATTAACAGAAAACTTGGCTAACTGCAAGTCAAGTCCCCAGAAGTCAATTCATGAAAAGCCATAGCTGTTTCACATCAGAGGTGGGATCAGGGCAGGACAAGGGCAGGGATCACGTCCCAAAACGTGGGGAAAAAAAAAAAAACACCTTAATAATTCAGTGAACTGTTTGTTCAGTAAGCTGCTTTCAGGAATTGACCTGGAGATGAACCCAGGCCTGGCGACCTGCAAAGACCACAGTTTTTCACACTTGCTGTGTTGCACTAGCTCACTTTTCACTTTGCCTTAAGGTTCCATTAAAAATAGCAGATGTTTACTCAGTGCTTACTATGTGTCAGGCATTGAGCCAAGTGTTTTAAATGTATTAAGCCATTTAATTCTTACAGTAAGTAGTTAAATAATTTACCTAAGGTTATGCAGGTGATAAAGGGGTGAAGCTCCAGAGCATTGCTAGTTCATTATGGATAACTATGCCTACTCCTTATAACAAAATAAAACTCTTTACTAACTGGTCCCTTTTCATAGCTTAACCTGTGAGGTTCCTTTTCAGACAAGGAAGAAAAAAGATTTTCCCTCTTTCTCTGATCCTAAATCTACTGTTTATTTCAAGTTTCCTTGGTTTTATCAATTCTAAGTGTATTATGTCACTTATATGTGATTTATTATTTTAGTGATGGTCTCCTTCTTCCCATATGCGCAAAATCCACATTTCTTTCTTTCAAAATATATACAACATGCTCTCAAGGGTCCACGTCCATCCCGACACATCTGGAATTAAATCCAAACATTTAGAACACGTTGTGGTGGATAATTATCATTTTCAAAAAACAAACACCATTTCAAGTGGCTTGGGTTTACTGTAGATTTTAAGAGGTGTTTGCATTTTCGAGTTGCCATATCTAACCAGAAGGCCCTGGAGATACGTGAGGGATAGGGAGTTGAGCATAACCAGAACTGGACTTCCCCGGTGGTCCAGGGGCTAAGGATCTGCCTGCCAATTCAGGAGACATGGGTTCGATCCCTGCTGTGGAAGATTCCGCTTACCGAGGGACGACTAAGCCTGAAAGCTGAGCAACTACTGAAGCCCAAGCACCCCAGAGCCTGTGCTCTGCAGCCGAAGAAGCCACCGCCCCGGGCAAGAAGAAGCCTGTGCACCAAAAACAAAGGGTGCAACTGGAGAAAGCCCGCCCCAACTGGAGAAAGCCCGCCCCAACTGGAGAAAGCCCGCCCCAACTGGAGAAAGCCCGCGAGCAGAAACGAAGACCCCGTGCAGCCATTAAAAAAAAAAAAAAAAGAATAAACAGAACTAAACATTTCTAGTTGTCTAATCCTGAGCAAGTTATTTAACCTCTCTCTGCCGCAGGTTCCTCATCTTTAAACTGGGGATAATAAAGACACCTGGTTGTTGTATGAATTAAATAAGCTCCAGTGGAAACAGTGTCAGACTTTATTTTGGGGGGCTCCAAAATCACTGCAGATGGTGACTGCAGCCATGAAATTAAAAGACGCTTACTCCTTGGAAGGAAAGTTATGACCAACCTAGATAGCATATTCAAAAGCAGAGACATTACTTTGCCAACAAAGGTCCGTCTAGTCAAGGCTATGGTTTTTCCTGTGGTCATGTATGGATGTGAGAGTTGGACTGTGAAGAAGGCTGAGCATTGAAGAATTGATGCTTTTGAGCTGTGGTGTTGGAGAAGGCTCTTGAGAGTTCCTTGGACTGCAAGGAGTTCCAACCAGTCCATTCTAAAGGAGATCAGCCCTGGGTATTCTTTGGAAGGAATGATGCTAAAGCTGAAACTCCAGTACTTTGGCCACCTCATGCGAAGAGTTGACTCATTGGAAAAGACTCTGATGCTGGGAGGGATTGGGGGCAGGAGGAAAAGGGGATGACAGAGGATGAGATGGCTGGATGGCATCACCAACTTGATGGATGTAAGTTTAAGTGAACTCCGGGAGTTGGCAATGGACAGGGAGGCCTGGCGTGCTGCAGTTCATGGGGTCACAAAGAATCGGACACAACTGAGTGACTGAACTGAACTGATATAAAGCACATAGAATGAGGTGGCAGGTGGGAGGGAGGTTCAAGAGGACGGGGACATAGGGCAGATTCATGTTGATACATGGCAGAAACCAACACAATATTACAAGGCAATTATCCTCCAATTAAAATGAAATAAATTTAAAAAATAAAGCACATAGAATACTGCCTGGTACATAGTAAGTGTCCAAAAAGTGACAGCTACTTTTTATTATTAGTATCATTATGCCATCAAACCAATTAATATGAAGCGCACAGTTAATTTTGTCATACTGAGCCGTTTAATGTACCTTATATTAACTTTGATGCTGACTTATGACTACTGTAATAAAACAATGACACAGAAATCCATAATTTAAAAGTACAAGTTAGTATCTTAAAGTATTTAAAACTTTCTTTCTACAGAGTGAAATAATGCCACTTAGAGCAACATGGATGGACTCAGGATCATCATACTGAGGTTAAGTCAGAAAGAGAAAGACGATATCATATGATACCACTCATGTGGAGTTTAAGATATGACACAGGGAACGCATCTACGAAACAGACCCACAGAAGAGAGAGCACACTTGCGGTTGCCAACGGGGCGAGGAGAGGACGAGTTTAGGGTCAGCAGATACAAACTACTGTGTATAGACTGAGTAAGCAACAAGGCCCCACTGTACTGCATGGGGAACTACGGTCAACGTCCTGTGATAAATTATGGAAAAATATGGAAAAGAATGTGTGTATAACTGAGTCACTTTGTGTAGAGCAGAAATTAGCACACCGTTGTAAATCAACTATGCTTCAATAAAATAAATTTTTAAAATTCCTTTTTCAAAAAGCAGTGGTACAGCAAGTCACACTCTGGTAGAAAAGATTTCCAAGACATATATCCTTATATGTCTGTATATCTATATATCATTTATATTCCGCACATACATTTCTATAACAACACAAAAACAAACGACCCACTTGAAAACGTGCAAAATATTTGAACACTCACATCACCAAAGATGTTCAGATAACACATAAACATATGAGAAAATGTTCAACATTCTCAGTCATTAGAAAAATGCAAATTAATAATCACAATGACAGGGACTTCCTCGGTGGTCCAGTGGCTGAGACTCTGCACTCTCAAAGCAGGGGGCCTGGATTCAATCTCCGCTCAGGAAACCAGATCTCAAATTCCACAACTAAAGATCCTGAGTGCCACAATGAAGACCGAAGATCCCTCAAGCTAAAACTAACATTCCATGCAGCCAAAATAAATAAACATTTAAAAAAATTAAAAATCACAATGACCTTCCATGACAAATTCACCAGAATATCTAAAACTTAAAAGACTGATATAACCAAGCATTGACAAAAATGTAAAAAACTGGAATTCTAATATGTTGCTGGTAAGAACGCAAAATGATACAGTCATTTAGAGAAACAATATAGCAGTTGCTCATACATACAGTTCAACATACATTTCCCAAATGAGACAACACAAGATGACCAACTGGCCTGGTTTCATCCCAGAAAACTCAGTCCTGGGCAAACTGGGCCAACCAGAAACCTACATATTTACCCAAAAGATATAAAAACACACCTACACAAAGACATACTCAGATGCTCATAGAAGCTTTCTTTGTAAAAGCTAAAAACTGGGAACACAAATGTCCATATATTAATGAACAGATAAATAAATTGTGGTACCTCCGTAAAATGTACTAATACCAATTAATGGAATGATATACTGGATGAATCTCAAACTAATTAGGCTGAGTGAAAGTAGCCAGACACAAAAAGAACACACAGTGAACAATTCCACTTATATGGCATCCAACAAAGGGCAACACTCCACGACAGAAAGGAGATCAATGGTTCTGATTTGATCTCAGGGGACTGGATGGGAAAACAGAGTCAGCTACATCTACTTCTGCTTCATTGACTACACTAAAGGCTTTGACTGTGTGAATCACAGCAAACCGTGGAAAATTCTTAAAGAGATGGGAAGACCAGACCACCTGACCTGCCTCTTGAGAAATTTTGCAGGTCAAGTAGCAACAGTTAGAACCAGACATGGAAAAATGGACTGGTTCAAATTGGGAAAGGAGTACGTCAAGGCTGTATATTGTCACCTGCTTATTTAACTTATATGAAGAGTACATCATGCGAAATGCAGGACTGGATGAAGCACAAACTGGAAACAAGAGTGCCAGGAGAAATATCAATAACCTCAAATATGCAGATGACACCACCCTTATGACAAAAAGAGAAGAGGAACTAAAGAGCTTCTTGATGAAGGAGAAAGAGGAATGAAAAAGCTGGCTTAAAACAACCTTCAAAAATGAAGATCATAGCATCTGGTCCCATCACTTCATGGCAAATAGATGGGGAAACAATGGAAACAGTGAGAGACTTTATTTTCTTGGGCTCCAAAATCACTGCAGATGGTGACTGAAGCCATGAAATTAAAAGATGCTTGCTCCTTGGAAGAAAAGCTATGACAAACCTAGACAGCATATTCAAAAGCATGAGACATTACCCTGCCAACAAGGTCCGTCTAGTCAAAGGTATGATTCTTCCAGTAGTCATGTGTGACTGTGAGAGTTGGACCTTAAAGAAGGCTGAGTGCTGAAGCATTGATGCTTTTGAGCTGTGGTGTTGGAGAAGAGTCTTGAGAGTCCTTGGACTGCAAGGAGATCCAACCAGTCCATCCTAAAGGAGATCAATCCTGAATATTCATTAGAAGAACTGATGCTGAAGCCGAAGCTCTAATACTTTGGCCACTTAATGTGAAGAGCTGACTCATTGGAAAAGACCCTGATTCTGGGAAAGACTGAAGGCAGGAGAAGGGGACGATAGAGGACGAGATGGTTGGATGGCATCACTGACTCAATGGACATGAGTTTGAGCAAACTCCGGGAGTTGGTGATGGACAGGGAAGCCTGGTGTGCTGCAGTCCATGGCGTCGCAGAGTCGGACACAACTGAGTGACTGAACAACGACACAGAGGCAGGAGGGAAATTTGAGGGGTGACATAAGTATTCACCATGATTGTGGTAGAGGTTACATGGCTCTATACATTTGTCAGAGCCCATCAGATTATATACTTAAAACTGAAGCTTTTTTTTTTCTTTTAAAAAAATATTTATTTTTGGCTTCATCAGATGTTAGTTGCCCCATGGCATGTGGGGTCTTAGTTCCCTGACCAGGGATCGACCCTGTGTCCCCCGCATGGCAAGGCAGATTCCTAACCACTGGACCACCAGGGAGCATCCCAAAGTGGAGAATGTTATTGTTTAAGTTCAACTTCAAAACAGCTGTTTAAGAAAAAAAAAATCTAAAGAAATAGGGGAAAGGATATTGTATACAAGTCAACATAAAACCAGTATGGCACTATTACTATCTGACAAGATAGACCTTTTTAAACCATTCAATGGCAGTGGAACAAGAAAAAATAAGTCAGTACACGTAGCCCACATTAATCATTGTTTCTCAATGTGGCATTTATAACTACTAGCATTTGAAGAACAGAAGCCAGAGCCAATCCTCACCAGAAAACAGAATGATATTTGAGAAACAGTTCTTTTCATAGATGGGCATATGAGAAGAATTGTTGTACTGAGAAATAGAGGTTAATTCAATCAGAACAGATTCCATGAAGCATTTGGGGGCATGGAAAGAATATTAAAAAAAACACACACACACAACAGTTTTGACTTTTGTTCTAGCAATTTTTCTCCTCTCCATGAGACAATGACTCTTTTGATTTAGCTTTACCAAGAGGGTGGAGGAGAGAGAGGAGATTGTTCTGACCGTCTTAGCTATAACTTCTAAGCGTCACTGTTCCAAGTCAACTGACAGGCGCCTAGAATCTCACGGGAGCCAACACTACATGCCAGGGGCCTGGAGAGGAGAGGCCTGGCTCTGTCTCAACACGCCTTGTGACCTCAGTTAGGTGATTTAACTTTCTGGGCTTTAACTAGTCAGCTATAAAATGACAGGCGTGACCTGGAAGCCACGTTTCCCGGCCTAAAGCAGATCACAGGCCGGGACGACGCCGCTCCCCTGAGGAAGCGTGGGCCTGACACCCTCCCAGGCCATAAACCCTGCCCCTGGATAGACAGGGGCTAAGGCTCTGGTGTTTCCCAAGTGCCTACTACGGGCCAGGCAGTGAGCAGGGCACTCTGTGTATGATTATCTCATCTGGTCCCACAACCGTTCTGTGAGGTGGACTAGTTCCCAGTTCCTTGGGCGGGACACCAAGAGCTACAGATGGAAAGATGCTCCCCCAGGGCCTCGGAGCTAGTTAAGTGACAAAGCCCAGATTCTACCCCTGCCATCTCTCAGGCAGCCAGCCTACTTGCTAAAAAAAAAGAGATTTTTGAGTCCCCTCCTCTGAGCCGAAAGTTCCTAGACATCAGATACAATAGTTTTGTCCCTCACCAGCCGCCGCTCCATTGGCACACCTCGGGTCCACACTAACCGCTCCTGTGTCCACCGGGAATCTGTCACACAGGACGGCCCCAAAGGCCTTCCTGCCGGTCCCCCACCTTAGACTGGAACCCCCAGCTCCCGCAGGGCCGGCAAGTGGAGCCCAGCTTCTGCTGGGACAGACTCGAGGTCATGGTGCTCAGGACACTCTCAGTATTCGGCGCTGAGATGTTGACCTGGTGCTGACTGTGATTTTCGCCCCATGGTCTAGGCCTGCTTGCCAGCCCAGCCTTTCCGGGCACAGACTTGAGTTCTTTCATGGAAGGGTAACTCCACGGTCAAAGGTAACAGGAGACTTGGCCTCAGCTCCCGTGTCTTCCTCGAGTCACTATCACATCCACGGGTGGACGCTTTCTTGCATCTGCTGGCTCCCTGCTCCAGACCTCCCAGCAGGTCCTGCCACTGCAGCAATGCTGGAGGTTCTCGATTTCTCACCCAGACTCCTCCAGAAGCTTTGGAACTGCTCCTACCGCCTGCGGTCCTGCCCCTTCCCTGCTCGGCTTCCAACTGCGGCCTGCTTACCGTCCACGCTTAAGGCCCACTGGCCGCCCTCCAACCCCACACGCACCCCAGCCCCTTGACCACTGCCAGAGGAACTCAGATTCTTGTCCTAGCTGGGTGCCTTCACTCATGCTGGTCCCTCAGTCCAGTCTACATTCATCAAAACTGCCTTGGAGGACCTCCCTGGCAGCCCAGTGTTTAGGGCTCCATGCTTTCCCTTGCCAGGGGCCTGGGTTCGGTCCCTGGTAGGGGAACTAAGATCCCGAATGCTATGCGGCGCAGCTAAAAGAAAAAAACAAACAAACAAAAAAACGAAACAAAACCGCATTCATTTCTCAAGTTTTAGCTCAGACGTTCAGCCAGTCTCCAGAATGTTCTCTGATTTTCCCAGCAAGGATTGATGTTCCTACACCCTCTTAGCAATGGGTCGGCTGTCTGCTCTGGCCCTGGGTTTCTTTTTCTTGCTTCCATATCTGCCTCCCTGACTAGACTCTGAGTGGTTCCATGAAACCATACCTTGTCATCTTTGTATCCCAGGTGCTGAATTTTGTAAATGAACTTTTAGAAAATAGGTAAATGCTGAATAAACACATTTATTGATCAGCAAAAGATCAATAAATGTTGAATCAAATTGGCCTTAGTTCTGCACCCACCATCTTGACAAGGCCAAGCNATGAAACCATACCTTGTCATCTTTGTATCCCAGGTGCTGAATTTTGTAAATGAACTTTTAGAAAATAGGTAAATGCTGAATAAACACATTTATTGATCAGCAAAAGATCAATAAATGTTGAATCAAATTGGCCTTAGTTCTGCACCCACCATCTTGACAAGGCCAAGCAGGTCTTCATCTATGTACGATGTTTGCCAGGATGGGGGTGACCCCAAAGGCTCTGCCCTGTGATGGGAGGAAACTCTCCCCTAGGTTTCTTGGCCATGTTGAACACATAATTGTTAGATGGTATCGATGAAATATCAAGTATCAGATACTTGATACTATCAGATAGTATCAGATAGTATCAGATATTTCATTGATAAAGCTGGGGGAGAGTTTCCTCCCATCACAAGGCAGAGCCTTTGGGGTCGCCCCCATCCTGGCAAACATCGTACATAGATGAAGACCTGCTTGGCCT
Source organism: Oreotragus oreotragus (assembly GCA_006410675.1). Lineage (NCBI taxonomy): Eukaryota > Metazoa > Chordata > Mammalia > Artiodactyla > Bovidae > Oreotragus > Oreotragus oreotragus. Next base: position 715,525 of record SJYX01000733.1, on the reverse strand, counting down.
TGTCAAGATGGTGGGTGCAGAACTAAGGCCAATTTGATTCAACATTTATTGATCTTTTGCCGATCAATAAATTATTGGAGAAGGAAATGGCAGCCCACTCCAGTGTTTTTGCCTGGAGAATCCCAGGGACAGGGGAGCCTGGTGGGCTGCTGTCTAAGGGGTCACACAGAGTCAGACACGACTGAAGTTCAAGATGGTGGGTGCAGAACTAAGGCCAATTTGATTCAACATTTATTGATCTTTTGCCGATCAATAAATTATTGGAGAAGGAAATGGCAGCCCACTCCAGTGTTTTTGCCTGGAGAATCCCAGGGACAGGGGAGCCTGGTGGGCTGCTGTCTAAGGGGTCACACAGAGTCAGACACGACTGAAGTGACTTAGCAGTAGCAGTAGTTGTAATAATTAAAGTGTCCATTTCGTCATACATGCATATTCAAAACATTTCAAATTGCAAAATACGGATTCGTTTAGCAATAATGCTTTATTCATTAAAAATGTTTCATATAAAAAGTGTTTTTCATAAAACAGTGTTTTTTTCCTCACTTCATAAAACAGTTTTCAAATGCTTGCCTTTCCAACATCAGTATTTCATCAAACTAAAGATGTTTTTTGAGTATTCTGCCACCTTTGCTTCTGTTTAAGTTGTGTGAGATACAGTACTTTCTGAATCAATATATGATGCTGTCACTGGAAATTTTATCTCAGGCCAACAGTCCCCACTTATGTAACATGAGGACAGTTGGGTTTTTTAATGCCCTGGAAACATAAATTCACCACCTCTGCAACTTGTTCATTGCATTGCTCTTAAGGTATTGTATCCAGTGTCATCCAACACTTATAATTGTGAAATTGTGTCCAGAAGAGTAATGACTAAATTTGAATTGATTTTTCTTTTACTGTTTTGGTCAGTTGACTTCTACGTGTATTATCCAAAATTAGTACATTGATTGAGGACATTTCAAGCCAACGTTCCATCCCAAATATGTTCAATATATTTGACAGAGCTCTCCCTACTTTGAGAGTTTCTGCAAGAACTCAAATATGGAGCAAATTCCTCTTTTCCAAGGAATCATTTTCTGGGGGAAAATATCCTCACTTCATATTTTGGTGTACAGGGCATTCCTACCATATCTTTTCTCCCTTCCAGACAAGCAAGCACCACATTCTACCATGTGATGTCTTTCATGCCCTTTCCCCTTTCCATCCATACCAAGGTCACTGCCCTAGATCTGGCCCTTATTCACACTGGAGAGACTACAAAGGTCTTGGCAGACATTGCTAGTTGTCCTCCAATGTTCTCCCCTCCTTCTTTAGGAACAGAATCCTCCCTTATTCACTGAACATGTGTGGGAATTCAGACCAAATGCTCAGTCTTTTCCCTACCAGGTGACTATACATGGGTCGGGGGGATAGAAGTCAACACTGCGGGTACAACTTCAGAGAAGTATCCTTAAAGGAGTGGAGCTGAGGGCCGATTGTGGAGTGCTAGAAATGTTCTTCGGATTACTCAGCGCTGACTCACTAATGAAATTAATGATTACTCAATTAATGAAAAATAATCCAGCTACATCCCTGATTAGTGCACTTTCTTATATGTGTGCTTCAGTAAAATGTTTTCTTAAAAAACAGGTAGTCCTGAGTTAGAATAGCAGTTACCTTTGGGGGAGGCGATAATTAATCGGGGGTACAAGGGGGGCTTCTGAGGTGCCGATCTGAGAGGCAGTCACAGGAGAGTGTTCATTTTCAAAAGGTCCACTGAGCTGCTCCCTTGGGCTTGTTTTGCATTGTTTTCTATGTGCTTCTGATTGTAAGTTTACTTGACAAATGAAGTGTGTGCAGTGCTACTCCTGCCCTCCTTGCTCCCAGATCATTCCATGGACAAAGGGATTCAGGGAGAGATGCGAGCTGCAGCAGAGATTTTGGAGGAAGTTTAATGGGTGTTCTCTCTTGAATGGGCTACTGTGCACACACTGGAAGGGGTGTTAATAAGAATAAAGCTGTACTGGTGGTCCTGACCTGGAACTCCTTCTTAAGCCCTGGGATATGCAAAATAATGTCCCTCCAAAGATGTCCATGTCCTAATCCCCAGAATTTGTGGATATGTTACATTACACAGCAAAAGGGAATTACAGTTGCTAATCAGCTGACTTTAAAAATGGGGAGCTGCTGTATATCAACTATATCGCAATTCAAAAAATAGAAGAAAGAAAAAAAAAACAGGGAGAGTATCCTGAATTATCCAGGTGAGCCCAATGCAGTCGTCAAGGTCCTTAAAAACATAAGAGGGAAGCAGCGTGAGGATTCGGGGAAGGCAATGGCACCCCACCCCAGTATTCTTGCCTGGAAAATCCCATGGATGCAGGAGCCTGGTGGGCTGCTGTCCATGGGGTCGCTAACAGTCGGACAGACTGAGCGACTTCACTTTCACTTTTCTCTTTCAGGCACTGGAGAAGGAAATGGCAACCCACTCCAGTGTTCTTGCCTGGAGAATCCCAGGGATGGGGGAGCCTGGTGGGCTGCCGTCTCTGGGATCACACAGAGTCGGACACGACTGAAGTGACTTAGCAGCAGCAGCAGCAGCGTGAGGAGTACTCAGCCTGACAATGCTGGCTTTGCAGATGGCAAGAGGCAGAAGGCCAAGCAATGACGAGGGAGTCTAGAAGCTGGAAAAAGCAAGGAGATGCATTCTTCCCTAAAGCCTCCCGAAGGAACGATAACACCCAGCAAGAACTATTTCAGACCTGTGACTTCCAGAAACAGAAGATAAGAGACTTTTTTAAATTGGAATACAGTTAGTTTACTATGTTATGTTTGTTTCAAGTGCATAGCAAAGTGATTCAGTTATACATACACGTATATTTACACACACACACATATATATGTATATATATTCTCTTTCAGATTTTTCCTTTATATGTTACTGTGAAATATTGAGTATTGACCCCTGTGCTATACAGTAGATCCTTGTCATTCACCTAGTTTATATTTAGTAGTGTGTGCATTATTCCTAATTTACCTCTCCCCACTCACCCATTATCCCCTTTGGTAACCATAAGTTTATTTCCTGTCTCAGAATCTATGTCTGTTTTGTATCATTTGTATCATGTTTTGAGATTCCACATAGAAGTGATATCATATGATATTTGTCCTCTGTCTGACTTACTTCACTTAGTATGATAACCTCTAGGTCCACCCATGATGCTGAAATTGGCATTCTTTTATTCTTTTTTATAGCTGAGTAATTCAGCTAGATATACCACATCTTCTTTATCCATTCACCTGTCAGTGGACATATAGGTTGCATAAACTTGTTTTATGTCACCGAGTCTGTGGTAAATTACTACAGCATCAGTGGAAAACTAATACAGACCTTGTCTAGGGAATCTCAGAAAGGTGGTGATATTCTCAGAGGAGATCTCGGGGGATGGGGATGGGGACATTCTTTATGTTTCACTGAAATGGAGAAAGAAAGGAATTAGAAAATCAGAAAACACTGTTGATGGAGAAAAGGAGACCATTCTGAGGGGCCAGTGTTAAGGTTTGTCACGGAAAGGGAGAAACTGAAAGTAGCAACTTGAGAATTGCGTGTGAAGAAACCCAGGGCTCGCAAAAAATTTGACCCTTAGCCTTGACCCTTGTGGTCTTGAGCGTCTCATCTTTTAAACAAGCGAAAACAAACTCACCTAACTGGGAAGGTGCCAGGAAACGCCCTAAACAGAAATGAGATAAAATCCTTTGATCGACATCATTTTCTCTAATAGTAACTGTTTATTAGAATAATGCCCCCAAAGATGTCTGTGACCTAATCATCCCAGAATCTGTGAATATGTTTTTGCCTTTTGTGGCAAAAGGGATTTTGTAGATGTGATTAAACTAAGGATATCGAGATGGAGAAAATAGCCTGGATTATCCAAGCTGGCCCAAAGTAAGCACAAGTGTCTTTATAAGAGAGAGAAGTGGAGAGGAGAGGAAGGGGAGAGAGGGAGGAAGGAAAGGGAGAACTGGAAGCTGCAATGCTTCGAAGATGGAACAAAAGTCCAGAAGCCAAGAAATACAGGCAGCTTTCAGAAGCCAGAAAAGGCAAGAAAACAGATTTTCCCCAGAGCCTCCAGAAAGAACACAGCCTTGCCGACACCTTGATGTTAGCCCAGTGAGACCCATTTCAGACTCCTGACCTGCAGAACTCAAGAACAATAAATCTGTGCTGCTTTAAGCACTGTTTGTAGTAATATGTTACAGCAGCAATAAGAAACTGGTACAGTAGCCTAAAATAGCAGTGGGGTATTCCAGTGGGGAGTGAGCCACAGCCCCCAGTGGCAAAGTTTTCTCTGACAAGACTCTTAAAGGAACTTTTGAAAAATGTTAGCTAGTTCGCCTGCTCAACCACTGCTTTTAGATGCAGATAGTTTGGTATAAATCTTATTTTCAATCAGTTTACTCTGAGCATTGTTACATACTACCCACTGGCAGATTAATTCACAGTTAATTAACTCATTTAACTGTTATGACAACACTATGACACAGATGGCATCATCCCATTTGATGGATGACATAACTGAGGCTCAGATAACAATAATCATAGGTAATTAATATTGAGCACTGACTCTGAGCTAGGTATTACACTAAGCATTTTTATTTGTGTTAACTAATTTAATTCTCCCAACAGTTCTATTCCCATTTACAGATGAGGAAACTGAGGCAGAGAGTCTCAGTAACTTTTCACAATCCTTGCAAGTACAGAGTGGCAGGTCTGAGACTGGAACCTCAGTCTCTCAGGCGCCAAGATCAAGGTCACACCCCACAACCTCTCATCACTGTCTGCATCATTACCACCAACAACCAAGGCCTCTGGGATGGAGCGCAGACCTGCCCTTCTCTCTCTGAGTCCCCTTCAGGGTCCTGCCGGGTAAGGCAGCGGCGGCTGTCTGCCGAGCCACGTGGCAGGTTCAAAGATGACCTCACGGCTGGAGCTCCAAGTGGCAACCGGTCCTTCGGAAGGGCTCCCTGGCCCTGTTTACTGGCAACAGCGAGGACAGCCTCCACTCTCTCGTTGGCACTTCCGCACCCTCTTTTTCTGACCCTCCTGACTTTGTTCCCACATGTTACAAACAGAGGAGCCCTCCAGAGTTTCCCTGAAAGCAGGGAGTCCAGGAAAGGACTCTCTCAAACGCACATGCTAAAAACCTAAAAACCAGAGGCCACTAGTCTCGTCCCAGTGAAAGCATCAGAGACTCCGGTGCCCTCAGCTGCTCTCAAACATCGACTCAGCCCTGAGCCCAGCATGTCCCCCTTACCACCTGCCCAGCCTCACGCCCAGTGCCCCTGCAGGCCAGCGTTGACGCTGGTGCTCCCTCACCGCCTGTCTCTGCCCCTCCTTCGTCCCCCCACCCCCACCCCTTGCCTTCTCTTAGGCCCCACCAGAGCTGACTCTAGGAAAAATGGGGGATTTCTTTCTAGAACCTTCAATGATCCTCTTCTTCCTTCTCTATCTTTCAAGAAGCAATCTTCGGGGCTTCCCTGGTGGCTCGGTGGTAACAAATCTGCCTGCCAATGCAGGTGGCGCAGGTGCAAGTTCGATCCCTGATCTGGGAAGATCTCACATGCCTCGGAGCAAGGAAGCCCATGGGCCACAACTACTGAGCCTGGGCCCCAGAGCCAGGGAGCTGCAGCTACTGAAGCCGGAATGCCTAGAGCCCACACTCCACTAAGCCAATGATAAGTCCCTGCACCACAGCTAGAGAGCAGGCCCTGCTCCCCAACTAGAAAAAGCCCTTGCAGCAACAAGGACCCAGCACAGCCAGAAAGAAATAAATGTTAAAAGAAGCAGCAGCAGTCTTCGATTCCCTCTTCTTTAAGCCTTCAGCCTCATTTCAACAACCTCTTGCTGAACAGAGATACGTGGTGATGGTGGAGCTCAGAGCATGGCAGCCATCTGAGGGGATCTCCGAGGTGGACTCTGCACCTCTGGTCAGGGAGCTCCAGCCTCAGTGCCTCCAGAGGCACTGGACCCTAGAGCCAGGGACCCTGGATTCCTAGAGAAGAGCGGCCTGCCTGAATTCTATTGGCAGGAAAAAAAAAAAAAAAAGTTAGGGCAGATGGGGAAACAGAGGTGAAGAACCACAGATACCTATCTGCAGTCTCAACAGGGAATTCCAAGGGATCAAGCTTCCGGGTTTGAAAGGAAACTTTCCAGACCATAAACCCATCTTAGAACAGCAATATGATTCTCGGAGGCTGTCCTGTTGGAAGCAGGCAGGGAGAACTGTGCAGGCGCACTCCTGAGTGCAAAATTCCAGTGTAATACATGGGGATCATCAGCCAGCCTCAGGTATCCACTCAGAGCCTAGCTTCCTGAGTTGGAGAGAAGGTGACTGTGTTCCTAGAAAGAAATGCCTTGCTCTTCTGGAGAATCAGGTCATGGAACTAGTCTTAAGATGCCTGGAACGGTTGTGAGCACTTGAATTTAATCCTCACTGCCCTGTAGGTATGATCATCCCATTAGACAGATGAAGAAAGTGAGGCACAGAGGAGTTGGGTAACTCCAAGGTTACCAACCCGTAAGCTCCGCTCACAGCCAGGGTCTGAACCTCAGCAGGCCATCCCAGAGTCTCTGGTCTTGAGTATGCCCCCCACCCCCACCCCCCTGCAGCCTCTTGCTGGTCTCTTGGCTGCCCCGCTGCTGGAAGCCAATTAAATGCGCTTGGTGCAGACACGGCCCAGCTCCCTGATTTATGACGATCGGGAACTCGGTCAGTTGGGTGTGCTCAGGGCCCGGAGTGTGTTCCCGAGGAGCTATCTTCCTGTGAGTCTAGTCCCGGAGACCTTAACGGGAGGGGTGGGGGGTTTTCCTCGTTTTTTTCTCGCCTCTCTCCATACTCTCCTGGGGGTTTCTAGCATCGACCACGAATGCCCTCACCTTTCTTTCCTTTCCCCACCACGTAGGGAAGCCGGAGCTTTAGCTCCACAGAAAACCAAGAACAAAATGTTTCTGACACGGGCATGAAAAGACCAAGCCTGCCGAGGCGGGGAGTGGGAATCGACCCGCTCGCCAGCAGAACGGGAATCACCGCAGATCCGCGCTCCTCAAGTCTGCCTTTCCCGGGGTTCGGTGGAGTCCGCGGAGTCCCCGCGGCGAGGCGCAGCGCCCCCACGGGACCCCGGGCTGGCGGCCGCGCGGTGCGCCCGGCGACGCGGGGAGCGCGCGCGGAGCTCGCCGGCCGCGGCGGCCCGACTGCGCCCGGCCTGGGGTCCCGCAGCGCCGCCGTCCCTCCCGGGCTCTGCCTGCCCCGAGGGGCCGGGAGCCACGGGCCTGGGCGAGAGGTGGTGGTCTGGGGGCGCCCGGCGGCGGGGCCCGCGCGGAGCGGCGGAGGCCGGCGCGCCAGCCTGGGGGCAGCGCCCGCGTGCGTGGGTGCCCAAGCCCCGCCTGTCTGTCCGTCTGTCGGTCGGTAGGGGTCGGTCGGTCGTCCGCGCCTCGGGGCCGCGGGGCCAGGCAGGGGCCCCGGGGAGAGCGCGCCCCGCTCACCTGCAGCCGCCGCCGCCGCCGCCGCCGGCGCTTGGGAAGCGAGACAGGGGCGCAGGCGCCCGGGTCTTCCTCGCCGGCCTCGTCGCCGCTCCGAGAGCCACGGCTCTCCTCGGGGAGACCGCTCGTGGGAGCCGGGGAAGAAGCCCGAGGCGCTGCCGCTGTCTCCTCCTTGGCCGCTTCCTCCAAGTCCCATCCCAGAGCGCTCCCCTCGCTCGCTGGCTGCCGCGGCGGCTCGGGGCCAGCGCGCGCGGGCGGGCGGGCGGGGGAGGCGGCGCCGCGGAGGGTGGGGAGCGGGCCGGCGGGAGGAGGGGTGTCCTCTGTGGGGACGGGGCGGGCGCGGAGAGGGAGCGGCGCGAGGACCAACCCACTCCGAAGGCAGCCCCGGGAACCGGGCGCCCTGGCCGCGCGCCCTGCCTGCTGCCACCTCGCTCTGCGCGAGCCCAGGGGAGGACCCGACTCCCGGGGTCGGGAGCCGCGGGCTCCGGAACAACTAGGAGCTTTGGGGGCTTGGTGTGGGGGCTGCGGCGGTGCGATGGAGAGCATCTCCTGGAGGAAGGCAGGCGTGACAGGGTCCCGTGTCCTGAACCGAGGGGCATGATCGACGATGGCGATGAAGAAGAAAGTGGCGAGAACTGGGGTAATTGGTGACAAGTGCCAGGAGCTGTCTTGGCAGTGCCCGGAGCACCGCGGCCAGTTCATATTAACAGAGCGCCCACTGGCCAGAGACCAGGCCCCCGGGTGGGGAGGGGAGTCAGGATGCCAGGCGGGAAGGGAAACAGGGTTCCCACCCTGAAGGAGCGGAGAAGATCTGGTCCAGGCCAGACTTTTGAAATTATGGGCAAAGATGTTTGCAGTTTGGTAAAGTGAGGGGAACATGACCTTAGAGGTCTCCCGGGAGATTTTGGAGGGATGCAGGAGACAGGGATGGTCAGTGGCAGGGAAAGGGCCTGGCACTGCCAGCCTGCCAGCTCTCCCTACTTCTGGCCAGCTGGGGTGAGTGGGGGTCTGTACATCACGCCAGTGTGTTAGTTGTCCCGACTCTGCGACCCCGTGGACTGTAGCCTGTCAGCCTCCTCTGTCCATGGAATCCTCCAGGCAAGCACACTGGAGTGGGTTGCCATTTCCTTCTCCAGGGGATCTGCCCAACCCAGGGATTGAACCTGGGTCTCCCGACTTGCAGGCAGTCTACTGTCTGAACCACCGGGGAAGCCAACAGGCTAGGACATCTAATAATCACGCCAAAATTATAACCCCAAACCATTAACCCAGCCACTCAGTTCAGGTTTTAACAAGCTATGGGGGAGAGGCAGTAGAATTAACGAGTTTCAAAACGTCTGGTGCCAGAGTCTGATCATTTAAGAACTCTTAGCTGCCTGACAGCGAACCATCACTCTTTTGATGATTTGGTTTCTGGAATATGAATAAAAAAACATGTACAAAAGTGATTCTTCAGGAAAGCTCCAGATGGGTAATTAAAATTCTAGCCATAAGGCAAGGGGTCAACATACTCAAGCCATCAAGGCAGCTCAGTGGTGTCATGAAGCCAGGAAGGAATACTGGATTCCTGTTCCCTTATCCTGTACCTTAGGCACACTGGGCACTCTTGGCTGCCTGCACTGATCAGAAATAGTTTCTTTGTATGTCTTTGGGAGGAGGTAGGTGGAGGTCGGAAAGCAGAGGAAAGCCTTCAGGAAATGTTTGGTCTCTGAAGTCTTGGATCCCACAAATGAAAATTTCTTCCTGAGTCTGAGCCAGTGAAAATCCCTTAGGAGCTGGGGAAGTTGAGTTACACTTTATGGAAACTTACAGTTTAAATGCATTGCCTTATTCCAAGACACCAATATGATCCAGTAATATACCAGGAAAACAATAGCAATTCCAAAATCCTTCCAAATGTTAACAAATTGTAATTTAGTAAAAGACTTCTGTGATTCTGGTGTATGCCAACTAAGATGGATGTTTTGCTCCAGGGAGTTCTATCAGAATTCCCCAGAAGAAGTCTCTGTACAAAGTATGCCTAGGGCCAAGTCAAATAGGTCAGTGAGCTGTTCTACCTTGTGAAATGATCTTCAGGTCTGCCAGAAAAAGGAAAAAAAAAAAAAGAGAGAGAGAGAGAGAGAAGCAAAAGTGAGTTCAGTATCCTGAAATATCGTCAGAATAAAACAATGGCATTCATTTCCCAGTTACCTTTGGGGGTGAATGCAATTTGATAATAATAAAGGCTGCTAGGCAAAGTCCAAACTTGCCTTTTCTACCAGAGGCTCTACTACTGGCTTGGTGTAGAGAGCCTTATTCATAAAAAGTATGGGGCTATGATTCCAGTTCTTACCTGGGCACTCACACAAGCAGATAGGAATGGAGGTGTATAGGATCTCGGGTCTCTTGAGTTAGTTGGAATCTGTTAACTGTTGAAACGACTTACCCCTTGATAGCTCTACTGGGTTCAACTCACTTCTCTATCTCCTGCAGGGGGGTCTATTGTGGAGTAAGGATGGGGGTGGGAGAGCAGTCGTTTGACCCAGACCTCACATTCTTGAAGAGCCTCAAATACAGACTCTGCCTGTTTCATTTGTTCCTTGTAAACAGTAGAACTTTTTGTTTTGTGTTGAATTAGAATCCTTCCTAGAGGGCAGATTGAGGCTACCAAACAGAAGAGGACCAGCATATAAGCAAAACAAAGAGCAGACAGGTTGGCTCACAGAACTCGAAGCCTAAAATAAATCTTGTTCTGATTTTTTTTTCCGTATTGATAATAGAAACATCGCTTTTGTTGCCAAGATAGAGCCATACCAGGCAAGCTCTGCAGCACACGAAGAGGAACCTAGAACTCCGACGTCCCCTCGCTCGCCCTGTGTTTCTCTAGGAGACTGCTGATGGGTGTGTGTGCTCAGTCGTGTCGAACTCTTCGCGACCCCATGGACCGTAGCACGCCAGGCTCCCCTATCCATGCAGTCTTCCAGGCAAGAATGCTGGAATGCTTTGCCAATCCCTCCTCCAACGGACGACGTTTTGTCAGAACTCCCCGCTATGACACATCTGTCCTGGGTGGTCCTGCATGGCATGGCTCATAGCTTCATTGAGTTATGCAAGCCCCTTTGCCATGACAAAGCTGGGATCCACGAAGGGGCCTGATGTGTGAGTCCCATGTAAACTGTTGGAGCTCGTCCCCATCCCACTCAAGCAGAAGGGCAGGGCGTCTCACCTGGGAGAGGAGCCTTCCCTCCTTTGGGCCACCTGCCAAGAGGTCAGAGCAGGAGAGAAGGGAGAGAGCAGAGCACTGCAGACGCAGTGGCTGGGTTTCCACTCCAGGCTTGGGTGAGGCACCCTCACACCTGGCGGGGCGGAGGGGGAGCTTCCTTCCAGATGCCACTCAACGTGGACAGCAGGTTCCATGTCAGAGGGTCCCCTTGAGGACAGGCTGGCTAACGGCACCATCACCCCAAGTGAAATGATTTCTAAATAAACATATCCCACCTTGGAAAGCGGACTCCAATGTGTTGCTGTGACCTTGAACTTCGACCAGGGGCTCCGGAAGGCAGGGACCAGCCCCTCTTTAGCTTGTTTACCATCTTCCCTAGGCCATGCTGTGGAAGAGACTGGGCTGGTATGGCTTTAACCTGGAGTTTAGAGTAGTCTTTTGTGAAATCAGGCTGATAAGGCTGCTTATCAAAAATGAGATAGGAAGATGGACTGGGGAGCCTTAAAACTTGGGCAAGATCGAGTGGAAATCTGACTTGTGTTCTTGGATATTGACAAGGCTGAAACGTTGCCCGTCTCCCTGGAGACTAGTTTCCACTTTTGAAGTGGAGGATGGACCTGCTGTGCGTGGAAGCATCGCTCAGCAACACAGATTGCTGCTTCTTTCCTCCTGAAGCCCAGGAATTGGCACAAAGCAGTCTGCTATTAGAAGCCAATAGCCTCGTGTCTGTGACACTCAGCTAACTGCCTTCTCACCTCTTGCCACTGCTGAGTCTCTGTCTGCATTGGTTGCCTGGTGTTAAATCAGACTGCAGGAGACTTGGGCAATCAGTATGTGTATCCGTCCTATAAAATCCTCCAGCATGCTGGCAGAACTCAATAAACTCAAGAATAACAAAAATATCAGAAATCAGAACTTTTCTACATTCTGTCTTGCTGGAGAAAATAACTGGGACACAGTTATTCCCGGCGTCCAACAGAAGGGGAAACACTACAGATGGTCCAGTGGAAAGAATAAGGAATAAGGCAGTGAACTCCTGAGAGCCAGGATAAATCATATGATGGAGAAAAATAAGATGTAATGCAATAAAGTGAGCAATTTCTTTGTTGGTAGAGCACACTCTGAAAAGAAGCAATGGAAATGTCTTGTCTCATTTAAAGCAAGAATTGATAAAGCAATTCCCAAGTATAGAAAGTGCCAGAACATTACTGGCTACATGAACACTATCTGTGAACAAAAAGATGTTGAAAAGAAGATGCAATAACCAAAGTGTGAAAGAACTGAAATTTTCTTTTAGTTAAAGCGAAAGTTCTAAGACAGCTCAGCATCCTGGCCAGGCCTAACGAGAGGGCACGGACCAACACTGCTTCACCACTAACTCCAGACTATCACGGAGCAGAGAATATGTCAGAAAAATTTCTGAAAATCAGTCAGTGTACTACACCACATCAACAGAATAAAAGACCAAAACCACATGATCTCGGTGAAGGTGAAGTGAAGGTGAAGTTGCTCAGTCGTGTCTGACTCTTTGCGACCCCATGGACTGTAACGTACTAGGCTTCTCCATCCATGGGATTCTCCAGGCAAGAATACTGGAGTGGATTGCCATTTCCTTCTCCAGGGGATCTTCCCGACCCAGGGATCGAACCCAGGTCTCCCGCATTGGAGGCAGACGCTTTAACCTCTGAGCCACCAGGGAAGCCTGGGAAAGTATTTGATAGAATTCAGCACTCCATGATAAAAACACCGAACAAACAGTATAAGGAGACTTCTTGGATCTAGTAAAGAACATCTGCAAAAAATCCACAACTAACATACTGAAAGCTTTTCCTCTGGGGTCAGGAACAAGGCAAGGACATGCTCTCACCACTTCTGTTCAGCACTTGACTAGGTGTTCTAGCCAAGGCAAGAGAATGCAATAAAAGGGACCCAGCTTGGAAGGAAGAAAGTGAGACTATATCTGCAGAAGACATGATCTGGTAGGTGGTGGCTTCGTTGCTTAGTCGTGTCCGACTCTTTCGTGACTTCACGCACGGTAGCCCACCAGGCTCCTCTGTCCATGGGATTCTCCAGGCAAGAATACTGGAGTGGGTTGCCATTTCCTCTCCAGGGACTCTTCCTGACCCAGGAACTGAACCCGTGTCTCCTGCATTGGTGGGTGGACTTACCAATGAGCCACCAGGGAAGCCCAATCTGGTAGGCAGAACTCCGAAAGAATCTACTAAGAAAAAGTATTAGAGCTAAGGAAGTAGTTCAGCAAGGTTTCAGGATACAGGATCAATAGATAAAAATCAATTATATTTCTATGCAATCTGAAAACGAAATTAAAACAATTCCATTGAAAATAGCGTCAAAAAGAATAAGTCACTTAGAAAAGGATTTAACAAAAGAAGTACAAGACCTATACTCTGAAAATTACAAAATATTGTTGAAAGAAATGAAAGGATATTAAACAAATGGGAAGACATCCCATATTCATAGATTGAAAGGTTTGGTATTGTTTAGATGGGATACTCCCTTAATTGATCAATAGAATCAACAGAATCCTTATCAAAAATCCCAGCTGGCTTCTTTACAGAAATTAATGAGCTGATGCCAAAGTTCATATGGAAATTCAAGGGACCCAGAGTCGCCAAAATAATCTTGAAAGAGAACAAAGTAGGAGCGTCCACAATCCCTAATTTCAAAACTCACTTCAAAGCTGCAGTAATCAAAGTAACGCAGTACTTGCATAAAACAGACATAAAATCAACTGAACTAGAATTGAGAGTTTAAAAATAAGCCTTCACATTCACAGGTCATTGATTTTCAACAAAGGTGCCAAGACCATTTAATGGGGGAAGGAATTTCAGCTGGTGCTGGAACAACTGGATAGACACATTGATAAGAATTAACTTGGACCCTGACCTCATACCACATACAAATATTAATTCAAAATAGATCAAAGACATAATAGCTAAAGGTATTAACCTCTCGGAAGAAAACACTGAAGTAAATCCTCATGACCTTGTATTAGGCAATGGTTTCTTGGATATGACTTTGAAAGCACAAATGACAAAATGAAAATAGTTAAGTTGGTGTTGATCAAAATTAAAAATTTTGTACCTCAATGGACACTGTCAAGAAAAGACGGGGGGAAATTTTTTTAAAAGAATGAGGGAAATTTTTTGTTAATCATAGACTGATAAGAGACTTGTATATAGAATATTAAAGGACTCTAAATTAAATTCAACAACTTAAATTAATAAATAGACAAGGTTTCTGAATAAACATTTCTACAAAGAAAATATTCAGATAACCAATGAGCAAGTGAAAAGATGCTTAACAATATTTGCCATCACAGAAATGCAAATGAAAACCACAAGAGACATCAAAAGAAAACAAACGACCCAATCAAAAAATGGATGAAAGACCTAAATAGACATTTCTCCAAAGATGACATACAGATGGCCAAAAAGCACATGAAAAGATGCTCAACATTATTAATTACTAGAGAAATACAGACCAAAACTGCAATGAAGTGTCACCTCACACTAGTCAGAATGAAAGTGAAAGTCACTTAGTCGTGTCTGACTCTTTGTGACCCCATGGAATAGTCCATGGAATTCTCCAAGCCAGAATACTGGAGTAGGTAGCCATTCCCTTCTCCAGGGGATCATCCCAACCCAGGGATCGAACGCAGGTCTCCAGCACTGCAGGTGGATTCTGTACCAGCTGAGGCACCAGGGAACCACTGGATTGCCAGAGAAGCCCCTAGATTTGTTTTCATCGGTCAGAATGGCCATCATCAAAAAATCCACAACCAATAAATGCTGGGAGAGTGTGGAGAAAAAAGACCCTCTTCCACTGTTGGTGGGAATGTAAATGGATTACAGCCACTACGGAGAACAGTGTGGAGATTCCTTAAAAAACTAAAAATAGAGCTACCATACAACCCAGCAATCCTGTTACTGGGCATATACCCTGAAAAAAAGCATAATTCAAAAATACACATGTACCCCAATGTTCACTGAAGCACTATTTAAAATAGCCAGGACATGGAAGCAACCTAAATGTCTATCAACAGATGAATGGATAAGAAAGATGTGGTGCATATATATAATGGAATATTCAGTTCAGTTCAGTTGCTCAGTCGTGGCCGACTCCTTGCGACCCCATGAATTGCAGCATGCCAGGCCTCCCTGTCCATCACCAGCTCCTGGAGTTCACTCAAACTCACGTCCAAATATTACTTAGCCATAAAGAGGGATGAAATTGGGTCATTTGTAGTGATGTAGATGGACCCAGAGTCTGTCACACAGAGTGAATTAAGTCAGAAAAGCAAATATTGTATATTAATGCATACATGTGAAATCTAGAAAAATGATGCAGATGAACCTATATGTGGTACCGGAATAGAGACACAGACATAAAGAAAAAACATATGGATGCAGGAGGGGGAGGACAAATTGGGAGATTAGGACTGACATATACACCCTGCTGCTGCTGCTGCTGCTAAGTCGCTTGTCGTGTCCGACTCTGTGCGACCCCAGAGACGGCAGCCCACCAGGCTCCCCCGTCCCTGGGATTCTCCAGGCAAGAACACTGGAGTGGGGTGCCATTGCCTTCTCCCATATATCCCCTACCATGTGTAAAACAGCTAGTGGGAAGCCTCTACATCGCGCAGGGAGCTCAACTCAGTGCTCTGTGATGACGAGAGGGACGGGAGGGGCGCTGCGGGAGGAGCGCTGCGCTGTGTATACACACATACACATGACCCCCCTTGCTGTGCAGCAGAAACTAACACAACACCATAAAGCAATTACACTCTAATTAAACGAAAGAAACACAAAGGATTTCCCTAATGACCCAGTGGTGAGACTCTGCGCGGCCACTGCAGGGGGCGCAGGTGCAATGCCTGGCCTGGGAACCAAGATCTCAAAGGCCACGCAGTGCAGTCAAAAAACAAAAGCGAAAAACCAAACTACGAGACATCACTTCACACCCATGAGCAGGACTGTAATTAAACAAACAAACAAACAAACAAACAGACGAGCGAAAACAAGTGTTGGCAAGGATGTGGACAAACTGGTTCCCTAGTAACATTGCTGGTAAAAACATGAAGTGGAGCAAGCACCGTGGGAAACAACTTGGCAGCTTCTCAAAAAATTAAGCATATGGTTACCGTAAGATCCAGCGATTACACCCCTAGGTATGTAGGAGAGAGAAATAAAAGCCTACGTCTATACAGAATCTTGTACACAAATGTTCCTAGCAGCATTATTCATAATAGCTAAAAAGTGAGAATAACCTTCATGTGCACCAACTGATGAATGGATAACTAAAATGGAACATTATTTGGCAATAAACAGGACTGAAATGCTGATGTGTGCTACCACGATGGATACACCTAGAAAACAGCATCGCTAAGTGAGAGCTAGATCACCCAAAACTGCACACTGTATGATTCCATGTCCAGAACAGGGAAAATCCATCAAGACAGAAAGTGGTTGCCTTGAGGTGAGAAGTTTTGGGGAAGAAGGAGGAGTGACTCTTTATACATGAGAAGTTTCTTTGAAGGGTAATGGGAATGTTCTAAAATTGATTGTAGTGATGGTTGCATGACTGGATAATAATATTAAACCATTAAGTCATGCAATTCTATGGCATGTGAACTGCATCTTAATAAAGTGTGGGTTTATGGGAAGATATATATATTATATATTAAAAAGCAGAGACATTACTTTACCAACAAAGGTGAAGTGAAATCACTCAGTCGTGTCCTACTCTTTGCGACACCATGGCCTGTAGCCTATCAGTCCATGGAATTTTCCAGGCAAGAGTACTGGAGTGGGTTGCCATTTCCTTCTCCAAGGGATCTTCCCAACCCAGGGATCGAACCCAGGTCTCCCGCACTGCAGGCAGACGCTTTACCGTCTGAGCCACCAGGGAAGCCCAAAGTGAAAGTGAAGTCACTCAGTCGTGTCCGACTCTTTGTGACCCCGGTGGACTGTAGCCTATCAAGCTCCTCTGTCCATGGGATTCTCCAGGCAAGAGTACTGGAGTGGATTGTCATTTCCTTCTCCAGGGGATCTTCCCGACCCAGGGATCGAACCCGGGTTTCCCGCATTAGAGGCAGACTCATTAACCTCTGGGTCCTCACATAAACACGTTTTCATCTCTTTTTGAAACAGACTGTTCCTCTTCCACGTTTGCACACCACTCTCGGAGTGCTCTCCCTCCTGGAAGCAGGTCTGTCGCACACGGGCAGGAAGGGCTTCTTGCCCCGTCCCTCAGCTCCTGTTTCTGTGTTCTCACACACCGGTCCTGGAGTTTGCACTCCCCCTCTGATTACCGTCTTCCACCGCAGGACTTGCCAGCTGGCGGGGACCTCGGGGCTGGTGTTTGTGCTCCCTGCCACAGGGAAATGCACAAGTCTTTCCTGATAGAATCCTGAGATTACTCTTGTAAAGGCTGAAAGACAGTGACTTAATGCTCTATCACACCTAGGCTTTCAGGAGTTTTATTTAAATCTGAAGTGCCCAGGAAGTAGAACATACCAGCTGGACTTGAGTTGCAAGTCGACTGTTCGAATTTTCCCTCATGTCCCCAAGTCCTCAGAGTTCCAGAGGGTCTCAGACTTGGTTACTGATTGTTCTAACAATGCACTAATCTACTAGGAAAGGGAAAGGAGCAAGTTCAAGGGAGCCACACAGCTAGTGATTTAATGTTTCATTCAGAGCCCTCCTGCATTAAATTCACACAAAAGAACTCGATCACAAGCATAGAGCTAAGAATGCCATTTCCCGTTTGAATGGGAACTGCAGCAGGGTATCATCTATCCCCTCATCTCAGCTGTCCTTTAATCTTTCTTGAGAGATCAGGCCTATTTCTGTATTGCTGGGTTTTACCCATCACCTTTGTGACAGAATTCTAGAGGTTGAGACGCCACCCCACCCCCAACCCACAGTAAACACACTAGTAGGGTCTGTGGAGAGACCTCTCTTTGTTCCCTCGTTGGTCTACAGGAATGAGGTCTTTTTATTCCCCCAGGGGTCTTTTCTGGAAAAAGTAGTTTCTGTGGAGCTTGCTGCTGCTGCTGCTGTCATTTCAGTTGTGTCTGACCCTGTGTGACCTCACAGATGGCAGCCCACCAGGCTCCCCTGTCCCTGGGACTCTCCAAGCAAGAACACTGGAGTGGGTTGCCATTTCCTTCTCCAATGCATGAAAGTGAAAAGTGAAAGTGAAGTTGTTCAGTCGTGTCCGACTCTTAGCGACCCCATGGACTGCAGCCCACCAGGCTCCTCCATCCATGGGATTTTCCAGGTGGAGCCTGAGTCCCCCTGAATTGTTAAGAATTTGTTGCAATCACCATGGGTGGGGTTACAGATGGTTTTAATTCCTCTCCTGTGCTTATTCTATTCTTATTCTAGTGACTATGTTTGAGCTGCTTCTATCTGCCAAACAAATGCCAGGCGCTGGGGATGGAACACTAAGGAATCTGTCTGAGTTTCTAATCTACTGGGAGAAGACAGGTGAGAAAGGTGACAGGAATCAGAATGTAACGTGTGCCTTGACTGGGATGCTATGGTATGTTATGCTATGAAAGTGAAAGTCCCTCAGTCGTGTCCGACTCTTTGCGACCCCATGGGCTATACAGTCCATGGAATTCTCCAGGCCAGAATACTGGGGTGGGTAGCCTTTCCCTTCTCCAGGGGATCTTCCCAAGCCAGGGATCGAACCCAGGTCTCCAACATCGCAGGCAATTCTTTACCAGCTGAGTCACCAGGGAAGCCCAAGAATACTGGAGTGGGTAGCTTACCCTTCTCCGGTGGGTCTTCCCAGCCCAGGAATTGAACCGGGGTCTCCTGCATTGCACGCGATTTCTTTACCAACTGAGCTATCAGGGACGCCCATGTTATGCTATGGCAGAACAGAAAACGAATCCCTCCCAGACTAGAGGGTCACATAAGGCTTCCAGAAGGCAGTGACATTCAAGATGAGACCCAAAGGATAAATTATTGGTTTTATTTTCTATTTTTTCTTGCAATATATTACTTATGCAATTTTATTTGCGCCTTGTGGGATCTTCCTTGAGCTGGGCCACTGCAGTGAAAGTGCTAAATCCTAACCACTGGACCACCGGGAAATTCCCTTATGTAATTTTATTTTTAAATGCACAAGTTTACTGATGTCAGAGTCAGACCTGGATTCCCTCCTAAGATGTTCAAGGAAGCTGGTTCTCAGGGACACAGATGATTTAGTGTATTAACCTCACAGGGCGGAAGAAAGCCTACAGCTTCGTGGGAGAGGGCTGTTGTATTCTGCCCCTGTTTGGGAAATGTGGAAACAGACCCTGTGCGATAGGCTTTCTGGGGCAGGCAAGGAGGGAAAGAGAGTTGGGTCTCAAGGCCCCACTTATTCCTCCAAGATAATGTAAACACATTACATCACTAATCTACTAACTTATGCTTGGACCTTTTTGTACATAGTCTTAAAAGAGAAATCAGTCCAGGAACTTCCCTGGTGGTCCAGTGGCTAAGAATTCACCTGCCAGTGCTCGCTTCGGCAGCACAGACTAAAACTGGAACAATACAGAGGAGATTAGCAAATTCATGATGCGTTCCATATTTTTAACAGATCACCAATGGGAATTTTCTGGCTCAGGAAACTCAAANGAGCGAAAACAAGTGTTGGCAAGGATGTGGACAAACTGGTTCCCTAGTAACATTGCTGGTAAAAACATGAAGTGGAGCAAGCACCGTGGGAAACAACTTGGCAGCTTCTCAAAAAATTAAGCATATGGTTACCGTAAGATCCAGCGATTACACCCCTAGGTATGTAGGAGAGAGAAATAAAAGCCTACGTCTATACAGAATCTTGTACACAAATGTTCCTAGCAGCATTATTCATAATAGCTAAAAAGTGAGAATAACCTTCATGTGCACCAACTGATGAATGGATAACTAAAATGGAACATTATTTGGCAATAAACAGGACTGAAATGCTGATGTGTGCTACCACGATGGATACACCTAGAAAACAGCATCGCTAAGTGAGAGCTAGATCACCCAAAACTGCACACTGTATGATTCCATGTCCAGAACAGGGAAAATCCATCAAGACAGAAAGTGGTTGCCTTGAGGTGAGAAGTTTTGGGGAAGAAGGAGGAGTGACTCTTTATACATGAGAAGTTTCTTTGAAGGGTAATGGGAATGTTCTAAAATTGATTGTAGTGATGGTTGCATGACTGGATAATAATATTAAACCATTAAGTCATGCAATTCTATGGCATGTGAACTGCATCTTAATAAAGTGTGGGTTTATGGGAAGATATATATATTATATATTAAAAAGCAGAGACATTACTTTACCAACAAAGGTGAAGTGAAATCACTCAGTCGTGTCCTACTCTTTGCGACACCATGGCCTGTAGCCTATCAGTCCATGGAATTTTCCAGGCAAGAGTACTGGAGTGGGTTGCCATTTCCTTCTCCAAGGGATCTTCCCAACCCAGGGATCGAACCCAGGTCTCCCGCACTGCAGGCAGACGCTTTACCGTCTGAGCCACCAGGGAAGCCCAAAGTGAAAGTGAAGTCACTCAGTCGTGTCCGACTCTTTGTGACCCCGGTGGACTGTAGCCTATCAAGCTCCTCTGTCCATGGGATTCTCCAGGCAAGAGTACTGGAGTGGATTGTCATTTCCTTCTCCAGGGGATCTTCCCGACCCAGGGATCGAACCCGGGTTTCCCGCATTAGAGGCAGACTCATTAACCTCTGGGTCCTCACATAAACACGTTTTCATCTCTTTTTGAAACAGACTGTTCCTCTTCCACGTTTGCACACCACTCTCGGAGTGCTCTCCCTCCTGGAAGCAGGTCTGTCGCACACGGGCAGGAAGGGCTTCTTGCCCCGTCCCTCAGCTCCTGTTTCTGTGTTCTCACACACCGGTCCTGGAGTTTGCACTCCCCCTCTGATTACCGTCTTCCACCGCAGGACTTGCCAGCTGGCGGGGACCTCGGGGCTGGTGTTTGTGCTCCCTGCCACAGGGAAATGCACAAGTCTTTCCTGATAGAATCCTGAGATTACTCTTGTAAAGGCTGAAAGACAGTGACTTAATGCTCTATCACACCTAGGCTTTCAGGAGTTTTATTTAAATCTGAAGTGCCCAGGAAGTAGAACATACCAGCTGGACTTGAGTTGCAAGTCGACTGTTCGAATTTTCCCTCATGTCCCCAAGTCCTCAGAGTTCCAGAGGGTCTCAGACTTGGTTACTGATTGTTCTAACAATGCACTAATCTACTAGGAAAGGGAAAGGAGCAAGTTCAAGGGAGCCACACAGCTAGTGATTTAATGTTTCATTCAGAGCCCTCCTGCATTAAATTCACACAAAAGAACTCGATCACAAGCATAGAGCTAAGAATGCCATTTCCCGTTTGAATGGGAACTGCAGCAGGGTATCATCTATCCCCTCATCTCAGCTGTCCTTTAATCTTTCTTGAGAGATCAGGCCTATTTCTGTATTGCTGGGTTTTACCCATCACCTTTGTGACAGAATTCTAGAGGTTGAGACGCCACCCCACCCCCAACCCACAGTAAACACACTAGTAGGGTCTGTGGAGAGACCTCTCTTTGTTCCCTCGTTGGTCTACAGGAATGAGGTCTTTTTATTCCCCCAGGGGTCTTTTCTGGAAAAAGTAGTTTCTGTGGAGCTTGCTGCTGCTGCTGCTGTCATTTCAGTTGTGTCTGACCCTGTGTGACCTCACAGATGGCAGCCCACCAGGCTCCCCTGTCCCTGGGACTCTCCAAGCAAGAACACTGGAGTGGGTTGCCATTTCCTTCTCCAATGCATGAAAGTGAAAAGTGAAAGTGAAGTTGTTCAGTCGTGTCCGACTCTTAGCGACCCCATGGACTGCAGCCCACCAGGCTCCTCCATCCATGGGATTTTCCAGGTGGAGCCTGAGTCCCCCTGAATTGTTAAGAATTTGTTGCAATCACCATGGGTGGGGTTACAGATGGTTTTAATTCCTCTCCTGTGCTTATTCTATTCTTATTCTAGTGACTATGTTTGAGCTGCTTCTATCTGCCAAACAAATGCCAGGCGCTGGGGATGGAACACTAAGGAATCTGTCTGAGTTTCTAATCTACTGGGAGAAGACAGGTGAGAAAGGTGACAGGAATCAGAATGTAACGTGTGCCTTGACTGGGATGCTATGGTATGTTATGCTATGAAAGTGAAAGTCCCTCAGTCGTGTCCGACTCTTTGCGACCCCATGGGCTATACAGTCCATGGAATTCTCCAGGCCAGAATACTGGGGTGGGTAGCCTTTCCCTTCTCCAGGGGATCTTCCCAAGCCAGGGATCGAACCCAGGTCTCCAACATCGCAGGCAATTCTTTACCAGCTGAGTCACCAGGGAAGCCCAAGAATACTGGAGTGGGTAGCTTACCCTTCTCCGGTGGGTCTTCCCAGCCCAGGAATTGAACCGGGGTCTCCTGCATTGCACGCGATTTCTTTACCAACTGAGCTATCAGGGACGCCCATGTTATGCTATGGCAGAACAGAAAACGAATCCCTCCCAGACTAGAGGGTCACATAAGGCTTCCAGAAGGCAGTGACATTCAAGATGAGACCCAAAGGATAAATTATTGGTTTTATTTTCTATTTTTTCTTGCAATATATTACTTATGCAATTTTATTTGCGCCTTGTGGGATCTTCCTTGAGCTGGGCCACTGCAGTGAAAGTGCTAAATCCTAACCACTGGACCACCGGGAAATTCCCTTATGTAATTTTATTTTTAAATGCACAAGTTTACTGATGTCAGAGTCAGACCTGGATTCCCTCCTAAGATGTTCAAGGAAGCTGGTTCTCAGGGACACAGATGATTTAGTGTATTAACCTCACAGGGCAGAAGAAAGCCTACAGCTTCGTGGGAGAGGGCTGTTGTATTCTGCCCCTGTTTGGGAAATGTGGAAACAGACCCTGTGCGATAGGCTTTCTGGGGCAGGCAAGGAGGGAAAGAGAGTTGGGTCTCAAGGCCCCACTTATTCCTCCAAGATAATGTAAACACATTACATCACTAATCTACTAACTTATGCTTGGAACCTTTTTGTACATAGTCTTAAAAGAGAAATCAGTCCAGGAACTTCCCTGGTGGTCCAGTGGCTAAGAATTCACCTGCCAGCGCTCGCTTCGGCAGCACAGACTAAAACTGGAACGATACAGAGGAGATTAGCAAATTCATGATGCATTCCATATTTTTAACAGATCACCAATGGGAATTTTCTGGCTCAGGAAACTCAAACAGGCTCTGTATCAACCTAGAGGGGCGGGATGGGGAGGGAGGTTCCAAAGGGAGGGGGTATATGTATACCGATGACTGATTCATGTTGAGGTTTGATAGAAAACAACAAAATTCTGTAAAGCAATTATCCTTAAATTTAAAAAAAAGAAAAAAAGAATTCATCTGCCAATGCAGGGGACATGGGTTAGATCCCTGGTCCAGGTAGACCCCACATGCCAAGAAGCAACTAAGCCAGACACAGCTACTGAAGACGTGCTCCTAGAACCTGTACTCTGCAACAAGAGGGGCCACCACAATGCGAAGCCAGTGTGAAGAAAGCCCATGCACAGCAACGAAGACCCAGCACAGCCAAAAAAAGAAGTTAAAAAAAAGAAAAGATAAACTAGTGCATTTTAAAGTGTCTAATATTCTCAAAAGAAAATTGCTCACTTAAAACAATTAACTGCTCCAAAAGGCCCACCTCAGTTCATCTTTCTTCCTAGCTGAATACTTTCCTTATAATAAGAATTAAAAGCTGATATTCACAGAACATGCTTAAGCCTGATTAAATAGAAAATTGACACAGAACATGCTTAAGCCTGACTAAATAGAAAATTGACAGCTTTACTTGTGTAATACAAACCTCAAGTAAAAAAATCCACCCCAAGTTTACAAACTTCATATGGCTTTACATGACTTGCCTTCCTTCTCGTAATGTCTTCATTCCAGTTAGTGGCAATCAACCTTGTTAGTAAGAACTGAGAGGTTTGGTACAGAATTCTGAGATTCTTGATGTCTCAAAGACATGAAATTGATGCTTAGATGGACTCAACCAGCAACAAAATCCTGGCTCTGCCATGTACTGTGGAAACTTGGGATCAGTTATTTTCCTTTAAAAGTCTGTTTCTCCATCTGTAAGACGAGGATAAAGAGTTAATAAGTGTAAAGTGCTTAGTGGCGTGGCTGGCACATAGAAAGGTGCAGGGAATAGTCAACATCATTCTGCCAGATAGCAAGGTAGAAGCCAGGTCTGGGGACTGATTAGAGAGAAAGGGACAGGCAAAGAGGCCCCGTGATCTCAAGTTGGGGTGACAGGAATGATGGGGAGACCACTAGTAGATACAGGGGTCAACACGAGCAGATCTGGGGGAAGAGGAAACAGTGCTTCATCTCAGGCACAGTGAATATTTAATGTCATGATGTCATCAAGAGAAGACTGGGAGTGTTGATAAAAGCAGGGTTAGAGATGCTATTATTATTTATTGCAGGGGACTATATGCAGGAATGCAGAAGACCCAGGTTCGATCCCTGGGTTGGGAAGATCCTCTAGAGCAGGGAACGGCAATCTACTCTTACATGGAGAATTCCAAGGACAAAGGAGCCTTGTGGGCTATAGTCCACAGGGTCGCAGAGTCGGACATGACTGAGAGGCTAACACTAATCTGCAGGAAAGAAAGATTTAAAAGGCATAACATGACTGCAGCAACAAAAGATCCTTGCTTCTTGGAAGAAAAGCTATGACAAACCTAGACAGTATTGTATTAAAAAGCAGAGACGTCACTTTGCTGACGAAGGTCCATACAGTCGAAGCTATGGTTTCTCCAGTGGTCATGTATGGATGTTAGAGTTGGACCATACAGGCTGAGTGCTGAAGAACTGATGCTTTTTAACAGTGGTGCTGGAGAAGACTTTTGAGGGTCACTTGGACAGCAAGGAGATCAAACCAGTCAATCCTAAAGGAAATCAACCCTGAAGCTGAAGCTCCGACACTTTGGCCACATGACCTGAAGACCTGATTCATAGGAAGAAGACCTTGATGCTGAGAAAGATTAAAGGCAAAAGGAGAAGAGGACGATAGAGGACGAGCTGGTTGGTTGGCATCCCTGACTCACTGGACATGAGTTTGAGCAAACTCCAGGAGATGGTGAAGGGCAGGGAAGCCTGGTGTGCTGCAGTCCATGAGGTTGCAAAGAGCTGGACACGACTTAGCAAATGAACAAACGTTTAAAAGAACTAAAGAAATTATCTTGAGAAAGTAAAATAGTTAAATAAGGATACATTTGTTTAGCTAAAATGAATACTGGGGGAAATGTGACATCACACGGAGGCCCCCCCCACACAAGGCACACTGTCCTTTGTGCTGGTGGGTCACACAGAGAGCAGACCCAGTGTTCCCAGAGCTGGGGTTTTTTCAGGTGGAGACCACAGACGGGAGCCTCATCAGCTCTCTAGTCTAGACTGGAAGCCCCAAACTTAGGGTCCCAGGAATCTGGCACCTGTTGTTGATATCTTTTTTCACAGCAGGACTCGATATGCCAGAGAATTGAACCGTGACTAGCAGACAATCTGATGGTACATTCACTGCCAGGCTCTTCTAAGAGAAATGAGGCGCCCATTGCTGGCTAATTACGCCCAATCTACCCACCGTCACACAGTTCCTCTCCAAACTCTCTACTGCAACAATATACCCTGGACAACTTGACCAACACCAAGGAATATATATGTTCTATTTGCTCAGCTGAAGAAGATCCCATGATAATAAATGTTACTTAGTAAGCAAAAACTTGTTTTATCATGTTTGTTGTTAATGGCTTTAAAAAAATTTTTTTATTGAAGGATAATTGCTTTACAGAATTTTGTTTTTTGTCAAATCTCAACATGAATCAGTTTGCTAACGGTTTTTTTAAAAGCATGTGTTGTTTTTTTTTTAAAGTATGTTAGGTTTTAGATGGGATAAAATAAATAAAACTTTAGTCCATCACGCTGTTTTGAGCCAAACTCTTCATTCTGAAGCAGCAGCCATTTCCTCTACTTAGGGTTGTATCAATGTGGGTAGAGAGCTAAGACTTTTGCTCTCATGTCACTTCTCCAGGGTTGGCCAGGCGATAGTTTCTCTTCTGCTTCTGTACACGACTCAGCAGCAGGCATGCACAGGCTTCTCAGCAGAAGGTTGCAGACCTGGCTGGCTTCCACACACCAGTCCTTTGGCAGAAAACTTGGCCAGCAGGCAAAACACTTGAAGTAAATTGCATGGGTGTGGAGACATCTATGCAAGGCCTTTCTCCTTCCCTTTTAGAACATGCATGTGAGCTGCCTAAAACCCATTTTACACAGAAGCGGGTGCTACTTCTGGTATTGAAATGTCTCACTTTACACCGGCTGTTCTTTGGCGTTACACCTCACCTGCCCTCTCCCCGCCAGAAAGCAGAATTTTGTCTATGTGACTAGTGGCAATATTAACAGTCACAATATTTAGGTCGTTTTCCAGATTGGCTGCAAAAGCTAACATCATCTTTTCAAGTGGAAATAGTGTTTTTATAAAAGACCCATTTGTATAGCAGGATTTTTTTCCTCCAGTGATGACTCCAATGATTCACATATAATACATCCCCTCCACGGAGAAAACTTGAATGCTCCGTCTCTAAAAATGGTCTCTTGAGAATATTACTGAGTACCGCTGATTAATGGACTGAAGTGAAGGTGAAAAGACAAATGCAATAAGGTGTGCTTCGGCTAAGCAGTCAAACTAAACAAATTTTGGGACCATTAGAGTTTAAAAAAATAGGGGGAGAAAGAAGGATGGAGAGAACCTGTCTGGCATTCTGTAGAACAACAGGATAGGGACAAGGAATTTGGGGGAGATGCTGCTCATGTGTTTATGTAGAAAGAAGGTGCAGGAAGGGGAGCAATTAGTCAACTAGCCCTTCCATGTGATGCAACATTCTGGAAACCCGACTGGCTCATTCAATGGAAGCTGGATTTCTAGTGTGGGCAGACCCCATCTAAGCCCAAAAATGTGTTTTTCTCTTCCAGCAAACAGATTCCAACCCCTCCCAGAGGCTGCTTATCAGTGGGCCCATTTGCACATCTATCGGTGCTGGGCTGAACATCCATGACTTTTACACGACTCAGCAGCAGGCATGCACAGGCTTCTCAGCAGAAGGTTGCAGACCTGGCTGGCTTCCACACACCAGTCCTTTGGCAGAAAACTTGGCCAGCAGGCAAAACACTTGAAGTAAATTGCATGGGTGTGGAGACATCTATGCAAGGCCTTTCTCCTTCCCTTTTAGAACATGCATGTGAGCTGCCTAAAACCCATTTTACACAGAAGCGGGTGCTACTTCTGGTATTGAAATGTCTCACTTTACACCGGCTGTTCTTTGGCGTTACACCTCACCTGCCCTCTCCCCGCCAGAAAGCAGAATTTTGTCTATGTGACTAGTGGCAATATTAACAGTCACAATATTTAGGTCGTTTTCCAGATTGGCTGCAAAAGCTAACATCATCTTTTCAAGTGGAAATAGTGTTTTTATAAAAGACCCATTTGTATAGCAGGATTTTTTTCCTCCAGTGATGACTCCAATGATTCACATATAATACATCCCCTCCACGGAGAAAACTTGAATGCTCCGTCTCTAAAAATGATCTCTTGAGAATATTACTGAGTACCGCTGATTAATGGACTGAAGTGAAGGTGAAAAGACAAATGCAATAAGGTGTGCTTCGGCTAAGCAGTCAAACTAAACAAATTTTGGGACCATTAGAGTTTAAAAAAATAGGGGGAGAAAGAAGGATGGAGAGAACCTGTCTGGCATTCTGTAGAACAACAGGATAGGGACAAGGAATTTGGGGGAGATGCTGCTCATGTGTTTATGTAGAAAGAAGGTGCAGGAAGGGGAGCAATTAGTCAACTAGCCCTTCCATGTGATGCAACATTCTGGAAACCCGACTGGCTCATTCAATGGAAGCTGGATTTCTAGTGTGGGCAGACCCCATCTAAGCCCAAAAATGTGTTTTTCTCTTCCAGCAAACAGATTCCAACCCCTCCCAGAGGCTGCTTATCAGTGGGCCCATTTGCACATCTATCGGTGCTGGGCTGAACATCCATGACTTTAAAATGGGGTTTGGGGGTTTCAAGATGAAAAAACCCAAAGATCTCTCAGCAGTTTTCATCAGCCAAGTGACCAGAAAGTATATAAGCATGAGAGCAACTGAGGTAATGACTGTTCTTGTTCTCTGCAGACAACAAAACAGAACAGAGCTAGATATTAAACTGGGGCTTCAAATACATTTAAAAGAGGTATGTATGTATATTGGTAATGAGAGAGGGACACAGTGAACTGCTGAGTATGCTCTGGAGGGTCACTTTAATCCAAGCATCACCTCTCCACAGTGGAGACATGAAGACAACTCCTTACTTTGCAGAGGTTAAGGAGGGGGGCAACTTTGGGAGTCAGCTTGAGCTGTCATGTCAGGAAGGCCCAGCCGCAAGAGCACCTGTGGGGTCTGAGTATGACGTGACATCCTGTGGTCGGTGGCGCTGAGTGTCATGTGAACGGGATCCCTTCTGAGGACCTTACGAAGGGAGTCTCAAAACCAGCATTTTTCTCCACATCAATAGATTGCATGTTATTAAGCAAAGTGCCGGAAAATCACAGGGAGT
Organism: Oreotragus oreotragus; assembly: GCA_006410675.1. Classification (NCBI taxonomy): domain Eukaryota; kingdom Metazoa; phylum Chordata; class Mammalia; order Artiodactyla; family Bovidae; genus Oreotragus; species Oreotragus oreotragus. The sequence goes on along the minus strand of SJYX01000733.1, from coordinate 687,100 downwards.
AACATGCAAATGACTGTGACTTCCCACGTGCCTTCCAAGGGATCAGTGAAATGNAGGATCCCTTCCGAGGACCTTACGAAGGGAGTCTCAAAACCAGCATTTTTCTCCACTTGATTGCATGTTATTAAGCAAAGTGCCAGAAAATCACAGGGAGTAACATGCAAATGACTGTGACTTCCCACGTGCCTTCCAAGGGATCAGTGAAATGATCTGATAGGCCTTTTCCATCTGTAACAACCCTGCATGTGTTTAACTTAGTGGGACTCTTCCGGGTACAAGGCTTCAAGGAACAGAATTTCTGAGGTTGAGTGTATATGGAATACTAACGTGATGCACCAAAAGAAATGACTGAGGCTGATTCTCAGGGATAGAAACCACCCCGCTTCACCTCTTATTTTTTTCTTACATTTCCAAATGATCTGAAACACCTATCCGGAAGCAAGCCAAAATCCCTCCTATTTTAACCTCCCTTGGAACACAGGAGAATCTAAACAGCTCGTTACAACTGCACTGCAGACAGAAAGCAATGAGATTCAAAGCAGCTGGGTTGGCAGAGCTTGGCAGAGGCGGGGTTAGGAATGCTCCAAGTTCATGTCTGTCCTCTCCATTTCTCTTGGCCCAAGATGCTCTGATTTTATCAGCATGAAGATATTAAAAAACACCTATGTGTGAGGCAAGACATAGAGCCTCCTCCTGGGGCCAAATTCTGTGTCTAACACAGTCCCAAGTGGGCAAGAATTGTTTCCAGGCACAATCACCAGAGTCAAAGGTGGTCCTCTTGAATGTGGGGAAATTTTCACTTTAATTGCAAATGTCTTCATTTATAAGCACATCCAATAATGAACAAAATGAAGAGCTGTGACTTTTGAACATGTGAATATATAAAAATCTCTGGAAATTCAGGTCATCAAGACAAGGGTATTCCACAAGGAAAGCAACACCTCCCCCCTTCAGCCCCCACCTCCCATTTTTCAGAAGACTTTTAAAAGATCACAAGGCATACTCAGAAGTTCACAGTAGCAGGTTGTACCTTGTAGGGAGAGAAGAAAATCTTCTTTCACATTGTTAGATAAATATATATCAGTAATTCTACCTGACAAAGGTTGGTAGTGGGTGTCCTCCCTGAGTCAGATGAGGCCAGAACACTGAGCTAGAGGGGTTTCTGAGCAGGGATGGGAAAAGGGGAGGAGAGGCAGACTTGACACCACAAAGGACCAAATCCATCAGTTCCTCCCGACACACCAGACACGTGACCCCAGACACTCGCGGACAAGAGCAGCCACCAGGGCGGCCACGGACTGTCCACCTTGACATGGATTGTCAGAGGGTCTCACGGTCAAACTCCTTGACCAGCAAACTCAAAAACTCACCAAATTTCATAAAGGAAATGTCTAAGGAAATTCTTGTTTTATTTATGTATTTATATGGACTCCTTACACAAATAACATTCCTGTTCTCCTAAGGGTTTCTTCTATAAATTGGAATGGCCGAGGAAAAGCATTGTCTAATTTTGACTGGATTATACATGTTCAAAAGAGAAAGAGGAAGTGAAGAGAAAAGCGTTGGAAAGTCTTCGACTCTGGGGCTCAGCACGTACAACAGACGTCTCGGACTCAAGATTCATCCGGGTTGTCGGGTAGTTCCAACGCCGAGGGAAGACTAGAAGAGCCCACCCCCACCCACCCCACCCCACCGAGAGAATTTCTACAGCTACTCTATCACGGTGCTCCAGCTAAAGTATAAGTTTCAAACTACAGAGTTTCAACTTAACATCTAAAATTTTAAACTAGCATTTCTGCGACAATAAGCTCAGAGAGCTCATCTCAGAAGAAAAATTAAAGANCCCAACCCACCCCACCCCACCCCACCGAGAGAATTTCTACAGCTACTCTATCACGGTGCTCCAGCTAAAGTATAAGTTTCAAACTACAGAGTTTCAACTTAACATCTAAAATTTTAAACTAGCATTTCTGCGACAATAAGCTCAGAGAGCTCATCTCAGAAGAAAAATTAAAGAACTATTGCTCTGATGAATGAAAAGTCTGGCTTTCGCTCTTGCTCCACCCAACTTCCAGGCTCAGGCAGACACGTACGGGGGCGGCGGCTCCTTGGTGGTGCTATTCACAGTGGCGTCATCGTACGGGGGTAACAGCACCTGGGAAGAAGAAATGGCAAGGGTCAGAGGTTAAAGGTGCATACCTGCTCCCCTGGGCTTTATTTTAGCTCAAGTTTCCCCATAACATGTACCAGTATCAATTGTTCATCAAGTGGCTGGATTTTGGGAGGAGGAGAGATTTTTGAACCCATGAAGTGAAGGAAAGAGACTTCTGGCCTTCTCTTGAGTTTTCTGATCCTTTTCCACTTGTACCTGGATGTCACAGTGCCCGAGGGGGCCAGAGGGCTGTGTTGCTAGGACAAGGAAGCAGGCAGGAGTGGCTCTGCAGAGAAACAAAGGCTCTGGGGTGACGTGTATGTGTGTTCACATAAGCAGGGCAGGCGCATGACTAACCACAGGGCCACGTGTGGTGAGGCCTGGGCAGTTAAGTGGGAACACAAGAGCTCTGGTATCAACCTGAAGCTGGGACTCAGCCACATCCTATCAGTACTGCCACGGGTAAGTGAGCCAACCTCCGTTTCTATGTCTGCACCACAGGGATCCCTGACCATTAGAGGTCTAAAAGACACCTCACGTGCTGAGATACACACCTGACAAGGCTGATGTTATCTGTAAATGGCTGGAGGGGAAGCACAAAAATCCTGAGCTCGTGAACAACCTTTCTGTTCACATTTCAAGGACAAAAACAACTGTACGTTGGGACTTCCCTGGTGGTCCAGTGGCTAAGACTCTGAGCTCCCAGTGCAGGGGGCCCAGGTTCAATCCCTGGTCAGGGAGCTAGACCCCACATGCTACAACTAAGACCCAGAGCAGCAAAAAAAAAAAAAAAAAAAACAACTGCACGTAATCGCTTATGAACTGTCAACGTAAGACGACACTGGCTGACTTTGACTTTGCAGAGTATTTACAAAACAGAGAACATCAATTCTGTGTGACTGGCTTCTAGTCAACTAACATTTATTGTACACCTACTATGTGATGGTTTCTGCCCTTAGGAATCCAGAGATGAGGTGTGTTGAGACATCCTACCCAGCTCAAGGTCTTTGTGGAAAGAGAAAGAATATTCACAAATGAAGTGGAACAAAACAAAACCACATTTTGTTATTAATACTTCTTCTATTATGGACATGACTTAAAGTGGTAAACGTCTTATCAGTTACATGAATTGCCATGCCACCTGTCTATCCCCTTGGACTCCTAGAGGACACTAAAATTCTGAAGTTTCTCTTTAAGTTTTGTCCACATTACTCCCACCTCCCACCGCACACACACGCACGCTCACACAAACTCAGTATACTATACTATTTGGTTTTCTCCTTTTCTAGTGTTTCAACAAGTGCCAGGCTGCAGTCCTGTCTTCCTTAACCCAGGGCCTGCTGGCCAGCAGGCACAGAGTGTCAGGGGAATAACTGAGTGCGGGTCCTGTAGGAGGGGCCTGAAAGACTCCGTATGGTGGCTGGGGCGGTGTGGAGCTGGGACACGGGTAGTGGGCATCAGGGTCCCCTCAGGAGACAGAAGCCAGCCCGTGGTTTGAACAGAGAAAAGTTTAACAAAGAATTACGGTATGAACAGGAGATTGGAGGTGCAGAGAACTCACTGAGTAGCAAAAAAGGAGAACACTGACAGCTTTGAGTGCTGACTGAGGGAACGCACAGGAGGAACAAACATGGAAAGGGGTCTCCCCCAAAGGCGGGGAATCACTGTCAGAGACGGTGTGGCTGAACTCACTGGATGGTAGAGACGCCTCCTGGGTAGAATCAGGCCAAGCGAGGGAACCACCTGACGGGGTGCTGGGAGGCGGCCGCAGAGGCGCTGTTCAGGGGGACCGGGAGGTGCAGCTGGCCCTGGAAACTGCCTGAGACGAGGTGCATGCTTGCTGGAGGGCTGTCAGGCAGACGGGCTGCCCGCGCCGCTGCCTGGGGGTCACGGACAGTAAGATCTGCATGCCGCAGGGCACGCACCAACTGGGAGGGAAAACGGCGTCCTCCTCTGGCGCCCTCCACCCGGGTGGCTGGAGAGCAAGGTGGCCAGCTCCGCATGGGCTGACGGGGGTGGGGAGGAGATGGACTTGGGAGCTGCACCGGTGAGAAGCGGGTCACTGGCTCAGCACCCACAAGAAGGCGACGCAGCACCTGTGAGTCCTTCCCCCTGGGCATTGCCCGGGAAGACTCGGCCAGGGCTCGGCTGCCGCTGGCGGCACTGGAAGGGAAGAACATCTAGGGTGCACTCGGTACAGGCGCCCTTCCGAGGCCAGGGAGCGTCCCCGTGTGCCTTGCATCCCCCAAGCCAACGCTGACTGAGGACACAGCGGGTGCTGGGTCACGCCCAGCCCCCCCCACACACACGTGCACACACCTCGCTGTCTGTGGAGGAACACTCTTTCTAGAGAACTCGAGGAACTGCTCTTTGAAGTGGCCCCTGCTGAGATTCTGCTAGCCCTTAACAGCATCATGAAAGGGTTTACAGGGTGCAAATGAGGACCTCATTTAATTTATGGAAGTGGATTTATACCTTTTCCATGTTAGGTGAAAAATAGAAATTTCACACCTCTCCTCTGTAGCCCTATATGACCCACTTAAGATTACTATGAAGCCAAACGCCTGTGACTTTGTAACTTTACTAAGATCTGTGTTTTGTGTTTCGACGCACGGCCTGGGGAGGGCAGATGGGCGCATCATGCTGATGAGCAAGACTGACGCGCGGCTGTGGACAAGATGTCCAAGAACCAACAGGACAGCTTGAGACGGGCTGGAGGGCAGGGAAGCTCCTCAGGAGGATGAGCAGGACCAGGCAGCGAATGAAGAGGGCCGCCCGGCGGGTAGGGAGGTGGGGGCACCGGTGCAGGGAGGGGGCTGGGAGCAGAGTGCTTCCTGGGAACCCAGGGGCTGTGATGTGATGCTCAGGGTGGTGCAGAAGGGGCGGGAGAGACGGGCCAAGGTCAGAGCACGGAGCGGACCCTGTCCCCCTCGAGGAGCATTTCCGGTCTCTGGCAGCAGCATGTCCACCAGGAACCTGCCAGTCTCGGCTGGAGCAGAGCATATTCTCTACTCTAAAGTGACAGCCCGGCTCTCTGCAACTGAGCGTCTGACATGAGGACTCAGCCTCCAGCACGTGTGTGTGAGCATGTCACACATGTGTAAGATACAACCAGCAGAAACAGCTGTGATCAGCAATAGAAACATTCGATTTTGCAAAGACTCGGCACTGGCTTTGTGCTGCACCACCTCATTGACCTATCAGCTGCTTCGTATCTGTCAGTTTCCTTGGAGGAGTTACCATAAAACACGGTGAGGCTACTCAAAAAGAAGTGAAATCAGCCATCACAGCCAATTTATTTTTGTTCCCCACCACAAGCCAAATGCAACACTCAAAGTTTCCAAAATGTTCACGGATGATTAAACACAAAACTGTCTTGAAGAAGAGAAAGTGCTGCAAATTTGTCTTCTGCTTGCCAAAAATTTATTTTCACATTAGGTTTGGCCGTATGTCACTGTTTCTTGCTATTTACTTTCAAACTCATTATCAGGTTTCATTTCGTATCATTAGCATCCTCATGGGCTTTCTCTCAAATATTCTGTTGCCTTGGACCCTATATCCAAAATCAAGATGCCTGGTGAAGATACTGACACCCTCACACTTGTCTTCACCTCCCCATGACCACATACTAAATGCAGACCAGCAAATACTCTTCATAGAGCACTTCATACTCCTGAATTACTTTCAATGAACACTTCTCCAAATGGAGTTGGTTTTCAATTCTGAAGGGATAGTGTCATCTTTGTTTAAGCTACATGACGTTAATTTTAATGATGATTTCAAGGAAGTGCTGGTGAAATAAGGACTGCCATACTGCTTCTCTTCCAGTGTGTTACAACTTACTGCAAACACTGGCTATTGTCCTTTTCAAGTAAAATCAATGACGCAACTTGGGAATCTGAGAAAATAACCGCAGGATCGATTAAGATAGAAAATGCTAACTGAGATGCCCTATAACACAAAACTTAATGGAAACGTAATTATTTTGACATGGCAAAGGTGTATGTCAAGGCTGTGTATTGTCACCCTGCTTGCTTAACTTATATGCAGAGTGCAGAGTACATCATGTGAAATGCCCAGGCGGAAGAAGCACAAGCTGGAATCAAGACTGCCAAGAGAAATAACAATAAGCTCAGATATGCCGATGAAACCACCCTGAAGGCAGGAAGTGAAGAGGAACTAACAGTCTTTTGAAGAAGGTGAAAAGCAAAGCTAACACCATGGCATCTGGTCCCATTTACTTCATGGCTAATAGATGGGGAAACAATGGAAACAGTGACAGACATTATTTTCTTGGGCTCCAAAATCAATGTGGAAAGTGACTGCAGCCATGAAATTAAAAGATGCTTGCTTCTTGGAAGCAAAGTTATGACAAACCTAGACAGCATATTAAAAAGCAGAGACATCACTTTGCTGACAAAGGTCAGTATAATCAGAGCTATGGTTTTTCCAATAGTCATGTATGGATGTGAGAGTTGAACCATAAAGAAGGCTGAGCACCAAAGAATTGATGCCTTCTAACTGTGGTGCTGGAGAAGACCCAAGAGTCCCTTCGATTGCAAGGAGATCTAATCAGTCCATCCTAAAGAAAATCAACCCTGAATAGTCACTGGAAGGACTGGTGCTGAAGCTGAAGCTCCAACACTTTGGCTACCTGATGTGAACAGCTGACACATTTGGAAAAGACCCGGATCCTGGGAAAGATTGAAGGAGCAGGAGGAGAAGGGGATGACAGAGGATGAGATGGTTGGATGGCATCACCGACTCAATTGGGACATGAATTTGAGCAAGCTCTGGGAAATAGGGAAGGACAGGGAAGCCTGGTGTGCTGCAGTCCATGAGGTTGCAAAGAGTTGGACATGACACATTTGGAAAAGACCCGGATCCTGGGAAAGATTGAAGGAGCAGGAGGAGAAGGGGATGACAGAGGATGAGATGGTTGGATGGCATCACCGACTCAATTGGGACATGAATTTGAGCAAGCTCTGGGAAATAGGGAAGGACAGGGAAGCCTGGTGTGCTGCAGTCCATGAGGTTGCAAAGAGTTGGACACAACTGAGCAACAAATCAATCAGTGGATAAACACAAATGCATTACATATCTCAGCCATGCACCACTTCACTTTAAGCAATATTCAATACAACCAAGCTCTAGTCTAAGCACAGACCCCAGGAGTTTGTTTTAATAGGATCTCAACTAGAGTGAGAGTTGGATGGTGGAAGTCCCTTTCACGCAGATAGAAAATCCCTCTTGTCAATGACCCCAGCAGGGCATCTGCTCCTTAGGAAGACTAGCATCTATCTATATACAGTATCTTTTTTCATTGGGAACAGTCATGCTAGGGGACATGCACTACCAGGAAGGTAGCTCATCATTCATTTTGATTCAACTCAACAAATATGGAGTGTTATAAGGGGATCTTCATCCTCAGCTACGTCAACATACAGAACAGTTGGAGGGAGAAACAGATTAACATCAAAGGTTGCAAAATGGAACACGCTGGAATAGAAGTGATTCCAACTGGCCGCACGTCTGCAAGTCATTAAAATTTGGAAAACTCACTCACTCCATCAAACACTAAGAAATGTGAAAATGCTTAAGAGTAAAGAATTATGTATTGGGAAAAATAGTAAATGTAGTTTCACTGTAATATCTGAGTTAAGGTTCTGAAGACTTATTCGGAACTCTATGGTTGATAGGATTACAGTGTAGGTAATGTTACATAAATTGTCTTTCGACATTCACAAAATTATGTGCCAAATTTTATATGTGTGCATTTATTTTCCTGGGCAGAGTGTTCAGAGCTTTCATCAGATTCTCAAAGAACCATCCAAGGTCCTGGGGTCCTGGACTGTAGGGGAGAGGAGTGTAAGGCATAAGGCAAACTACACTGGTAGTCTGTCTGCTGGTTCTACATCCTAATAAGGGTGAAATAGGTTAAGAAGAAATCAAGGCCCAGGGTGAGGGCATGTGGCACCTCATCCACCTTGGAGCAAGAGAAACCTTAGTTTAAAAAAAAAAAAAAAGAACTGATTGATTATCTCAGAGAGTCAAACATCTGGGAAATGTTACTATGTCATGGACAGATCTGATAGATCACGGCAAGGTAAAAGGTTAAAAACTCGGCAGCTGAAAAAACAAAGCAATGTTTGCTTGGGGGGAAAAATGGTACAAGAACAGGGATGTACATGACAGAGCTCTGCACTGAGCAATATTTTCTTAAAATCAAGGAAAACACTAACTGGAGACGTAACAAAAAAACCTGATGTGACTGTATTAGGCAGATGAAGGCAGTGGAGAATATAGGGAGAATAAAACTTAAATCCTATCCAAGAAGTCTAAAGGGATCTCAAAATGATCCTTGAAAAATTAGTAATGTAGATGATATATGGAGGTAAATACCTGAAGAAACAAGTTGCCAGTGTTTACTTCTGGGATGGAAAAGTGGAGAATGGGCAAGAAAATGGCGGCAGACCATTGAGAAATAAACTTGGCACTTCCATGATTTTTAGCTATGCACGTTATACTGTTAAAAATATTTTAAAAATAAAAGGATAATCGTAGCAGTCTTGAAGGAAAGAAGTCAGTCGTCAAGGGGCAACTTGCAAACCAGAGGCCAGTGGGCAGGCCCAGGGCCACTGCAGCCCTCTAGCTTCCTGGCTGGGGGGTAAGTTACATACTCACTCTGAGCTTCTGCAGGGGCCCGGAAAAGGATCCCAGTTTGCTGGAGATGACGCGTCTAAGCCAGAAAGGGTGGTGGGCACGGGACACATGTGGAACAGGCAGTGACAAAGCAGCCAGGGGGCACAGTGCAGCTGGAGTTCCCTGCCCGGGAGCTGAAATGTGTTTTCACAGAGCAGCGGGTCAGGGGGGCCTCTGGCCTGTGTGAGATTCTCCTCCTGTATTGTGAGGCCCAAGCTCATCAGGGTGCCCCAAACACCAATGGAAACGAGAGAACCAGGATGCCTTGAGGGGCCCCCAGGAAACAGATGTGAGCCCTGGGAAACAAAGGAGTTCCTCATAATACACGCTCTTCGCGTCATTCAGGCCCAGGCCACTAGCAGCCCACTGTCTGGCTCTGTCCCCTCCGATTTATCTATGACACCCTAGCATGGCAAGTTCAATACCAACCGGAACTCCTTTCCCCCGTGATTTCTCTCTCCCAAATGTTTTCCTTCTTGTCATTCCACAGAAAGCCCCAGCGACCTCAGGTTCAGGTTAAAGTCACTTCCAGAGATCGGAAATATTCTAGCCACAATTACTCTTCTCCTCTGAATTACACTATGCAACTGTGTGTGTGCTCAGATGTTCAGTCATGTCTAACTCTTTGTGATCCCATGGACTGTAGCCCGCCAGGCTCCTCTGTCCATGAGATTCTCCTGCAAAAATACTGGAGTGGGTTGACATTTCCTGCTCCAGGGGATCTTCCTGACCCAGGGATCAAACCCTTGTATCTTACGTCTCCTGCACTGGCAGGAGGATTCTTTACCACTACTGCTCTCTGGGATCAGACAAATGAATTAGTTTTTAAAATAGAAACATCAGTTAGATATTTCCATATTCTTTATAGATAACATGAGGTCATAAGAGTAACAGTAGAAATGTCAGTAACTATAGCACAGAACTGTGAACTCAGACAAGACCACTCTTCTGAAGCAGTTACACAAGCAGCTTACATTAAATTATATCATCTCGTGTGGTATTAACGGTCTTGTATGTTTACCACTCTCCCCTCCAAAACGTTTCTAAAAGGAGTCTTACATTTCCAGGTCCTTTGTCAGCACAGGCTGTTAAGACAGAGATGTGTCCAGGTGTGCGTTCTTTCACTGCATTTCAGATATATGGCTGTGGTCAAATTCTAGAGGCAATTGGTGGTGGTGGGATGAAACACAACCTGGGTTCAAATTCCAGCTCTGTGAGGTATGAACCCTGGGGCCCCGAGAAAGTTGGTAACATACACCTTCAGCTTCCGTGCAAAAAAAAAAAGAAGGAAACCACAACTGACGCTCCTCGAAAGATGGCTGTGAGGACGTCAGGAAGGGAACACACCTAAGACGCAGGCTGAGCGCCTGGACGCTCCGTAAACGGAAGCAGTGCTGAAAACCTGCACGGCAGCCCACACAGGGTTACTCTAGCCAGTTCAGCTACAGCCCTTCCTTAACAAAGTGGCACCAATGAACCGTCTCCTCACAAGCGGCTTCACGCGGGTCACAAAGGGAGCTCCTCTCCCCGCCTCGGCTCTGGTGGCTGCGGGAAGCGCGGCAGGGGGCCTGGTAGGCTGCTCTGAGCCGCACACGATGAAGCAAGCAGGCGGCTGGACAGAAGCCTCAGGGGAAGGTCCCTGAACTGACCACCGGTTCGATGTGACTCTGGCTCGCTCCCTCTCTCTCTCTGTCAAGAATCCTGACAGTGTCTCCATTCTTGACTATGAAGGATACGTCCCAGGGCCCAGCGGAGGAACCGTGAGTAACTCCTTTGGAAAAGACCTTCAAGGTCATGATTCCTTTGACCTCAAAAGCTGGGAGTGGACGTGGCATTCACCTCCTCCAGAGCTGATCTTCCAGCCCACCGCCCCTAGCCTTACCCTCTTCCCTCCTTTACCAAACTTAACAAAAAGTAACTGAAGGATAAGAAAGAAGACAACATGAACACCGTTTCCCCTACAGGCTGCCACGTCTGCAGAGGTCTGGGCACCTCTCATTTAGTTACGGTTCTAAAATCAGAAGTGCCCGCGGCTGGAACACCACGTCCACTCATTCACTCCTCACCCCAGGACCCCCGCGCAGCCACAGGAGGGCAGCCGTGTGGCCTGTGCTGGGGAGGCAGATGAGAACGCCCACCGGAGAGCTAGGGAGAGCATATGTGAACTGTCCCCGGAAAAAAAACACCCGCAAAGGTGTAGATGGTGTGCTTTAGCTGAAGCCCTGGGCGCTTGAGATTACAAGGGATGAGCACTGGAACAATAGGCAAGACCCCAGCTGGACTTGTCAGCAAGGCTGGGACGCGGAACCACCGTCTTGATAAATCTGCAGTCCTCCCCACCAGGAGGGGGTGGGAGCTTTGGTGACGCCACGTGCGAGAGACACCCGTGGGCATACACAGGCGAGCTTGCACAAAACCAACTGCCCTTCGCTCTCACCAAAGTGCGGACAAATAAAGAAAACACCACTATAAACAGAAACTTCCTTATCCTTTTGTTTTTTTGGCTCCTTTGAGGGAAGGAGGCAAAAGGGCACAGTGTTCGTGAGAGCACCACAGCTCATGAGACCTACAGCTGTTGATAACACATCAGTTAACAGTCCCTCATAGCTGCTTCACAAATAAGATGAACTTGGCAGGATGAAGTTATCACTGCACTCCCTCCTCTGGCTTCAAGAAAATATTACAATGTAAGACTGTAGAGCGGAGATTGATGTTGTTGGAGAGATAATGCTAAATCTGTTCTTATTTATTCAAAGGACAAAAAAAAAAAAAAAGGGCAAACCATTGGCAAACTCAGATTTAAAAATATAACCCCACTAGTTACAAATGACTGTCACATAGCAAAGTGGGAATGACATCACAGTTGGGAAATGCTACAGAAATAAACAGCAGAAACCCTGAAGACTTTTAAATCTGGGGATGACAAAACCAGATTTACATTTCAGATCAATTTGACAGCAACAGAGAGAAAAAAAAAACAAAACTGAAGAGAAAGCAGAGTTCAGGACTAGAGGCTAAAACCCTAAGCCTAACAAATTTAAAGATGACTCTTTAGTTACAGAGGGCTCCCAGGGAGCACGGTGGCAACGTATCCACCTGCCAGTGCAGGAGACACAGGAGACAGGAGTTTGATCCCTGGGTTGGGAAGGTCCTCTGGAGTAGCAAACGGTGCCTGTGTGTGCTCAAGTCATGTGCATGCTCAAGTCGACTCTTTGCAACCCCAAGGACTGTAGCCCACTGGGCTCCTCTGTCCATGGGATTTTCCCAGGCAAGAATACTGGAGAGGGTTGCCATCTCCCTTCTCCAGGGGATCTTCCTGACCCAGGAACCGAATCTACGTCTCCTGTGTTGGCATGCAGCTTCTTTACCACTAGCACCACCTGGGAAGCCCAGGAAATGAGAGCCCACTCCAGTGTTCTTATCTGGAAGAATTCATGGACAGAGGAGCCTGGGAAGCTACAGTTCATAGACAAAAAACTTTTTTATAGAAAAAAAATTCTGACCTTAGAAGATGTGATAATGTGAGATGTGAAAGTACACAGCCCCAAATCACTCGTACCATTTAGAGGCATTAGAATATAACAAAGGTCCATTTAAATTAATACCGAGTAGTCAAAATATTTATTTATGTCTTCATTTATTACACCCCTAATAGTCTACAATGCACCTGGTTTAAAACAGGCAACCATTTATGTGGCAGCTTAGATGGAAGCAGTTTAGGAGAGAATGGACACGTGTCTCTGTGTGGCTGAGACCCTTCACTGTTCACGTAACACTACCATGACATTATTGTTAATCGGCTATGCCCAATACAAAATATAAAGTTTAAAAAAAAAAAA
>SJYX01000733.1:634437-665434 GCA_006410675.1 Oreotragus oreotragus | reverse complement strand
ATCACTTCATGGGAAATAGATGGGGAAACAGTGGAAACAGTGTCAGACTTTATTTTTTTGGGCTCCAAAATCACTGCAGATGGTGACTGCAGCCATGAAATTAAAAGATGCTTACTCCTTGGAAGAAAAGTTATGACCAACCTGGATAGTATATTCAAAAGCAGAGACATTACTTTGCCGACTAAGGTCCATCTAGTCAAGGCTATGGTTTTTCCTGTGGTCATGTATGGATGTGAAAGTTGGACTGTGAAGAAAGCTGAGCGCCGAAGAATTGATGCTTTTGAAGTGTGGTGTTGGAGAAGACTCTTGAGAGTCCCTTGGACTGCAAGGAGATCCAACCAGTCCATTCTGAAGGAGATCAACCCTGAGATTTCTTTGGAAGGAATGATGCTAAAGCTGAAACTCCAGTACTTTGGCCACCTCATGCGAAGAGTTGACTCATTGGAAAAGACTGTGATGCTGGGAGGGATTGGGGGCAGGAGGAGAAGGGGACGACCGAGGATGAGATGGCTGGATGGCATCACGGACTCGATGGACGTGAATCTGAGTGAACTCCGGGAGATGGTGATTGACAGGGAGGCCTGGCGTGCTGCGATTCATGGGGTTGCAAACAGTCGGACACGACTGAGTGACTGAACTGAACTGAAAACGGAGATATTACAAATAAGATATCTCACTCATATTCTAGTACTCACTAGATCACAAGCTTCAGAGCCAGTAACTCACAGGCTGAAGTTTCAAATCCTGTTATTGAAGAACCTTCTTCCCCCCATACCCTTCACACTGCCTCCTAGACCCTCTGGTTCATACAGGCAGATTACTGTGGTCAAGGAGCCGTTTTGTGAGGTTATGTTCAATGGACATGAATCTGAAGTGCCCAGGACCGGAAGAGATCTTCAGAGCAGAGCCGGCCTGGCTGTGTCTGTGCTCAGTTCTGTCTGACTCTTTGGGACTGCGTGGACTATAGCCCACCGGGCTCCTCCGTCCATGGGATTTTCCCAGGCAAGAATGCTGGAGTGACTCAAGTTTTCACTGGTATTAGCTGTTGAAAAGAGGTTTTAACAATTCAATTTGCATAAACTTTAATATGAAAGATTTCTATAATCCACGTTTAGTATTTTAATATGTTCTTCCTCTTAAGGCTTGATTTTAACGAAGGCAGGGGAGTGAATGTGGTAATATGTAGTATGTATCCAGAATGTGATTTCTACAACATTCTAAAGAGAAGACTGCATCTCCTTAGGGTGCCTAACTCTATATTGTATGGCAGTGACTTAAAGGGATATTTTAAATGTTCAAGTAAAATACTACAAAGCTTGTTAGGCACTACCCTAACTAATACTCAAAAGTAGTCTGGACCTGACTACTTAATGAAATCAACAATGAAGTATTTCCTTTGGCCTAAGAACATCATGGAGTAGAAAACGGCCACCCACTCTAGTATTCTTGCCTGGAAAATTCCATGGACAGAGAAGCCTGATGAGGTATATAGGCCATGGGGTCACAAAGAGTCAGACATGACCAAGCCCAAGCCTGCATACACTGGAAGAGCATCATGGTGGGGGGAACCCAAGACCCCAAGAGGCATTATGAACTAATAGCACTTGTGACCTCTCTATCTTCAGGTTGTTTCTTTAAGAAACTAAAGTGATTAACNTTTACTAGCATGTGAGATGAGTGCAACTGTGTGGTAGTTTGAGCATTCTTTGGCATTGCCTTTCTTTGCGATTGGAATGAAAACTGACCTTTTCCAGTCTTGTGGCCACTGCTGAGTTTTCCAAATTTGCTGGCATATTGAGTGCAGCACTTTTACAGCATCATCTTTCAGGATTTGAAATAGCTCAACTGGAATTCCATCACCTCCACTAGTTTTGTTTGTAGTGATGCTTCCTAAGGCCCACCTGACTTCACATTCTCGGATGTCTGGCTCTAGGTGAGTGATCACTTATAAACAAAAAGCCTATGGCCATTTTTATACATGGCTTATGAGGGACACAAGCATTCATTTCCACAGGCTACATACCCAGGGATGAAACTGCTGGATCATAGGGTGGGTGTATATCTAGCTACAACTTGTATATCCCGAGTTGTATGATCACACTCCCAACTGTAGACTGAGAAATTCGCTGGCCCCACAGCCATCAGGCGGCATTGTCAGTTTTGCTCATGTTGCCATTTTGAAAGGGCATTCTGTTCTGTTCAGTTCAGTTCAGTTGCTCAGTCGTGTCCAACTCTTTGTGATCCCCAAGGACTGCAGCTCGCCAGGCCTCCTTGTCCATGACCAACTCCCGGAGTTTACTCAAACTCCTGTCCATTGAGTTGGTGATGCCATCCAACCATCTCATCCTCTGTTGCCCCCTTTCTCCTCCTGCCGTCAATCTTTCCCAGCATCAGGGTCTTTTCAAATGAGTCTGCTCTTCGCATCAGGTGGCCAAAGTATTGGAGTTTCAGCTTCAGCATCAGTCCTTCCAATGAACAGTCAGGACTGATTTCCTTTAGGATGGACTGGTTGGATCTCCTTGCAGTCCAAGGGACTCTCACGAGTCTTCTCCAACACCACAGTTCAAAAGCATCAATTCCTCAGTGCTCAGCCTTCTTTATAGTCTAACTGCCACATCCATACATGAATACTGGAAAACTGAAGGTCACTACTGGGTTTCTAATTACCACTTCTTTTATATCCAATAATATGAAGACTATTTTCATGTTTCTTAGTCATACGAATACCTTCCTTTGTGAAGTAGCTGTTTTTCTCTTTCTTGATTTCACACAGAACAATTTAAAGACCACCCTCTCTTCAACAAATATTATCTTAAATGAGATGTCTATATATGGTAAACAAATTCTTATTATTGTAATGGTTATTTCCTCCTCAGAAACAAATTTCTTATTATTTTATTGGTTATATATTATTTACCCAATGAATAACGTTACGTTTTGGACTTCCTGTAGCTCAAATGGTAAAGAATCTGCCTGCAACGCTGGAGACCCAGGTTCGATCCCTGGGTTAGGAAGATCCTCTGGAGAAGGGAATGGCCCTCCACTCCAGTATTCTTGCTTGGAGACTCCCATAGACAGAGAAGCCTGGAAGGCTACAGTTTGTGGGGTCACGAAGAGTCAGACACGACTGAGTGACTAACACACACGCTAAAGGTTTGGCTGGAAAGATAACTTTGCTGCAAAATGAATCAGAAATTAATTGGGATAATCTGCTATTTGGCATTATGCTTGGCTCTGAAAGCTCCTGTTGTTACAATTTCTTGCCAGTCCATTAAAATTTCACAAATACAGTTTATCTGAATTTTGCCTGTGTGTTTGCTCCCTAATGTCGTCCTTCTGTTCCAGAGTCTAATCCAGGGTCTCATACTGCAGGTAGCTGGACCTCCTTTGTTTCCTTCAATCTATGACAGTTTTCTAGTCTTTCCTAGGGTATTCCCTTTTTTAAAAAAAAAAAAACCATATAAATATGGTTATAAGTTATAAATGTATTACATGTTTTTCTATATAAATCATGTAAAAATACAAATGTTCAAGAGCTAGGTTTTTTTAAAAAGAGAAATCTTAAGATCACATGGAAAAGTGAGATACACTCCTGTTCTGTCCTGGATAAAATCTCGAGATGGCTACCGCCACTCCAAAAGGCAACAATGTTAAATTGCTATACTTTATACTAAAATTTTCAAGCACAATTCAAAGCAATTGACTGTACCCATTTCAAGGACTATTTAGTTCTATACTCCTGTATGTTAAATATAGAAAGGGTTGTCAGCCATGATGACCTCTGACCTACAAACATTTTTAAACACTAAATTTACTTATTCATTTATTTATGGCTGTGCTGAGTCTCTGTTGCTTTGCTCTAGTTGTGGTGAGCCAGGGGCTCCCCTCCAGCTGCAGTGTGTGTGCTTCTCACTGCCATAGCCTCTCTTGTTGCAGAGCAAGGCTCAGCAGTTCTGGCGCACAGGCTTAGGTGACCCACAGCATATGAGATCTTGCCAGTTCAGGGATCGAACCCATGTCTCCTGCATTGGCAGGTGGATTCTTTATCACTGAGCCACCAGGAAGTCCCCAACAAACTTCTTTTTAAAAAGAGATCGAAACATATGAAAAGGGAAATTTAAGAGGAAAGCAGTTAAGAAAAAGATTCACTCAAGTGAATGAACATCTATCCTTCTGTATCTTTTCAAGCATGTGATGTAAAACATCAATAGATTGTCCTAAAAGTAATTATAAACCATTTCTTTCAAAGATATGAAACTGCAAATGCACTGGAATTAGTATCCAGGTTATTACAAAATAATTACTGTTATAAAGCTTTGAGTACCAGCAAGCCTTTGAAGTCAGCTAAATTAAGCCAATACTGTTAGACAGTCACTACTCAGCCTAATCTCCGGCAATTAGAACAAGGCAGGCACTTACGTGATTCAGATACCATCCTAGCTGTATCATTTAAAGTTTCCTCCTCTAACTTCAATTACTTAGAAAAGGAATCCTGCTACTGGAAATAGTGAAAGATAAATTACTTCTAAATGTCAATCAAATATTACATTTATAGCTTGCATGGTCTTTTAACTCAAGGGAAGGAAGGCAGAGCGATATTAATTTAATATTAATGGAACTCATTATCCTTTCTGGGGGAATTCACCAGAGTAATAGGACTGTCCAGAACAGAGACAATGAGCAATGCTACAGCCGAAGTCACGTCTGTCTGACAGGTTCCGCCCCCAGGATGACACAACGCCCTGACTCCTCGGTCTCTACTCCGAAGCTCAGAGGTGGGAGGGGATGGCGATAAAGTACCCTGGTTTCGCCTTTACTTCACTCCCAGCTCTCCTCAGGCTGCTCCTCCTGACCTCTAATGTCAGCGCTCCTACACGACCCGATCCTACCCTTTTCTCTTTACTATCTCAATAACGTAAATGTCTTTTTGAAACTTATGTCCTCAAATTTACCCCTTCCCAGACATCTGGGTTATAGATTTACATACCCAACTACCCTTTTAATCTCCCCACTTTACTATATCTAAGTTAAGAACAGCCTATAAACCAGTGAAATATATTGACCCCTTATTATGGCCCAGATCCCATCTGAAGCATTTTTCATGCACTAACTTAGCCACCAGAACAATCTGAGGAGGTGGATATTACAATCATCCCTATATTCAGAGGAGGAAAGTAAGTCACACAAACATCAGTAACCAGCCCAATGTTAGCCCACTTCATACACCGCAGGGTCAGGTTTCAAAGAATGGTCTCTGGCTTCAGAGCCACACTCCTAACAACTACGCTAAGCCAATAAAATCAGTTGAGTTTTCTTGGCCAATGCCTTCATGAAATCAGTAGGTCTAATCCAAGGCAATGAACTGGTTTACTAGGCTTCTAAAAGTCATCTAGGAAGGAAATGAAGTTAGGCCCGTGATTGAGATGGACAAACTCTTGTTCATTCTGGAATGCTTGTAATAGATGTGATAAGCATTATAACTTATTTATTTGAATCAGTCAAATAAATACGTTTCCTGCCAGGTGTGCTTCCGTTTGCAAACTCTCTCACTCCTGAAAAGGTGCAGGTCATATACTCAACCCTTTCTCTCACTGTCCACAGCAGTAACTTCTGTCAATCCCATCTTCAAACCGATCTCTCCCCATCCCCAGTGTAGCCTGGATTGCAGAGAAACATCCCCCAAACCAGTGTCTGGGCCCCTGTATTCACACACCCAGCCCCCTAACGCACCTCTGCTCAGCAACAAAAAGGATCTTCTGAAAACACACATCAGTTCATAACCACAAAATACTAAAAACGACTTTCTCACTCTGAGAATAAATTTTGCAAGTCTCACCATGTCTGCTGAAGGCTCTTAGTCCATCCCTAAACGGCACCTTCAGCCATTCTCCACCTTACTCACTATGTTCCCGACACATTTTTTAAATGCATTTAAAGTTCTGCAAGGCCAGTGAAAATAAATTTGCATGACCTTCTGTCTGGGACTGTGCACAGGACTCTTCCTCTCAGTCAGCATGGACACAGCATGACTGCAGTTATAAAATATTCAGGCTTCCCTGATCTTAGGATGTGTGTGTTGGTGGGGGGGTGCCTAGCCTCCTTTCTGCACACCCCACATCCACATCCCTGTGTGCATTCTATTTATCTGGAAAAAGCAACAAAATAACCATCAGAAGCCTTTCTAGAATGGAGAAAGGTAAATACTGAAGGAAAGGTAAATACTGAGAGATAAAGACACAATAAGATATGAAACTTCCTTCCTGACTCCCTCTTGCCCTCAAAGAGCCCCATCCCTCTCCCAGGGTGTAAAAAGATTCACACAAAGCAAAATTTAAAAAAACAGGAAAGTTAACATAAGATGGGAAAATAAAAGATGAGATCTGATTGAAACTCCTGCCCTTAGAGGCAGAACACATGCAGCACATAAATATTTGTCATCCTGATTTGTAACGGCGGGAAGAGACTGAGGCAGCATCAGTTCAAATGGACCCATGAATCAATATTTGTAATTTAACAGGAAGAACTGGCAGCCGGATTCCCTGCCCTTGAAAATACCAAAATATCTACAATTGTCTGATGTACTTACTGGCATCATCCATGAACTCAAAGTCACCCCTGAGTTCAGAACTTGAAAAGTGGTAATGATCTGGATCGGCCAGGGCGCTCAACAGAATCAGCAGTACCACAGCATTGAGGATCTGCAAGAAAAAAAAAAAAAAAAAACCCTTAACGAACCCCAGTATATGGCCCTTACAACAGAAAATTAGAGGGACCACGTGGAGTTTAGCTTCAACAGCTGCTGGACTTCCAACACGAAGCCCCACCCTCAGAGGGAGCAGACAAACATTCCCGAGGCAGAGACATACATGGTCAGCCCGTTCATGCAGCCACGGGCACGCGGCCTGGTGTGCAGGCGACAGCTGGTTTCAGCTCACTGTCCCTTGGCCAGGCACCCTGGAGCACTGCAGAAACACACTGGAGCCCTAAGGCCAGTGGCTGGAAAACTCTCCAGCTGGCCAAGCACACTCTTTTCAAGCAACCTCAAGTTTGTTCAGGTGAGCAAACGTGCCCACGGGTTCAGACAACAAGAGTTATGAGCCCATCCAGGGAAGGGTGGCAGAGAATGAAGGCAAAGCTATTTCGTGGAAGACTGAAGTTGCTCAGTCGTGTCCGACTCCTTGTGACCCCATGGACTATAGCCTACCAGGCTCCTCTGTCCATGGGATTTTCCAGGCAATAGTACTGGAAGGTCAGCCCGTTCATGCAGCCACGGGCACGCGGCCTGGTGTGCAGGCGACAGCTGGTTTCAGCTCACTGTCCCTTGGCCAGGCACCCTGGAGCACTGCAGAAACACACTGGAGCCCTAAGGCCAGTGGCTGGAAAACTCTCCAGCTGGCCAAGCACACTCTTTTCAAGCAACCTCAAGTTTGTTCAGGTGAGCAAACGTGCCCACGGGTTCAGACAACAAGAGTTATGAGCCCATCCAGGGAAGGGTGGCAGAGAATGAAGGCAAAGCTATTTCGTGGAAGACTGAAGTTGCTCAGTCGTGTCCGACTCCTTGTGACCCCATGGACTATAGCCTACCAGGCTCCTCTGTCCATGGGATTTTCCAGGCAATAGTACTGGAGTGGGTTGCCATTTCCTTCTCCAGGGGATCTTCCCGACCCAGGGATCGAACCCAGGTCTCCTGCACTGTAGACAGACGCTTTACCGTCTGAGCCACCAGGGAAGTAGGTGCTAAATTATCTCTGTTTGGTAAATGAGAAAATTGACACTTAGGGGTTAAGAACGCTGCCGAAGATCAGGCAAATAAACTGGGATTGAGATCCAAGAATTTCAGTTTGAAAACCTACCATCTTAAATCCTCTTTTTACTCAAACCTTGAAGATCCTTAACTTCTGCAGTGGCACAGGCCAGTCTATCCCAGGCTCCTGTTTTCTAAAAAATACTGAATACATTTCCCTCAGGTATTTCAAACCCACCCTGTCTAAGCAGAAATCAGCTTCCTTAACATCGCCCACCTCTCGTCCTCCCTTTCGATTCTCTCTTTAAAAACAGAATCACGGACTTCCCTGGTGGCCCAAGGGTAAGAATCCGCCTCCCAACGCAGGAGACACGGGTTCGATCCCTAGTCCAGGAAGATCTCGTGTGCTTCGGAGCAACCAAGACTGTGTGCCCTAGAGCCTGCAATTCACAAACAGACAGGAGCCGGTGCTTGCTGCAACTGGAGAGCCTGCATGCAGCAGTGAAGACCCAACACACACAGAAATAAAGTAAAAATAAATAAATGTTAAAATGCAGAACTGTCATTAGTAATTGGAAGTGGAAAACATTCAGGCACTATGCTAGGTGCTTTATGTGGAGTCTCTCTCATTAGTCCTCCAATAACCTAATTGAAGTAGGTACTAAATTATCTGTTTGGTAAATGAGAAAACTGATGCTTAGGCATTAAGAGCGCTGCCGAAGATCAGGCAAATAAACTGGGATTGAGATTCAAGAATTTCAGTTTGAAAACCTATCATCTTAAATTCTCTTTTTATTCAAACCTTGATTATCGCTGGGCTTCCCATCCTCCTTATTCTTTACATCCTACCAACTGCGAGATTCTGCCCANATTAAGAGCGCTGCCGAAGATCAGGCAAATAAACTGGGATTGAGATTCAAGAATTTCAGTTTGAAAACCTATCATCTTAAATTCTCTTTTTATTCAAACCTTGATTATCGCTGGGCTTCCCATCCTCCTTATTCTTTACATCCTACCAACTGCGAGATTCTGCCCATTTCACTGCAGCATTTATAGCCTTCTCTTCCCAACTGCCCGACTACATACACGCACAGGGACCAACAACTGATGGGGCTGGAGGTGGGGGCACGTTTTTAGAGCTTAGCTGAGGCTCCAGCTGAGACGGGGTCATTTCTCCTTTTTTCTAAGTTGAGAAACTTGTGATAGAGCTGTGTTTCCCGCTGGTCAAAACAGAGTAAAAGATGACTAAACTTCATGCATAAAGAAAATTCTCCTACTAACAACAATAACTAAAGGCATTTCCTCCTATAAAAACTGGGTTTCCTAAGCAGCACTAAAAGTTGGCAAAGAATCTGCCCACCAATGCAGGAGATGCAAGAGATGAGGGTTCAATCCCTGGGTCGAGAAGATCCCGTGGAGAAGGAAATGGCAACCCACTCCAGTATTCTTGCCTGGAGAACTTTCATGGACAGAGAAGCCTGGCAAGCTACAGTTCATGGGGTCGCAAAGAGACAGACATGACTCAGCACGCGCACACACATACACTATTAAAAATCATATGTGGAAATACCAGTGTACAGAGTTTCAAATGCGGAGTTAGGTTATTCATTTTACAAAATACCCATTCTAGAATCCAATTTGAAATGGCAATCCCAAGTGGTTGTTTTAGAATTGTTGTAGAATTTGGAATAACTTTTCTTCTTCCTTTATTTTCCAAACTGTCTAACGTGGCCAGATTGCTTTTTCAAGGAGTTATAATAATGAGTGGCAATTTCGCAGAACATATATGTATTACTCATTTAAACAGATACCACAGGCATGTGGTTAAAATTTATGTACAAAAAGGTATACAGCGAAAATTAAGTCTCTCTCCTATTCCTACAGTTACCCTCCCCACAGCGGCTGTTAGAACTGCCAGTTTCTTGTTTCTCTCCAAAGAGCCAAGACATTTCAAAACAGATTTTAAAGACAGTATGATTAGCGAAACTCTAGTCGAAGAAAACCTTTCAGAACATATCTAAAGCCTAAAGGAAAGTATGATTTAGTCCCACAACTGGCAGATGATTTAGCAAAGATCTCTGCGAAATCATCAAGTTTTCTTGGCATTTTATCCTGTCTACATTATTATGTTTGGGTAAGATTATGGACTGAAATAAGATCAGAATGTGTTTCGAAAAGTAAAACATCAAAGGCAATGCACTTACTTCTGTTATCACATTGGGTCTAAAAAAAACACACATAAATCGGGGATTCATGGGTGAAGCTTTAATGCAGGAAGGAGTAGAGTATGGAGGGTAAAGGAAGGAGGGGGGAGTGTGGAAAGGTCAGGAGGGGGTGCAGTTGAGTCTGGTTAGAAAATACAGGCCAGATTTAGGGATCATGTGGGTCTAGCTTCAGAGTCTGGGTTTTATTCTAAGCATAACAAGAAGCCAGTGGAGGGACTTCCCTGGTGGTCCAGAGGTTAAGACTACACTTCTAATGGAGGGGGCCTGGGTTTGATCCCTGTTCAGTAAACTAAGATCCCAGATCCCACATGCCTCATGCCTTGAGGTGCAGTCAGGGTAAAAAAAAAAAGCCAGTGGAGAATACTCTGTTTGAGGGTCAAAGGAATACATTACATAAAACACTTAGAAGACTGGCTGGCATGTAACAGTGACTTAAAATTAGTTGCCTAACATCTACAGACCTCAACAAGAACCACATAAAGGCTCTTGGCCGGCATCAGAAAATTACCTGGTTCCAATTTTCCAGACAGGACTATGCAGCTGCATTCCTGTCCTTTCGGTTCCAAGGGGCCTGTCAACTCTTGATCAGCTTGATATTATCCCCTTGCCTGGTTTACTAATCATAATCTTTTTACTAATTGCCTCCAACAATTAGTAAAATTGACCAGATGCTTTGCTAAGCACTCAGGAAGAACCTTCCAGGATTCAGGAGGGTAAATAAACCATATGCCCAAATAACACAAATCAAAAGAAGAGGAAGCACGACAAGACTTCAGATAAAGAATAACAGAAAATCAGAGCAAGTTACGACAGAAGCTTGCAGCTGAGACGGGGGCCACGGGGAGGCGCAGCGGCACGGGGGCACCAGGACAGGGACTGGAAAAATGAGAAGGTTCTGGAACCCAAGAGAACAATTTTGGAAATTCTCCTGCAGTCCCAGTGGTTAGAACTAGCTTTCATGGCTAGGGCCTGGGTTCAATCCCTGGTTGGGGAACTAAGACCCTGCGAGCTGCATGGTGAGGCCAAAAAAAAAAGAAAGAGAGAGAACAATTTAAAGTGTGAGTGAGGTCGGCGGAACAGGGCCTTGCGCTGAGACTAGCAAGCAGCTGGGTTTGGTTAGAACACAGCAGACAAAGGAACGTGCGAGGGGCTGAGATCAGAAAGGCAGGCTGCCGGGCTGGCTGGGCCTCAAACCAAGCAAAGAATGTGGGCTGTGTCCAAACAGTTCACGAGGAAACTTTAAAGGTTTCTGAGGCGGGATATGACGTGATCTGAGCTGCTGTGAGGAAGATCGAGCTGGGAGCGGCTGGGGGCCTGAACTGGTGGCCAGAAAGCCACCCGGAAGGCCCTCAACACTCTGGCTGAGCTGCAGTGAGGGTCTGATCCACTTCACCCTGGTTCTCATGACAGCTCTGTCACACGTGTGTGTCATCTTAGGCGTCGGTTTGGGAGGTTAAGTGACTTCTGTCTTAGGTCCTGTGTGTGGAAGAGCCAAGGCCTTCCCATGTGGAGGCGAAATTACTAGAGACATAGGAACTGACGAGCTGCAAAGATAAAAAAGCAGCAGAAAAAACAGACTAAAATTCCAAGCAGGGGTGACAAAATCTAGTCATTATCAGAAATAAGGACTATGACAAAGTTGATGTTAGGTGGAAAAGCACTTGCATATATGTGCGTGGGTCAGTCGTGTCCAACGCCCGTGACCCCATGGACGTAGCCCTCCAGGCCCCTCTGTCCGTGGGATTCTCCAGGCAAAAATACTGGAGGGGGTTGCCATTTCCTCCTCCAGGGGATCTTCCCGGCCCTGGGACTGAACCCACGTCTCCTGCATTGGCAGGCGGATCCTCTACCACAGAGCCACACCTGAGCAGCCCACAGTACTTGCAGGCTGCCGGGATTATCGTGTGTTGGCTCGGCCACGGGTCCTCGAAGCCTTTTTATTCAGTCTTGGGCCCTCGGGCCGGCCTCTGGGTGTGTCTGCCTGACCCACTTTGGATGGCCTGACTTGCAGTCCTGAGAGCTGTTGCCCTCTCTCCTGATCAGCCTCCTTCCCGATGTCCTAGTTCTGGCTCCCGCTTATGTGTGGTCTCGCTCCCGAGCGGGTCCCAGGTCCTACGCGGGCTGTGCTCGGCTGCCGCTGTCACCATCGTCCTCTGGCCCTGCCCCCTCTGGCCCTTCTCCCTTCTCAGACACACTCCTGGGGCCAAGGTTCCCGTGCAGCTGCCCTTGTTCTTCCAGAATCCAGAGAAAGGGGACAGGTAACGCTAAAGATGCAGCGGCAAGGTCATTACACATCACCAACAACTCACCACTGCGCCCCTCTAATCCCAGAGCGAGGCCTTCGTGACAGAAGGTCTGTATGTTGCCGCACGTTTACCGGGTTATCCTATGAAACCGCAGGTGTTGGGTGGGAGTCTGAGACACCAGGCAGGACGTGAACGCAGCAGGCTGACAGGGTGACCCATGAGGACCTAGGTCTGTGTGAAGGGGAGACGAGGGTGTGTATGCAGAACTAGCCGCGGCAGATATTAAACGTGGTCGGATGGAAAAGGTCAAATACAAGTCAAAGCCCCCAAGAGCACTGGGAAAGAAGCACTTCCCAAAAAAGAGAACGCAGCAATCACCCAGTCATCCAGTCTGACCAAGAATGAAACGTCACAACCAAAGGAGAACCAAGAAGACGGTCAGGACTTGCCAGGAGCCGATTATGTAACGGCCACAGCTAATCAAAATGTAAAAGAAAGAGGGAATCCTTCCGTTCCTGTTGCGTTAGTGTTCACCAGCCTTTGAGCTTTCTTTGTCTGTTTTGGGAGGTCATGTACAAACTGTTCCTGTTCTATTTACCAAGTGTTCCTGTGGGGTCACATATTTTTTCCCTTGTACTTGACAATGATTACTTCCACATGCAAATAAATGCAACGTCTGTCCAATTACTTAAGTGGTGTCAGGCCCTTGCATATTCTCTGGGGATCCAAAGTGCTCTTCACCCCTCAATCATATGAGACCCTAAATGAACAGTGAGACTTGCAGCTTGAATTTAAACAACTGAAAAGGTAAAATGCAATTATCACTTTTTAAAAGACTCAATAAAAGACACTTAAGAACACTCAAACCCACTGAATGATAACTACACAACAATCAGAACTCTCCACAGAAAGTTGGGTCCAAAAATGATCACTGCAGACTTATTTATAGTCATGGAAACTTTAAACAGAATTAGAATAACTAAATAAGATTACAACCAAATAAGAGAATGCTACATAAGCATTAAAAGTCATATTAAAAAATATTAATGACAAGAAAATGCTCACACTATAACTGATAACCACAGTGTAAAATTTATTCCAATTTATTATTTATGTTCACATAATCACATAGTAAATAAATCACAGGGTAAAAACACTAAAACATACAATGTTATAAACCACGTGGTAGTTCTGCTGCTGCCTTTTACCTTTCATTACCACTGTACCTTTTTTTGTATTCTTCAGAGTATCTAACAAGAGCACAGTTGCATTTATGAGCAGGAAAAAATAATTCAAGCTCCAAAAATATTCTTAATATAAAACATATTCTAAAATATTAGTATCACACCTCACTCTCTAAAAACAAACAACTACTTGTGAGAAGATGGCCAATAACAAGCAACCCTGGCCAGGCATTCAAGTTAAAACTGGGAAATAGGGAACTCCCTGGCAGTCCAGTGGTCAAGGTTCTGGGCTTTCCCTGCTGGAAGCCCAAGTTCGATCGTTGGTAGGGGAACTAACATCCCACAAGTCATGCAGCACACTTCCCTCCTCCAAAAAAAACCCACCTGGAAATAGGTATGTCAGAGGAGAAAAAAAGAGTCAGATGAAAAAACTAAGAACAATTAAGAGATCTGCCACTTTCAGTAATGGTGTCTGACTCTTGTGACCCCAAGGAATAGTGAACTATGTTATACGAACCAATCTTCTCACTGAGGACAACTAGAAAATGTGAACAAAATCAACATGTGAGAAGCTATTAGCCAGCAAGGCAGTGAGGAACTAACAGGCCAAGATTCAGGAGAAGGCAGAAATACTCCTGAGGGCAATCTGTGGATTTCAGCAAAGAGGGAGGAGAGCAAAGACCCTGAGGGCATCCTGATGGCCTCACTGGGCCAGAGAGTGAAGACCCGGAGGAGAGGGGCGCTGCTGGGGCTGGAGGGCAGAAGCCCCCAGGCTTTGCTGTCAGATCAGGAAGGGGCTGCAGGAGGATGCTCTTCATTCCTGGGGACAGGGCAGGGACGCTGCCCAGCTTTGCCTCATCGGCATCTGAGACTGGATGGAGGGGACCGCCAGCTGCCTGTAAGAATCTATCAAAACCCTTAGTGGGGGAAAAAATGCCGTCCCACACTTCGAATAACTTCTTCAGGTTTTGAAATACAACATCCAAAATACAAGAAACAGGAGAAGACAGGAATGCTAACAGTAAGGACCAGCAGAGACAACAGACAGCAGAAAGAACGGACCACAGGTGCGGCTCTAGACTCTGAAGTTAATGGGCTCCCCATAAAAAGTGTCTACGCTTATAATATTCAAAGAGATTTAAAAAGAAAGAAACAGAATGAGAATTTTGGCATGGTACTTGAATCACAAAAGGGGGGGTATGAGAGATTTTTTTTTTTAAGAATAGAAACTCTAGAATGAAGAATACAGTAGCCAAATAAAGAACTTGGTGAATGGGTTTAACCCATTAAGAGAGTTACATACAAACAAACAAAAAAATGAGCTGGATAAAACAGAAGAACATATTCAGACAGCTGGCTGTAATAAAAACAAAAGCAGCTAGAAGACAATGGAGTTACATCTCCAAAATGTTAGGGAGGAAAGGACCACCTTACAAGCTTAAAAACAACAATCTTTCAAGGATAAAAACAAAACCAAGACACTTCGGACAAAACCAAAGGAACCTGTCATCAGCAGCTGAGCAGTAAAGAAAGCCTTAAAGGGTACTCTTTGGACAAAAAAAGAATGATATGACCAGATGGAAGGCCAAAGATGGACCAAAAAGTTAAGAATAAAACTGATACTTATGTTGGCAATTGTGAATACTGATAACAAATAATAACAACAGTGACTACAAAATGTAAACAATACATAGTAATAGCATATAGATCAAGAGGGAATAACTGGAACTTAACTGACTGTAGGTCCTTGTATTGTCCAGGGAGAGAAATGTATCAATCAATCTGAGAATCTTTAAATGTCAAGGACATATGTTGTCACTAATAGAGTGACCTTTTGAAGAAGTCACAGTTGGGTGGTAGATACACCAAATGTTTGCTCAGTTGATAACCGAGGTGTTTATATTCTGTGCACTTTTTCTATATGTGCAATATTCACAGTAAAATGGCTAAAATTTTAAAAATATAAAGTGTAATCTGATAATATTGTTTTTGGACAGCTGCCTAATTTTTTTATCTTCTAAAAACTATCAATGGCAGATGTGCCTTTCACTTGAGTGCAATTTCGGTAGGAAAACTGAAATTAAGTTTGACTTAGTAATTGTGGCTCGTGGGCTTAGTTGCTCCGTGGCATGTGGGATCCTCCCAGACCAGGGATCAAACCCACGTCCCCTGCACTGGGCAGGTGGATTCTCATCCACTGGACCATCAGAAAGTCCCAAGTTTGGACCTTTTAACTGAAATTTACTTAATTTTAGAATTCCGACACACATGTGCTTTTTATTCAAGTAAGACCCTGTCTACATGGTCCTGTTCTGATAGTGAAATAAATTTCTGACACTTAACAATTTCAACTCAATCAACTGTGGTAAATACATGCTGGGGGAAATTTAATTCACCATAAAATCCTAGTAGTCCAGGATATAAACAAACATCAGCAACCAAATAAAATGTACAGTACATGTTGTAACATTGACTCATCCACTGAGTCGTTCAAAAATTAGCTATTAGGCAACAAATACATGCCAAGCACTAGGCTAACATCAATACATATTAATCCCCCCTCAAGCTAGTCTGCTGTCTAGTAGGGAGGACAGTCAAATAAACTGGCTGTTCCATTTGGCGTAAAAAGGAATTTTGCCACGCTTGTGGCTGGGGAGAAGAGGGAGGCAACGGAAAGCTTTTGTAGGAAGAGGACCTTCTAATCATCAGATGGGAGGAGACTCAGCGATCTCGAGACCAAGATTACAGCAGAAATGAATGATTTTAGGGAAACAGGCCAAGTGACTGAGAACGGAATGTTAAGAGAAGGTTCAAGGAAACAAAGGTGAAAACGAGCAGCCCTCGGCAGTCCTTTCAGCTGGATTGTAAGTAAAGCTGGTGTTTTCAATACAGAAGCTACAAATCCCTGGTTTATACAGCGTGCGCGCAGGAGAAAGTTTCAGCAGTCAAGCTGACACTGTATCTTTCCTTAGAGCCCCACTTCGGTAGGCAGATTTAAAAAGTGCATTACACAGATTCTCCCTGGCCCCACCTCCCAAATTCAATGCAGGCCTTCTGATTCACTTTGCAGCCTAGTGCCATCCTTTCCATATACCTTCTGCATGGGTGACGGGTTAAATTAAGAAACCACCACTATACCTTCTACCTATTACTGAAGCAGTTTTGCCTGCCCTAAGTGGTGTGATCAATGCTACAACCATTCCACAGACGAGGACTCTCAGGATTCTTGGGAAACCTGCAGGGAGTTGTGACCTCTTCAGCTGAGACTCAGTCATGGGTCCTTTGTCCAGTAACCCAGGATCCACCCAAGAAGCCACCACACCCGGTTCACAAGGCCTGGCGCCTCTGTTAACCAATCCACTGGCAGCAGGCTCGGAATTCTTTTCAAGGGAGTGTTTCAGAGAGCCGCTCTCATGTGAGCTGAGGCTGGCAAGCAGAGGGAGACAAGACTTGCAACTCCCATTTCCCTGAATGGACTTGGTCGGGTTCTGATCTTCACGTTCGGGCTGAGTCACCACTATATTCTCTCGGAATGATAAGAAAGATGTCTGGACAGTGGACAGAAGGCAAAGGATAGTCCTCAGGCAGGAGCCAGAAAGAAGGCTGTCCAAAGAGCCACTGGGAGACCTGGGAGGCAGGTGTGGACAGGAAGAACTGAGATCCCCCTGCGCCCGAAAGAAATTTCTGGATCTCTAAATATAAAGAGATAGGCCAAGCCAGAGCCTAGTTTATAATGTGCATAAAGGAGGATCAAGCACCGGAAGGTTTAGAAGGCCAGCATGTGGAAAAGAGGAGAAAATATAAAGTGCAAAAATGGCTAATTCAGTTTTCTTAGGGCAGCAACCCTGGTGCTCTGTGTGTTCTGAGACGCTCCATATATTAGATCTGTTAGTCCCTATTTGCAACCATCCTATTCCAACAACTTGGATTATCACTAAAAAGAAAAAAAAAAGAAACATGCTTTGAAAGACTATTTAAAGTGATTACTACTCCCTGTTTAGCTTCAATACACAAAATAATACTTTATTCCCACAGCTANCGTAAAAAGGAATTTTGCCACGCTTGTGGCTGGGGAGAAGAGGGAGGCAACGGAAAGCTTTTGTAGGAAGAGGACCTTCTAATCATCAGATGGGAGGAGACTCAGCGATCTCGAGACCAAGATTACAGCAGAAATGAATGATTTTAGGGAAACAGGCCAAGTGACTGAGAACGGAATGTTAAGAGAAGGTTCAAGGAAACAAAGGTGAAAACGAGCAGCCCTCGGCAGTCCTTTCAGCTGGATTGTAAGTAAAGCTGGTGTTTTCAATACGGAAGCTACAAATCCCTGGTTTATACAGCGTGCGCGCAGGAGAAAGTTTCAGCAGTCAAGCTGACACTGTATCTTTCCTTAGAGCCCCACTTCGGTAGGCAGATTTAAAAAGTGCATTACACAGATTCTCCCTGGCCCCACCTCCCAAATTCAATGCAGGCCTTCTGATTCACTTTGCAGCCTAGTGCCATCCTTTCCATATACCTTCTGCATGGGTGACGGGTTAAATTAAGAAACCACCACTATACCTTCTACCTATTACTGAAGCAGTTTTGCCTGCCCTAAGTGGTGTGATCAATGCTACAACCATTCCACAGACGAGGACTCTCAGGATTCTTGGGAAACCTGCAGGGAGTTGTGACCTCTTCAGCTGAGACTCAGTCATGGGTCCTTTGTCCAGTAACCCAGGATCCACCCAAGAAGCCACCACACCCGGTTCACAAGGCCTGGCGCCTCTGTTAACCAATCCACTGGCAGCAGGCTCGGAATTCTTTTCAAGGGAGTGTTTCAGAGAGCCGCTCTCATGTGAGCTGAGGCTGGCAAGCAGAGGGAGACAAGACTTGCAACTCCCATTTCCCTGAATGGACTTGGTCGGGTTCTGATCTTCACGTTCGGGCTGAGTCACCACTATATTCTCTCGGAATGATAAGAAAGATGTCTGGACAGTGGACAGAAGGCAAAGGATAGTCCTCAGGCAGGAGCCAGAAAGAAGGCTGTCCAAAGAGCCACTGGGAGACCTGGGAGGCAGGTGTGGACAGGAAGAACTGAGATCCCCCTGCGCCCGAAAGAAATTTCTGGATCTCTAAATATAAAGAGATAGGCCAAGCCAGAGCCTAGTTTATAATGTGCATAAAGGAGGATCAAGCACCAGAAGGTTTAGAAGGCCAGCATGTGGAAAAGAGGAGAAAATATAAAGTGCAAAAATGGCTAATTCAGTTTTCTTAGGGCAGCAACCCTGGTGCTCTGTGTGTTCTGAGACGCTCCATATATTAGATCTGTTAGTCCCTATTTGCAACCATCCTATTCCAACAACTTGGATTATCACTAAAAAGAAAAAAAAAAGAAACATGCTTTGAAAGACTATTTAAAGTGATTACTACTCCCTGTTTAGCTTCAATACACAAAATAATACTTTATTCCCACAGCTATTTACCAAAAACAAAACTGAAACTCATAAACAGAAAGTCTTTACTAGTGAAAGGGAAGAGGCAATCATAGATAACCACTGGAGTACAAATTTTGCATTCCATTCAAGAACAGTGTTGCTATTTGTACTTTAGAGCTAAACTTTTTCTTACAAAATAGCAATCCATTTAAATCACCTAAAAAGAAATCCAAAACTTGAAATTAAAGACCAAAAAATACACTTCTAGTTTGTACACATACTTTGAAATTTAGAATAAAAAGCTGCTAATGTATAACTTGATAGTCAAGTTTTTAAAAAATTTTAATTGTCAAATTAAAATAAAATTCAATGATACAGTCTAACTACTCACAGACAAAGAAATGCTTTGCAATCATAATGCTGAATTGTTAAATAATGCTTTTCTCCTTTCCGTACATAAAATGCATACCATAAATATTCATTACTATGAATCTAGGTAATGAAGCATTCTTGAAGATGATATTAATATCTGACATTGTTACTTTTAGTTAAAAGAAAATAGCATTAGATTACTTCAAAAGTAAACAGCTTCTGAAGATCACCATTCTAAGCTATTCCTCAAAATAAACTAATGAAAAGATCATCCAGTAAATTATTAACTGTCACTACTATAAATAAATATCTTTTAAGATTCTATTCCTGTTTACATACTTACTTTAGAACAGACAGATTATCTAAGAACCTTCCTTTTAGTTTCTAAAGAGCTGTGAAGGAGAAAAAAAATAAGGCAAAGAAATATTCTCAGGTAAGTAACAAGAATCAAAGAAAGCACCTACTGAAATTTTACTAACTTAAACTTTTAAAAAAACTGTTACTGGAGTATAGCCGATTGGCAATGTTATGTTACTTTCTGCTACACAGCAAAATGAGTCAGTTATACATGTATATATATATCCACTCTTTTAAAAATTTTTTCCCATATAGGTCATTACAGATTACTGAGTGGAGTTCCCTGTGCTATACAGTAGGTCCTTATTATCTATTTTATAAATAATAGCGTGTATATGTCAATCGCAATGTCCCATTTATCTCTGCCCACCCCCAATCTTTTAAACATTTTCACAAAGGCGCTATGATCTTTCTGCTATTAAAATCTGTTTGAAGGAATAAAAACAGTCAAGTTTTGACTATACAATCGCGATTCTGAGAAAGAAAATTAGCATCAGAAATGTATGAGTCCCCAAACCACTGCTATCATAAGTGTGGTCTGTATCACTGAGTCACTTTGCTGCACAGCAGAAATGAACACAACGCTGTAAATCAACTATACTTCAGTAAAAAAAAAAAAAGAGAGAGAGAGGGAGAGAGAAAAGTGTTGTCAGCAAAATGAAGTTTCAGCATCATCCCGCATGTGTTACTAATGTAGAACCACAGGGCCAACCTCAGACCTAATGAATCAGAAGTAAAGGTCAAGGGACTTCCCTGGTGGTCCAGTGGTTAATAATCTGCCTACCAGCACAGGGGTGACAGGTTCGACTCCTGGTCGGGGAACTAAGATCCCCACATACCGTGGGACCACTAAGCCCGTGCGTGCTCCAACTACAGAGCCAGCACCACAACTAGAGAAAAGCCCTCGGTCTGCAGCAAAAGATCCCGCGTGCAGCCGTGAAGACCCACAGCACAGGGGTGACAGGTTCGACTCCTGGTCGGGGAACTAAGATCCCCACATACCGTGGGACCACTAAGCCCGTGCGTGCTCCAACTACAGAGCCAGCACCACAACTAGAGAAAAGCCCTCGGTCTGCAGCAAAAGATCCCGCGTGCAGCCGTGAAGACCCCACACGCCACACCTAAGACCCTACCTAGCGAAATAAGCGTTTTTGTAAAAAGGAAGGGAAAAAAAAAAAAAGTAAATGTCAACAAGACTGACAGCTGACCTCTTAGCAGCAAAGCATAACTCTACAGAGACAGTGGATGGAGAGCGTCAACGTGTTAAGAGACAGCAACTGTCAACCAAGGATTGCTTCCCCGATGGCTCAGAGGGTAAAGAATCAAGTCTGCAAAGCAGGAGACCCGGGAGACTGGGGTTTGATCCCTGGGTTGAGAAGATTCCCCTGGAGGAGGAAAGGGCGACCCCACTCCAGTATTCTTGCCTGAAAAATCCCATGGACAGAGGAGCCTGGCAGGACACAGTCCCAAGGGTCACAAAGAGTCGGACACGACTGAGCGACCAAGCACAGACACAAGCACTGAGATATCTTTCAAGAACTTGAGCCAAATAAAGACATTTTCAGAGAATGACAGTTTGCCATCAACACATCCTCCTCCCTGGGCCCTCCCTGGCAATCCAGTGGCTAAGACTCCGTACTCCCCACGCAGGGCGGCCGGGTTCAATCCCTGGACAGGGAACTAGGTCCCACATGCCTCAGCCGAGAACTCACAGCCACAGCCAAGACTTGGCACAGCAAAACAGACCCTCACTCACTAAAGGAGACGTTTAGACGCGTACATCAGACAGAAGGACAGTGCTCGCGAACAGCTGGTCGACAAAATGATGGGTCATGTACTTTCCACATGCGGAGTTTAGAATGTCCATTTTTTGAATAAAAACTATAGTAATTGCAAAAAGAGAAAATGATGGACAGATGTGCAAATATGTGGCTAACTCTAAGTGAACACTGATCGTATAGGTCAGCGTCTTGGGGAAGCTTTAAAAAGAAAAGACGCTAAAATAAAAGAAATGACAAGTTAAAGGATGTATACTCTTCAAAAGAAAGGCAAAGATATTATTAAATCTAGACTTTTGTTAAGTACATATATTAAATTTCTTGAATGAACCACTACTGCTATAGAAATAAAAAAACAGCAGATAGGCAAAAACTGCTTACCACAATTATGTTCCAATATTTGTGATTACTAATTAATACACTCATCACTGGCACTTTCCCCTTACTAGACCCTAGATTCCATGTTGGCAAGGATGAGGTCTATTTTTTGAATCATATTGTATTGTCAGCAGCTCACATAGTTCCCAACACATGAAATGAAGGGAAGAAAATAACCAGATACACATCAACACTCCTTCTAGGCTTATATTTTCTACAATTATTTTGAGATGGGAAGAAGGAAATGGCAACCCACTCCAGTACTCTTGCCTGGAAAATTCCATGGACAGAAGAGCCTGGTGGGCTACAGTTCAAGGGGTCACAAAGTCAGACACGACTGAGTGGCTTCACTTTCACTTTCTTTGAGATGGGAAACCCTTATCCATGAGCAGCCACGGCTTCCTGATCTACCAGCTGGCTGCATCTGCTGGCTTACACAGATGACAACAGGTGCTTTCATGCTGAAAATGCTGTCATGTGCTCTCATTTTAACTTTAAATAAATTTTTGACAAGCAATTAAAAACTCCATTGATGCAGCAGACCTTAGGAGAGATATATTTGCATTTGAATACTACTCGGTTTTATTGGCAGTTGCAACCATTTTATGACTTAAATTGCTTTGTGATACTTTTGAACGATTATTTGCAATTATTTATTGTTAGAATTATTAACTGGACAGTAGCCCACCAGACTCCTCTTGTCCATGGAATTCTCCAGGCAAGAATACTGGAGCACATGGCCATTTCCATCTTCAGGGGAACTTCCTGATCCACTAATCGAACCCAGGTCTCCAACACTGCAGGCATATTCTTGACCATCTGAGCCACAAGGAAAGCCCATAAAGTACTGGTTTGTATACTGGAATTAAAGCCTCCGATAATTAGTACCAGTTGCCCAACAGGCAACAGGATCGCAGCAATAAGACTAGTGTTAGGTGTCATGTCAGATTAGTAGATGCCCCTGGAATCTGTTCTCCCCTTCCATCACAGTAACAGGGGTATCTGGATATGTAAATCTCCAGCTGAAGATACCATCTCCCTGCCTACCGTGCAGCTAAGTCCTTTGTCTTGTTTTGGGCTACTGGGATATGCGTGTTTCACAGAATCCACATCTTGGTGAGAGGATAACAGGCAGGAAGGCCAGGGGTCTCCAAATGGAGGAAATAGGCTGCAAGTGTCAGACATTTTTATCTCTCTTAAGCGGCAGGAGGAAACAAACAAGCGATTTTTTTTCCTTCTCTATACAAATTTAAAAGGAGGTTTCTCTTAAAATACTGTGTTGCCATAATGACACCTGTTTTCACCTGAAGTTAACTATTCTCAAACCTTGAGTTAACCAATGCATTTTTCTTATGGAAATGTTTGTCTTAAGCTATGTTAATGTACTATGCATTTACCCAAGACTCTGTCTTCGAGTTGGTTCCGCCTAATGGCTCAGAACCTACTTGACAAACCAGTATGTCATACTCAGATATTGTTCCCCTAATCTATATAAACAAAACTATTTATATGGTAATCTGCCCTTCTACAAGATTCAAGTCAATCGTTTTATGGCCCAGGATGAATCATGTGGTCCCAAAATTATCACAAAATACATCTTACGGATGAGGGGCCTAACATCCAGCTGAAGACTAGCAGGGGGGTACTCTTTCTGTCCCCTTCTGATGCCTATGTCAGAAGCTTTCTCTATATCCTTTATACTTTAATAAAACTTTATTACACAAAAGCTCTGAGCGATCAAGCCTCGTCTCTGGCCCCAGATTAAATTCTTCTCCTCCGGAGGCCAAGAATCCCGGCATCTTTTCGTTCAGCAACCTTTCATTGGTGCAAAACTCAAGCTAACCACTTTGTTACGTTCAGTTCAGTTGCTCAGTCATGTCTGACTCTTTGCGACCCCATGGACTGCAGCACGCCAGGCTTCCCTGTCCATCACCAACTCCCGGAGTATACTCAAACTCACATCCATTGAGTCAGTGATGCCATCCAACCATCTCATCCTCTGTTGTCCCCTTCTCCTCCTGCCTTCAATCTTTCCCAGCATCAGGGTCTTTTCAAATGAGTCAGTTGCTTGCATCAGGTGGCCAAAGTATTGGAGTTTCAGCTTCACCATCCGTCATTCCAATAAATATTCAGGACTTTTTACGTTACGTTAAAATCTATCTATAGTGGGACCCAGAGAAAGTGATATTAACAAACACTTTATTTCTTGGTCAGCTTTCCTTTAACATGTTCAGGATGAACATCCATCGTGGGACACAGGTTCTATCTCTGGTCCGGGGAAGAGCCCACAGGCTGAGGGACAGCTAAGCTTACGAGACACAGCTCCTGAGGCAACGCACGGCAGCTACTGAAGCCAGCGCGCCCTAGAGCCTGCGCTCCGCAGCTACAGAAGCCGCTGCACTGAGAAGCCCACGGACCACAACCAGAGAAAGCCCACGTGCAGCAGCAAAGACCCAGTGCAGCCAGAAACAATAAACTAAAATAATTTTTGAAGTTTTTTTAAAAAGGTAGTAAATACCACTGAAAACTTCAGCAGACAATATTTCATAAAACTTCCCTTGATCCTTTTCATTTGTGGGTGGGGAGGCCTGTATTTTTTTTTAAAGGGACTCATTAGACATCTCTTAAAAACCTACTATCCATTTCTGTCCCAAATCTGCTCGATTCCTGAATTCAGATAGAGAGAAGCAGGATGGCCAAGATAGACTTGTATCATTACCTAACCAACGAGAGTTCCCATTCATATAACTTGCATCATTAGCAAATGGGAAACTTCTGGTGGGAAGACCTGGCAGAGCAGCATCTCCCACCTGGAAGGCTGTCTGCACCCTGCCTCGTCAGCCGGGCCATCTAAAACAGCTGGCCCTTTCCATCTTCCTTAAAAACTGCTTTCACGCTCTCACCCCTGTTAATAATTCTTCAGTGCCTCTATCTACAGAATAAAACCCTTACTCCTTACTTTGGAATTTCAGTCTTTTACAATCTAATACAGTCAGGAAAACACTAGGTAATAAGACTTACTGACGTATTACGAGTTAGTCCCTATTTTGCGCAGGACTTACGGGCCAAGGTATAGAATCTGACAGCTGGAAAGAAACTATTCATCTAAAGGGAGCATATCATCACCTATCGAGCCTGACCCCAGGGATGCTTTGAGGTCTAAACAGGAACAAATGTGAAAGTCCACTGAAAACCCTGTATCAATCACTCTACAAATGCAAGATGTCGGCTTTACTGTCCAGTATTACTATCCAGACAGAAATCAATAGTTATTGCACCAGGACTTCTAAGGATACAAAAAGAACCCACCAGGCTTGGGTACACAAGCAAGCTGTGACTTTCAAAGTAAACTAGTTGCTTATTTGACAGGCCAGGTCATAGCGCCAATGAGACCAGCTACTCTGAGCTCTTTCATCCTTTATAATCTGATATATGGCCAGCTCCCCAAAGAACAGCGTCTGGTACAAAGAGGCATTCAGTATGTATTTGCTGAAGACTAACCTAAAATACACTTAGAAAATGATAAAAAGGATGGTATGCACAAAGGGGGACCCATTCTAGGTGTCAATGACAGATTCTTCCATCTATCAGCACCACTTTTTAAAACATACTAAGAAAATCATCGCATAAAATGCAGGAAATTACAAAGGAAAAAGTATGCTTGAGGGTGTCAGGAGCAATGCAAGTCCTGATGGCAAAATATATTCCATAAGAAATGCAGGCTGTACGTTAAAAAGAATGGAATAATGCCATTTGCAGCAACATGGATGGCCCTAGAGATTGTCACACTGGGTGAAGCTAAGACAGAAAAGGAGAAATATCATATGACATCCCTTATATGTGGAATCTAAAAAGAACGGTTTTGTAACTTACTTACAAAACAGAAAGAAACTCACACACTTAGAGAAGGAACTTATGGTTGCGGGGAACAGTTAGGGAGTTTGGGACGGACATGCACACACTGCAATGTTTAAAATGGATAACCAACAAGGACTTACTGTCGACCACAGGGAACTCTGCTCAATGTCACGTGTCAGCTTGAATGGCAGGGGGGTTTGGGGGAGAATGGATACACGTATATGTATGGCTGAGTCCCTTTGCTGTCCACCCGAACTGTCACAACATTTTTTGCTTATTAGCTATACTCCGATAAAAATAGTTTGTTTGTTTTTTTTTAATGTGGCCTTTAGCATAAGGAATACAGCAGGGATTTTTTGTTGTTGTTCTCCAAACATTCTTTCTTTCTCCTCCCAGGAACAGCCTCGGTATGTCTCAACCCTCTGCTCTCACAATGATACTTTAAATTAATCCCACTCCACCTCCCCCCACCTCCCCACTCACAGCCCTTCAACCAATAGTGCAAGGGAAGCATATCCCAGACCTAAATTCATCAGTATATTCTAGTCACATAACCATGGCCTGTTTGGTTCAGGATTGTACTGATAAATTTATCAAATCTGAATGAATCTCAGGAC
Source organism: Oreotragus oreotragus (assembly GCA_006410675.1). NCBI lineage: Eukaryota > Metazoa > Chordata > Mammalia > Artiodactyla > Bovidae > Oreotragus > Oreotragus oreotragus. The sequence goes on along the minus strand of SJYX01000733.1, from coordinate 639,261 downwards.
TCACAGCTTAAGTACTGGCTGGCATATACGGCAGCCATTTGTATCCTAAAGGAAGGTAACCTGAAAGGGGAGGGGTTGGGAGAGCGGAGGGAAAGGGATGTGGTGAAATCCACCGCATTGCTTAACTGTGTAAGGTGACTTCAGCAGGATGAGAAACACAAGGGTCCTCCTGAAACACACATCTCCCGGAGGAGAGAGTGAGCCCGCATGTTTTAGGAGGAGGATGACAAGCTCGTGTTTGTGTTTGAGAAAAATACCTCTGGAAATTGCACATGTGATATACTGAAAAAAAAAATGGATCACTGATGGCAAGGCTAGAAGCGAAGAGACCAGTTATGATTCTGTTATAACAGTTAAGTGAGAGTTAATGAGAGCCTAAAGGAGAGAAGTGGTAGCAAGAGTAAGAACAGGACAGAAGGCACTCGGGAGGTTGCAGGGGAATCAACGTAACGTGGGGACGGGATAAAGGAATGAGACCCAGATGGCAAGGGGCACAGAGGCAGCTACCCGAGGAATCTGAGACGGGTAGAAGAAGACTAGCGGGGGGCAAAGCTGTGTATGGGCAAATTTGGGGAAGTTAACGGATTCAGGCTTAGAATATTAAGTTGTGTGGAAGAGAGGAAATCCTAGAAACCCACACAGAAAGCATTCTGCATCAAGTATTCCTTTCAAACCGTGATCCCTCCGGAAATCAAGACAAATCAGTCCTCATTCAGTGAGGACAGATATGCACCTTACTTGTTTTTCTAAAAAACCTTTGTAGCTATTAAAGGTTATGGGAGAAATCAACTTTCTTCTTAGGTTTAATGATTAAACTGCCTTTCTAAGTAAACACAAGCCTCCATCCCACATCGTAGTATACAAAATACAAAAGCTCTACAAAAAACTTAGAACTAAACCAGATGTACACATAAAAGCTAAAGCCATAAAGCTTCCAAAGAAAATAGAGTTGTCTTGACAATCTCAGGGTAGGCAAGGAAAGTGCTAACACAGAAAGTGCTAACCATGAAAGAAAAAAGGCGAACTGAACTTAACTGAAATTAAAAACTCCAGTTCATCAAAACAGACTGTTAAGAAAATCAGTGGGCAAGCCACGCTGAGAGAAAATATTCACAAAGAATATATTTAACAAAGGACTATATTAGTATTATTATTATCCAAAATATAGAGTTCTCACAAATCTGAAGGATTTAAAAAAAAAAAAAAGGTAAAACTCAGTTTTTAAAAAAATGTGCAGTCAACACAAAGGAGGATATATAGTTGGCCAAGAAGCAAAGATAAACAGTTTCAGGGCATCAGCCACATAGGGGAATTCAAACCCAAGTCACCAAGAGCCACCACTATGCACCCAGTGAACTTTATACCCTGTTGACTGCAGTGTAAAAATGGCAATTTGGAAAATACCTGGCAGTTTCTTATCAAGTTAAAACACACGATGACCAGGAACCCCACTGCAAGGTATTTATTTATTCAAGAGAAATAAAACCAGATGTCCACAAAGTCTTTTTTTTTGCAAGACTGTTCAGAGCAGATTTATCCATAATAGCCCCAAACTGGAGACACCCGAATATCCATCATCTGGCAAATGGATAAACAGATTGTGGTATATTCTTACAACAAAGTAATACTCAGCAATAGTAAGGCACAAATATGGACACACTCCAAGACCATGAATGAATGTAAAATTCATTATGCTAAGTTAAAGAAACCCAATACAAACAAAACAAAACACCTACAGTATAATTCCATTTATATGAATAGGCAAAACACCTATGGGGTGGAGTGTCTATGGAGGGGATATTCTGAGAAGAAGCATGAGGGAACTTTCTGGGAATGTTCTCTAAGGGTGTGGGTTACAAAGGTGCAAACACTGGTCTTGTCAATGAACTGTACACTTAATATCTGTGATTTTCACCATATGTAAAGTATGCCTCAATTTTTAAAAGGAAAAAAAAATAAAAGAAAGTAAATGAAAAGTGATCGCTAATACAAATACCTGAAATCAATATGCTTTTTTTAAAAACTGGACTGAAGGAAACCTTTATCATTTCAAGGCAAAAACAAAACACACAACTTTTAAAAGGTAAAACTGGAAACAGCACAGACCAATACATCACTCAGACCACAAGCTGCAAATCACTTAACCTCTTTGCCTTGGTTTTTCCTCTATACAATGGGAATTTTAAAAATCTACCAGGAATATGTAAAAATTAAGCTTATGCAAAGCATTGTAGACAAAAATGTTGCCTGCCACTCCAGTTCTACCAGGATCAAGCCAGCCCTTAGCCTCGGCAGTAACCCAGGACTCTGGGACAGAGGGGAATTCAGGCTAGAGATAGACAGATCCCCAAGATAATGCAGATCCATACCTGAGAAACTTCAACTCTCCCAGATTCTTGCACCTTCCATACTTAGAAAATGATACATAAAATCATTAACCTGATTTGCCTGTTTCGTGATTAACACTCATCTTAGGACTTCAACTACAGGTTTTCTCACAGCAAAAAATTCATATATCCTGGCTCCTCCCTCACATCTTCACAACAGTTTCTCAGAGCTTTCTGAGAGGTTGTTTCCCTGGGCTATTTTATATAGAGTGAAAAGTGAAAGTGAAGTCACTCAGTCATGTCTGACTCTCTGCGACCCCGTGGACTGTAGCCCACCAGGCTCCTCCGTCCATGGGATTCTCCAAGCAAGAATACTGGAGTGGGTTGCCATTTCCTTCTCCAGGGGATCTTCCCTACCCAGGGATCGAACCCAGGTCTCCTGCATTGCAGGCAGACGCTTTCACCTCTGAGCCACCAGGGAAGTCCTCATATAGAGTAAGACACTGAATAAACTCAACTCACAGCCCTCCCATAGTTCACTCTTGTTTTTTTTTAATCAAGAAATCTAGGGAATTCCCTGGAGACCCAGTGATGAGGACTCCTCGATTTCACTGTGGAGAGCAGAATTTGACCCCTTCTCAGGGAAGCCTCGGGGTGTAGTCAAAAACAGTATTGCTATCAATACTACAGTGGGCTTCCCCAGTGGCTCAGCGGTAAAAGAATCCGCCGGCAACGCGAGAGACGCAGGTTCCATCCCTGGGTCGGAGAGATCCCCTGGAGAAGGGAATGGCAATCCACTCCAATAATCCTGCCTGGAGAATTCCAGGGACAGAGGGGCCCCGTAGGCTATGGTCCATATGGGTTCGAAAAGAGTTGGGCACAACTGAAGCCACTGAGTGCAAATAGTACCTGGCACACAGGAACTCAGCAGATGGTCATGGCAGAAAACAATTAGAAAATGCATAAAAAAGGTTCCCTTTACCTTTCTAGTGGACTCTTTTTTGAGTATCTATACTCCTACGCTTTTTCCTCCTTAAAATTCTACCTTTTTTGATCGTGACCTCATTCCATCCAGATGACTGGTGGAAAGATTAAGAGATGCCTTGTTCTTTAGCTCCTTCATCTTAAAAATGCACGTGCAAATCAATGTTTTGGATAACCAAATTATATATGTAAAAGGATGAGGGAAACCCACTAGTTTAAAAAAAGTTTAAATTGTTTTGAGAAAAGCTAAAATAAAGATGACCAATAGCATAATACCGTCTGTGGGGTGTATGGGGTCTGTGTGGGGTCGCAGAGTCGGACACGACTGAAGCGACTTAACAGCAGCAGCAGCGTACATTGTGTGTGTGCTAAGTTGTTTCAGTCGTTTCCAACAATCGGCGACCCTGGTGGACTGCAGCCGACCAGGCTCCTCTGCCCAGGGCATTTCCCAGGCAAGAATTACTGGAGTGATTTGCCCTTTCTGCCGCCAGGGGATCTTTCCCATCCAGGGACCAAACCTGTTTCTCTTGTCTCCTGCATTGGAAGGCGGGTCCTTTATCACTAGCGCCACCTGGGAAGCCCCAAAGTAGCTTGCTTATTCACATCTGCTTAAAATATTTCTAATTATTTTTCAAAAAGCCATCTTTCCAAATGCTAAAACCTGCATACCAAGAACTCCTTTCCCCAAAGAGCACACTCAAGCTGTGGACAAAGCCTGCAGAGTCCTCTCCTTTTATCACACCAATGTGTCCTACTGGATTACCGCCAACAACGGGGCTCAAGTAGATTTATCTCTCCCGTAGATCACGTAGTCCATTTGCCTAATGCAGTGTCCTAGATTTTACAAATTACATTCATAGATGTACTTGCACCCTGCAGATTTCAACATCTTCAAGGAGGACACAAGACATGCGGATAAAATTGTCTGTCTTGATTATCAATAAAAGCACTATTTCAAGACCACCCACTATTCTTTCGTTGTAACTTTAAATTTCCGTTTTTCGTGTTTGGTTTTTTTTTTTGCTTTCAGTAAAACCAGGGTAGAGCCAATACCCAGATGTTCTCTGCATTCAAGCAGCACAGTAATAACCCACATATACTAAAGATCTGTTTGAAAGCTTTTAAGGCCAAATATTTCTACTGTGTGGCCTGTGATAGGCAATGACTAAAGGGAACTTGAAACTATAAATAGCACAGAGAACACCATATTGGGGGAGAGGGGTGTTTTGCTTACAATGGCACCACAGACGAGTTCACAATTCGACTTACGTCCGTGTTATATCCAAACACTGAACTACGAACCGACCAAAACACTCTGATGACTAAGATCAGAATGTACCACCACTAAAAGTTCTATGTGCCATCTTACTACCACGTCTAAGGAGTTTCTTCCTGATGCGGAGGCATTCAGCGCCCAGAGGCTCGGTCTTAACTCTCCATCATGATCGAACAGAAACCACGATGCAGCGGAACCCGACTCCCGGGCTGGTGCAGTCTTGGCGGGGCGGGGGGG
>SJYX01000733.1:608031-633786 GCA_006410675.1 Oreotragus oreotragus | reverse complement strand
CGGGGGGGGGGGCGGCGCGGCGGGGGGAAGGTACTCAACCTGGAGCTGGTACAGGGCACCACTCCATCAGGTTGCCTCACTAGCCCCTGATAATCACTGCTCCCCAGACAAGTAAAAAGCTCTAACCTAGAAACAAACTTAACAGACCAGATGGGCCTTCGGGGTCGGCTAAGAAGCTGGGGATCACCTGCAAATCGGGGGTTTTGGGGGGAGGTACGTGGGTGTAAAATGGCTGTCCAGGGCCGACTGAAACGCAGTGAATCACAAGGCAAGCCCCTCCTAGGGTAAGGCTTTACAACAAGCGTGTGGGTAGAGCACCCCCATCCCCAGCCATTCCCACTCGGGATGCGAAGGTGCGCAGAAGACTAGCCAGCAAATCCGCGGGCACCTGCGGGCGGGGAGAGCGGGCACGCGGGGGGGAAGGGGGCAGGGGGCGGGCAGCCAGCAAGAGGTGCCGGCTCACCACCTCGACGGCTCTCCCGACCCGTCGAAAGCACAAAGCCCAGTGGACTCAGAGAAGAAAGGAAAGGCGGGCACGTGCTCCGCAGGCAAGGATCGGGGTGCCGGGAGTTCGCTGACCACCAAAGCGTGCTTTCGCCGGAAACAGCGCAGCTCCGGGAGGCCCAGCCGGCTCCCGGGAGGGCTTTGGGGCGCCCCCTTTCTCAGAGCGACCCCAGCCCACGCGCACCGCTCCCCGAAACCATCCCCACCCCAAACACTGGGCCCTGACCGCAGCCCCCGCCACAGGTTGGCTGAGCCGGGGGATGGGGTAGGGTGGGGGGGGGGGCGCATCGTGGAGCCGCCCGCCCAGAGAATTAAGTTTCTAATAATATAACTTTAGGCGGATTAACGCCGGCTTCGCCCAACCCGGAGGGCCGCAGCAGGTACCCACGAGGGGTGTGAAAAGTGAAGCGGGGTCCCCGGGCGGCCGTGCTCCTCCGGGGCAAGTGCGCGCCCCCTACCCCCACCCCGAGGCGGGGGGGTTCGCCCAGGCGGGTCGCACTCACCAGGTACCAGACGCCGAGCAGGATGGTGCCGGTGCGGACATGGCAGCAGAGGCAGCAGCTGTTGGAGTAGAACCGCGTCCAGGGGGCCACCATCTTCATCGCTCGGGCCGCGGGCGCAGTGGCGCGACTCTGCGCCCAAGTTCGCAAGAGCTTCGGCCGTCGGTCCTGCGCACCGCGCGGCTGTCGCCGGCCCCCCTCTCCCCGGCTACCCTCGCTCCCTCTTCCCGGCCCCCGTCCGCCGCCCACCGGCCCCGGGCCCCCCGCCTCTCCCGGCGAAGAGCTAGCAGCTGGAACCTCGGCCGGACCCTAAGCTCCGAGGGCTGCGGGGGAAGGGGGCGGGGCCGGGGCGGGGAGAGGGGCGGGGCCGGGGCGGGGCGCGCGCGGACCACGTGACGGGCGCCGGGGGCCCTATGACGTCACCGCGGGCTCCTGCGCCTTCGGCCCCGGGGGACAGAAATCAATCCACCCTTACCCCTGACAGTCCCCGAGTCGACCCCGGGTGGAGTTCCCGGCCTCCGGTCTTTCGTCTGATCATTCGTGTAACTCCACCACCGGTTCGAGATTCTTTTACAGTCTAGTTGATGGTGGGTTTTTTTTTCTTCTTCCACTTGTATCTTGCAGATATTCTGTAGGTTCGGTGCCCTTTCCGTTGTTATCTTGCAGGTTGGCTGGGGCAGGGAAACGGTAAGGGTTATTCCGGCCAACTGCAGTCCTTTGAACCGCTGCTGAAGCCGCCCAGAGCAGTCTGTTTCTGCTTCCCAGCTCAATCACTGTGGTAGTAATCTTTTCCCAGAAAATAGAATGTGTGCTATACTTGCTGTGCTTCAGGTAGCGTTTTTAAATCGTGACTGCAGCTCTAAAGAAAGAGTCATTAAGCCAAGTACTGCCACAAGGTCTCTGTGTAAGAAGATAAGGTAAGGAGTCCTGGGGGAAAAAAAGAGAAACAGGCATGGCTTTATTTTAATAAGAGAAGCCTTTTTTGGCCCTAAGCCATTTCCCCAATGCCTGTCCTTGAACAGGCCTTGGCAAGCAAGAAAGACACAAGAAAAAACTGTTAAGGGGCAAGAGAAGTAACAATAGCAAAGATAACAGATCAGGTGTGAAGACTCCCTGGTGCGTTTCAGTGGTAACCATTAACCTTTCTGGCACTTTTCTTGAACTGTTTTGCAGAACTGAAACCCCTTCCAGTGTGCAACCATCCTCTAAGGCAGGAGTCCCCAACACCCCCCACCCCTCATTAGGACCATACAGCAGGAGGTGAGCAGTTTTCTTCCAGGAAACTGGTCCTTGGTGCCAAAAATGTTGGGGACCACTTGCTCTAAGGGATGATGTTGTCGACCTTTGCTGACCCTCATGACTTCAATCAACTCAAGTTTGGACTCTGTGATCACCCACGCCCCTTCATGAATACGCATGTAACCTTAGCTTAAAACATCCCCCCTTTTGCTATTTAGAGAGACACTGTTTTGGGGAAGATTCCCCCAGTGTTCTCCTTACTTGCTGCAAGTAATAAATCCTTTCTTCTCACAATCCTTGTTTTGGTTCTGTCTTTTGGCTCCATACCCACCAAGAGGTGAACCCAGTTTTTTGGGGTAGCACCTGTGAGACACAACATAGAGAGTTAAGGGATACAGCTAGGATTCCAGTTTGCGATTATTTCCTCCCATCTAATGTTTGGTCTGGAAGTGATCTCAGAGAGAGAGTGATCCTGAAGAGAGATCTTAGTTTCCTCTCCAGGAACTAAATCTGGGAAGCCTGAATGAAAACCAGGAAACCTAGCCACCAGGCCACCAGGGGCTAGAGGCTAGAAGCAAAGTGGCCCTAGCGCCTTCCCACGTTTGAAAGCAAGAAAGTTTCAAGGAGGCAAAAACGATAAAAACAGGCACAAAGTTTATTATTACAGACCCAGCACAATGTATGGAAGAACACACAGTAGAAAAGCAGTTTATTAAGTCAGAAGCAGAGCAGAGATACACACCAGAGAGTAAGGGTATGGCATCCTTTCCAAGGAGGAGGAGCGCAGTAAGTCCAAAGCCAGAGAGAAATATACACTCAAAGAGGAGTGTGGCCATCCTGAATGACGAGGACCACACTACGTCAGAAACCAGGCAGAGATACACACCTGGAGAGGAATGCAGGCATCCTCAGTGAGGAGGGGCCCAGCAAAGAGGCGATTTAAGTCACTTATAGGACAGTCCTTCCAGGTCTTTGTTTGGTTGCTGTTTAGTCACTAAATCATGTCCAACTCTTCGGTAACCCCAGGGACTGTACCCTGCCCGGCTCCTCTGTCCATGGGATTTCCCAGGCAAGAATAGTAGAGCGGGTTGCCATTGCCTTCTCCCGAGGATCTTCCCGAGCCAGGGATCGAACCTTCATCTCTTCTGTTTCCTGCATTGGCAGGTGGATTCTTTACCACTGAACCACCTGGGAAGCCGGGGGTCATTGTTTACCTTTGGTCAATTATCTTGTTTCTTTTTTCACATCTGACCACTCCTTGGACCACCCCCAAGATGCATTCACAACGTTTTGCTAAGATGGATCTGACCATAGAGGCCTGTGGGCACATGTCCACACTTACTGTGAGGCACATGTCCACACTTGCTCCCTCCCATTTTGACCCTCCAGAAGACTTCCTGCACTTGTGCAGACAGGGAAGTCTTCCTTGACCTCATGATTGGGCACCTTATCTCTTTAGCAGAGCTCAGGTTTTGCCTCTAGCTTTGTTCTCAGAGAAGGAAATGGCAACCCGCTCCGGTATTCTTATCTGGAAAATAACAAGGACGGAAGAGCCTTGCAGGCTATGGGGTCCACGGGGTTGCAAAGAGTCGGACTCGACTGAGTGACTAACAGTTGTTTGTGGAGTGACTGGGTGAGAAAATACTTGACTTTTACTCCACTTGACAAACACCAGGTGTCCAACCCATCTATCTCTTAGCTCAGAAGAATCCTTCCCTGTCCTACGTTAGCTGCTGATCACCGTGTAAGGCAAGCATCTCAGACGAGTTAAGATTATTATACAGCACGTGTCAACCTCCTCCTCCTCCTTAGAAAGGATGCCATTTCATTTTGGATTTGGAAAAAGAGAAAGACTAGTTGGATCTATATTTCTTGAAGACATTATATAGAAAGGAAGAGGAATATGAGATAAAGCTGCTTAAGAGCAAGAATAGTTTTATGAGGCTATAAAGTTGTCACATTCTTATTGTGTAGCGTAAACCTGGATCTCAAGGAACTCTAGAGTCATCCCAGAGATGTCAACCACGAGCCCTAGTAAGAAATAATAAACACCAAAGCCGAGGAGGACTCTGCAAGGCCCTCTGGATACAAAAACCCCTCCATGGCTCCCATTTCTTGTTTGTAGAAAAAGGTTTTAGTCTCCTAAGCCTTCCCTGAGCTTCAAAGAGGAGGTAGGAGTGCTTGCCGACTAGATAAGCGAGGGAATGCAGAAACAAAGAAAAAGCACCTCAGCAAGAAAAGTTGTAACAGTCCAGTGTTCAAACAGAATCCCGCCTGCCCCTCAAGGGAGATGCACAACAATCTGACACAAACAATGCACACCTCCCTACCCCAGGTGGACAATGATGAAGTAGACCCCAGATGATTAATATTCCTGAAACATCGCCCTCTAACCTCACCACCAACCAATCAGAAGAAGGTCATACCCGCTGCGGTTCTCACCCCAAATATCACCTTTAAAAATGCTTCCATGGGACCAACATGTACACACTGATGTATATAAAATAGATAACCACCAAGGACCTACCGTATAACACCAAGAACTCTGCTCAGTGATATAGGGCAGATTGAATGGGAGGGGTGTTTGGGGGAGAATGGGTATATATATATATGGCTGGGTCCTTCTGATGTGCACCCGAAACTATCACAACATTGTTAATTGGCTATATTCCAATAAAAAATAAAAAGTTAAAAATAAAACATATACGGTTATAGTAGTTTTCTTGGCAAGGCAGCAATAAGTGGTGGCATGAAGTGAGATCTTAATCACCTAACAAGAAGTCGAACCTGGGTAGTTTCAATGGAAACCAGGAATCTTAGCCGTCAGATCCGCGGGTCGGGGGAGTGGAGATAGAGGCTAGAAGCTTTTTCCCTGGATATTTGCCCCCAAGTGAAAATTGAATTTCTCACAGAGGCAAAAACTGTAGATGCAGGTTGTCTGTTGTTCAGTCGCTCTGTTGTGTCTGACAATTTGTGACCCCACGGACGGCAGCACGCCAGGCTTCCCTGTCCTTCACTATCTCCCAGAGTTTGCTCAAACTCATGTCCATCGAGTCAGTGATGCCATCCAACCATCTCGTCCTCTGTAGTCCCTTCTCCTCCTGTGCTCAATCTTTCCCAGCATCCGGGTCTTTTCCAATGAGTCGCCTCTTCACATCAGGAGGCACACAGTATTGGAGCTTCAGCATCAGTCCTTCCAATGAATATTCAGGACTGATCTCCTTTAGGACTGACTTGTTTGATCTCTTTGCTGGCCAAGGGACTCTCAAGATGCTTCTCCAGCACCACGATGTGAGAGCATCAATTCTTTGCCACTCAGCCTTCTTTATGGTCCAACTCTCGCATCTGTACGTGACTACTGGAAAAACCATAGTTTTGACTATATGAACCTTTGCCAGCAAAGTGACGTCTCTGCTTTTTAATATGCTGTTTAGCTTTGTCACAGCTTTTCTTCCAAGGAGCAAGTGTCTTTTAATTTCACGGCTGCAGTCACTGTCCGCAGTGATGTTGGAGCCCAAGAAAATAAACTCTGTCACTGCCCCTGCTTTTTTCCCTTCTATTTCCCACTCCAGTGCTCTTGCCTGGGAAACCCCATGGGCGGAGGAGCCTGGTGGGCTGCAGTCCATGGGGTCTCGAAGAGTCGGACACGACTGAGCGACTTCACTTTCACTTTTCACTTTCATGCATTGGAGAAGGAAATGGCAACCCACTCCAGTGTTCTTGCCTGGAGAATCTCAGGGATGGGGGAGCCTGGTGGGCTGCCGTCTATGGGGTCACACAGAGTCGGACATGACTGACGTGACTTAGCAGCATTTACCATGAAATGATGGGACCGGATGCCATGATCTTCATTTTTTGAATGTTGAATTTAAAGTTCACTTTTTCACTCTCTTCTTTCACCTTCATTAAAAGGCTCTTTAGTTCTTCTTTGCTTTCTGCCATTAGTGTGATATCATCTGTATATCTGAGGTTGTTGATAATTCTCCAATCTTGATTCTAGCTTGTGATTCATCCAGCCAGGCATTTCACATGATGTACTCTGCATAGAAGTTAAATAAGCAGGGTGACAATGTACAGCCTTGACGTACTCCTTTTCCTATTTGGAACCAGTCTGTTGTTCCACGTCCAGTTCTAACTGTTGCTTCGTGACCTGCATACAGGTTTCTCAGGAGGCAGGTCAGGTGGTCTGGTATTCCCATCTCTTTCAGAATTCTCCACAGTTTGTTGTGATCCGCACAAAAGCTTTAGCATAATCAATGAAAGAGAAGTAGATGTTTTTGGAGAAGTCCCTTGCTTTTTCTTTTGTTTTTAAAGCTTTCTTTTTTTTTGGCTGAGCTGGGTCTTAGTTTTGGCATGTGGGATCTTAGCTGTGGCATGCGGGATCTAGTTCCCTTACCAGGGATCGAACCCAGGCCCCCTGCATTGGGAGCAAAGAGTCTTAGCCACTGGACCACCAGGGAAGTCCCTCTCCTGCTTTTTGATGATCCAATGAATGTCGGCAGTTATGTTACTGGACCGAATTTTGGGTCAGCTCACTTGCTGCACAGTAAAGCCAATATACTGATAGTGGGTTGTGGTGAGAGTACTTTAACAGGATTTATTGCAGGCAGCAAGGAAAGAATGTAGGCAGCTCATGTTCAAAAGGCCGAAACCCCCCTGTGGCTTTCAGGGAAGAATTATTTATTTGGTTTTAGTTATGTTGACTTAAAAAATACAACCTAAAAGTTGAGAGTTATATTGCATTGATGGGAATTTTTAGGACTTCAAGCCTGGGAAACACTATCTCAAGTAACCTTGAACAACTTGTTGCTAGGAGGCAAAGGGGACAAGCCAGGTTACATAGTAATTTTGCAACAAAGGGCAGGTAGTCTGAACGTCAAAAATGTTTTGTAAATTAAAATTAGATATCCCAAGTTAAGGTACATTTCTGTATGTATGGGAAGATAGGAGAGTGAGCTCACTGAAACTATTCTTTTGATATGTACCTCAGCTATCTGGGGCCAATTTCTTGTATTTTTTCAGATCCTGAGTTCCTCTAGGCTCACTGCAGGGCGTAGCTGTAGTCTGACGGCTACTAGATGGCAGGTATTCATCCTGAGTTCCCTCAGGGCTCACTGCTCACTTTGCAGGGCTGCAATTGCTGATGACTGCGACATCCTTGTTTACTGATATGGCAGTAAGTAACACTTTCAGACTGTGGTGCTGGACAAGACTCTTGAGAGTCCCTTGGACAGCAAGGAGATTAAACCAGTCAATCATAAGGGAAATCAATCCTGAATATTCATTGGAAGGACTGATGCTGAAGCTCCAATACTTTGGTCAGCTGATGCGACCAGTCGACTCATTGGAAAAGACCCTGAGTCTGGGAAAGATTGAGGGCAGGAGGAGAAGGGGGCAACAGAGGATGAGTTGTTTGGATGGCATCATCAATTCCATGGACATGAGTTTGAGCAAACTCTGGGAGATTGTGAAGGACAGGGGAGCGTGGCATGTGAAGGACAGGGGAGCAAGTGTCCATGGGGTCACCAAGAGTCAGACATGACATAGCTGCTGAACAGCAAGAAGAACGTAACTGTGGGAGTTAATCAGGGGTACCAATCAAGAAACTTCAGTTTGTGCTTTGTTTTTCACCTCAAATTCCTGTTTGCTTTCACATTAGAGATAATCTTCTCCCCGAAATCTTCCATTAATATTTAATGATGCTCAAAACCAATTTTAACTAGTGCTAGGACAAGCATTAGTGCTTTGAGAAGAAACAGAAATAAAGAATAAGAATGGGGAGTGCTGCATTCCAAATTCAGACTCCCAGCACATTCCCATAGTTATCTCCTGCTCTGCCCTCCCCACCAGAATTTCACATTCATTAAGCAAGTGACTCATTGATTCAAAGGAATTTTGTACTTCTGAGAGCTTAATCTTCAAATATGAGAAATTTACAGACACTAGCCAAATTGCTTTTGATAAGAAGAGAGACAGAGTAGAGGACGCTTAGCTGGAGAAAGGAGCCAGGAAGAGAGAAACAATACATCTACAAGTGAAGTTTATTAAATAAAATTTAATGTCAAGGAATTCTTTCGTCCCATGGTTAGGACTCTGCACTTTCACCATCAAGTTCAAATTTTCCATCCCTTGTAGGGGGCCTAAAATCCTGCAAGCCGAGCTGCACCATCAAAAATTAAAAACAACAACAGCAGAACACTTAAGCTTTTCCGGTAAGCAGCCTGAAGTGACCTCTAAAAATTGATACAGAAACCTCACAAAGTCATGCAAATCTTTGCGTTGACTTTAAGAACACTTGTGACCCCCTCCACACATACACACACCCGGCCATTAAGGGTATGTATATCCAAAAAGCCACCAAGAATCTGAAGGAAGTCACTTTAAAGAAGCAGTGTGTGCATTCTGCTGTTATGGTGGAGCTGATAGGCGTGCACGGGCCAAAGAGCGGTGCTGGTCGCAGGCTGGTGGCCCAAGAAGAGTGCTGAGATTTTTCCTGCCCTTGCTCAAAAATGCAGAGGGTCATGTTGAACTTCAGGATGAGATGTAGATTCTCTGGTCATTGAGCACATCGAGGTGAACCAAGCCCCGAAGATGTGGCACAAGACCTACAGAGCTCATGGTCAGATCAACCCATCCATGAGCTCTCCCTGGCACATTGAGGCGATCCTTACTGATAAAGATCACATTGTTCCTAAACCAGAAAGAGGGGGCTGCACAGAAGAAAAAAAATTTTGCACAGCAACAAAAAATAAATGCAAATAAAATTAAAACAAACACACAAACGCTTTATGTCAGTGCCTTTGGAACTGTATATATTTGGAAGCAAGAGAATATGTGGATTGGCCACAAAAAGAGGAACAGTGGTTTCCCCAATAATTAGTCATATTTTCAAACAGTAGCACATGTGGCTCAGAGAAGGCAATGGCACCCCACTCCAGTACTCTGGCCTGGAAAATCCATGGATGGAGGAGCCTGGTAGGCTGCAGTCCATGGGATCGCTAAGAGTCGGACACAACGGAGCAACTTCACTTTCACTTTTCACTTTCATGCATTGGAGAAGGAAATGGCAACCCACTCCAGTATTCTTGCCTGAAGAATCCCAGGGACGGTGGAGCCTGGTGGGCTGCCATCTATGGGGTCACACAGAGTCGGACACGACTGAAGCGACTTAGCAGCAGCAGCAGCAGCATATGTAGCTGGAACACTGATTGCAGTTGTACAGTGCTGTTTAGACAAGCCACCTTGATTTCATCCCTAGTGTAACCAAAAGTGCTCTGCTCAGAAGCCAATAAAGAGGCAAGGTGAGTGGAAAGGAAAGTTTGCTTTATTTCGGATGCCCGCAGTGGGGGTGGCACAGTGGATGTGAGGGGGGATTGGTTACGCAGAGGGCTGATCAGCGTTATCTAGTTGTTTGAGCACCCCACGCCAGTCCTCTTGCCTGGAAAATCCAATGGACAGAGTAGCCTGGTGGGCTGCAGTCCATGGGGTTGCTAACGGTCGGACAGACTGAGCGACTTCCCTTTCACTTTTCTCTTTCATGCATTGGAGAAGGAAATGGCAACCCACTCCAGTATTCTTGCCTGGAGAATCCCAGGGATGGGGGAGCCTGGTGGGCTGCCGTCTATGGGGTCACACAGAGTCGGACACGACTGAAGTGACTTAGCAGCAGCAGAAGTACAGTTAGTCTTCCGTCCCAGGGTCAGTTTGTTCCCGTTTCTTTGAGGCCAGTTTTCGGAATTGTGACAGCTTATGTCACGGCTGCAGCCTGGTGATCATGTAGTTAACTTCGTCCACCTGGCGAGGGTTTCAGCATCTATAAGACAGACCGGATATGGCTCAGAAGCTTATCTATAACCCTTGAGGAGGAACCAAAAGGTCCTTGACTTTGCTTAGCGACTAAACTATTATTGTTTTGTCTACTTTGACGGTATTCCTTGGTTTCTGCATTTCCTCACTTCTCTGATTAAACTTAGTTTTTGACTAAAGTTTTGCCACGGACAAATGGCAGTCTGGGAACATGGGGGAGGGGGCTGGGGAGCCACCGGACCCTGCTCCGTTTTACCAGGAGCCTCAGCTTGCTTCTTTTCTGCGAGGGTGAAGGACCACAGCCGCCATGGCCTTGGTCAGGTTGCCCTGCAATTCACCTGTCATCCCTCCTCCATCCTTCACTGACCCCGTGGTGCCTTCACCGAGTTTGCTCAGTCGTGTCCAGCTCTGCGGTCCCGAGGACTGTAGCCTGCCAGGCTCCTCTCTCCATGCAATTCTCCAGGCCAGCATACTGGAGTGTGTGCCTTTTCTTCCTCCAGGGAGTCTCCCCACCCAGGGATCGAACCCGGGTCTCCTGCATCTCCTGCACTGGCAGGCAGACTCGTTACCACTGTGCTGCCTGCCTTCATTTCCAGATTTTAAGCCCTTCTTACCTCTTGGACATCAGAACTTGCAGCCTCTTCGTCACAGGGCCTTTACCTTGTCGTCTTCTCCAGGTTATCTCTCCCTAGATCCTCCCCTGCCCCCTTCTTTCAAGTTCAGGTATTTTCCAATGAGTAGGGGGAATTTTTTCTTTCTGTCAGATAATGCCACTCTCTTTCTTTTGTCAAATTTCTTCTTTTTTAGAACAAATTACGTTTCAATCTATCTGTTTGAGATCCAAATTACCCAGTGTTACTCTGAGTGGTGACTGTGCGTAAGACATAAAGGTTACAAACGGTAGAACATTCTGCACCTTCTCCCAAAGTTTATTGTGTAGCCTGGTTCACAAGTCACTGTGATGCTATTCAGAATGTGTGCCAAGTATCCTTACAGGCACAAACAAAATGCATCGGGAAAGCAGAGCGATTAATTACATTAAAACTGTGGGGAATTAGCATTTCAGTTGGGCCTTATAAAGGGTGAATAGAATGCAGACCAGAAAAGGTGAAGGAAGAGACATTGAAAAAAAAATTAATTTTGTTGAAGTTTAGTTGATTTACAATGTTGTGTTAATTTTTGCTGTACAACAAAGGGTGTCAGTTCTACATACATATTTTTTTTCATACTGTTATTACTATTTTGGCTGTGTTGTGTAGCTTATGGGATCTTAGTTCCCCAACCAAAGATTGAACCCAGACCCATGGCAGTGGACTCGCTGAGTCTGAATCCTTGGATCTCCAGGGATTCCCTCTTTTTCTTCTTCTTTTCCATTACGATTCATCACAGGATACTGAATATAATTCCCTGTGCTATGCATTAGGACCTTGTTTATCCAGTCTCCGTAATAGTTTGCAAGAGACACTTGATCTGGGAGTTGTCGAGAGCCAGACAGTCCTCTGGGGGAGGGAAGGTCTCACTTGAGCTACCTCCATGACCTCAGCAAGCAGCTGTCCCAGGAGCGACCTCAGGAGCCCTCTCCAAGCTGAGAAATTCAGGGCTTCCCTGGTGACGCAGTGCTAAAGAATCCACCTGCCAATGCAGGAGACGCGGGTCTCATCCCTGGTGTTGGGAAGATCCCACGTCTTATAGCGACGCAGCCCGTGGACCCCAGCTACTCAGCCTGTGCTCTGTCTAGAGCCTGGGAGCTGCAGCTCCTGAGCCCACGTGCGGCAGCTGCTGAAGCCCAGGTGCCCTAGAGCCTCTGCTTTGCAATAAGAGAAGCCGCTGCAACGAGAGGCCCTCACACTGCTGGGAGAGTAGCCGCTGCCCACCGCAACGCACGCAGCAGTGAAGACCCAGTGGAGACAAAAATAAATAAATAAACACTGAAAAGCCGAGAAATTCCAAGAGCTACTACCTAACTCCTGGAAATGTAAAAGGGGGCCTAGACGCGTTGGAAAGGGGGGCCCCACACCTATGCCAGAGGGCGCTGTGGAATGTCTACGAGGAGCTCATCATTTAATGAGGGAGACAGTGAAATAAATAGAAAACTTAATAGCAAGATAAGTGCTTAGACATCTTTAGCACAGGGTGCTGTGAGAACCCCAGATCTCAGCTTTGGAAAGATCAGAGAGGACTTCCCAGAGGTGATGACGGCTAAATTCCAAATCATGGGATAAGTTGGGGTGGGCCAAGGAGAGAGACAGAGGACAACTTGGGCAGGATGGGAGCAGGATACCCAAGGGTCCAGGGGCTGGTGAGCCCCAAGGTTAGAAACAGAAAGTAGTACAAAAGCTGGGACTTAATATTTGGAAGGAAAAGGGGCAGATGAGAGAGTGATGGGGCTCAGGAAGTTCTGTGGGTGTCAGCGTGGCTAGGGGATGTAATAGAAGAGGAAAAGCTTCTCATGCCATGCCCCTCGGATTATTTTTCCTGAGGGAACTGAAGCACTGAGGTTTTCGTAAATATTAAACGCGTGTGACTTGAAAAATTGATGCCATGAGCCTAAGGGACATACAAGTGAGATAAGCAGGACCTACTACCTGACCTGTGAGTCGGGAGCAGACTGAAACTGTGAGGTCTCTGGTTTAAAGGTTGTTAGGAATTTGAAGATGACAACAGTGGAACAGTCACCCAAGCATGGGCCCTCTGAAGTGGGGGACCCTGTAGTACTGCCCAGGCCACAGGCCCGTGAAGCTGGCCCTAGGGACAGGTCCCATATTTCTCTCAGAAATTAGAAACAAAACTAAACAGCAGTTTTAAAGAAAAGGGAGACCTGTCTCTCGTTCTGTCAAATAACAAAGAATTGCTTCATGGAGGCTGTGATCAATGCCAATTTTATAGAAGTGTGTGGAAGCAAATAAGTCGGATGCCAGATGATTCATTAAAGAATCTGGATCTTGTCCCAGTCAGGGGTCAGGACTGTGAAGGTCAGAGCGTGGAACTGGCTCCAGCCCTGAACTGCAGCCAAGGCGGAAGTCAAAAAGCATGATTGATAAGCTCTGAGATCCATGTAATGAATCATATATTTATTAAAGCTCACATTTGGAGTTTGCTCAGGTTCTGGACTGGGGGCTGTGAGAGAGACAGCCTAAGACCCAACCTCTGCCTCCAAGAACCTCATGGAGTAAAGAAAGAGACAAGAGGGCCAGAGGGAGTCATCAGGGGTAGATACTGTGGCTAACAACACAACAACAACATTCGCATGAATAGTGGTGTTAGCGTGGCATACTCTTAAGTTTATCAGCATTTAAAGATTTGGAATGCCGCCAAATGCAGCTGTACCCATCAGAGTTCAGTCAGGAAAACAGATGCCACTCTCAACATTTTCCACAAAGGGAATGTCCTGCAGGGAACTGGTTCCTATAATAACAAACTGTACCAGTGCCATCTTGACCCATTTTTGAAGACATGGCTGCAAACGCTCAGTTCAAATTTGCAGGCAGTTTGTTAAGCCCGCACCGAAACTGCTTGCCTTATCAGGCTCTAACATGCCTGTGTTACGTGCACTTACCCAAGGCCAGAGGCCCCAGATACCCAACACCCAGGGTGGCGCTTTCTTCCTTGGGTCGGCAGTTATTCAAAATACCCAGTCCCCAGGAAGGCCTCAAAACCTTGCGAAGCTTGCCCCGCTTGCCATATAGAAGCGACAGTCCAACCTGCTGTTCCCCTGTCCCCGCGCGGTCCTGTCTGGATGGAGCCTTCAGTCACAGAGTTCTGCCTTCCTGCTCTCTGAGTGTCATTGTGTTATGTCCCACCAGTGAAAGACGACTTAAGTCTTATACCACAGTTGCACCCGAATGAGAAGGCAGACAGGGGACACTGAGGCAACCCAGATATTGGCAAAAATAGGAAGGGCACTCCCATCTCTTCCCGGCTAGAGTGGTGACTGCGGTGGGAAGGGCGGAGCTGTATGGGGGTGCAGATCTCTGTAGACAGGCTGCTGCTGGTGGAAACGCCTCCTGAAGCAGAGAGAGAGGAGGACTGCCTTGGCCTCTCCCCTCCTCCGCTCCTCTAGGCTTCTGCCAGAGCTTTCCATTGGCTGAACTCCCAGAAACCAGCTGACAAGGAGTCTGGGAGACATACTTTCCTGCTTACCAAAACAGCAGGTGGTACTCTGTCTTCACAGCAGCATTATTCACAAAAAAATGGGGAAGCAACCAAGTGTCCAGATGAATGGATAAACACAATGTGAGACACATACAGATACATAATGGAATATTATTCAGCCTTAAAAAGTCGGGAAATCATGTCACATGCTACAGTACAGGCGGACCCTGAAAACCTTACACTGAGCAAAACAGGCCAATCGCAAAAAAACAAATTCTGTCTGCTTCCACCGACTCGAGGAATCCAGCGTTGTCAAATTCATAGAAACAGAACATAGGACAGTGGTTGAGGGGAGGAGGATAAGCAGGGGATGTTTTTCACGCGTACAAGTTCATGGTTTGCAAGATGAAAAAGTTCTGTTTCATAACAATGTGACTATACTTAACACTGCTAAACTATACATTTAAAAATTGTTAAGACAGGACTTGCCTGGTGGTCCAGAGATTAAGAATACGGCTGCCAGTGCAGGGAGCACAGGTTCGATCCCTGGTCCGAGAAGATCCCACGTGCTGTGGGGCAGTTAAGGCTGTGAACCACAACCGCTGAAGCCCACGAGCCCTAGGGCCCGAGCTCCACGAGAGAAGCCCCTGTCAGGAGGAGCCCACGCACCGCAGTAAGAGTAGCCCTTGCTCGTCACAGCTAGAGAAAGCCCACGTGCATCAGCGAAGACCTAGTGCAGCCCAAAATGAGCAGATAAATAGAGTTTTAAAAATGGTGAAGACAGGGACTTCCCCGTGGTCCAGAGGCTAAGGCCTTCCACGCAGGGGCATGGGTTCAATCCCTGGATGGGAAACTAAGAACCCACAGCGGCAGAGCAGCCAAGCCCGCTGGCCCCAGAGCCTGCACGCCGCAATTAAGACCGGACGCAGCCAAATACATAAATAGAAATTAGAGAAAAAAAAAAAGGTTAAGACAGTAGATTTTGTTATGTGATTTTTCCCATAATAGACTTTTTTCTTTTTAAGGAATGATATTCTGATACCTGCTACAGCAAGGAGGTACCTGGAAAACTGTTAGGCCAAGTGGAATAAACCAGTCTTCAAAGGACAAATATGGTGTGATTCCACTTCAATGAGGTATCAAGAGTAGGCACATTCTTAGAGATGGAGAGTAGAATAGAGCTTACCAGAGGTTAGAAGGAGGTGGAGAGCTTGCGTTTCACAGGTACAGAATGTCTTTTGGGGATGACAAAAAAAATTCTGCAAACAGTCATAACAGTTACACAACACTGTGAATGTCTTTAATCCCACTGAATTGTACCAGAAAAAGGGTTAAAAGGCTAAATCTTATGTGTATTTTACTACACACACAAAAGAGCAGCAGAGGGAAACCAAATTAATTGAGAGCAATGAGACATCTAACCCTGAATTGTTATCAAGTAATTTATCTTCTTTTATGATCTAGAGAAGCAGGATCTGGCAATGCCTCAGGTCCTGAAGTAGGAAGATCAGTTAATCTCCCTTTATTCAGTTTATAGAATTTTGTAATAAAAGGGCATGAGTTCAAGACATAATTTGCCAACAATTGTGTCTTTGGAAGAATCACTTAATCTTTCTGATTTTTACAAAATGTGAATGATAATCCTACCTTTATGGTTGTTGAGAAGTTATTACAGAATAAAGCATGTTCCATGCCTGGCACACGGTAAGCATAGTAAATGGTAGATTAAGACAAAATTAACATTACATAGCAGCTGCTAGGGTTTTACATGTATTAGGGAAGTTCACAACAAACTATGAGTTAAGTATTAAAAGCCCCATTTTTTCAGATGAGAAAACTGAGGGTACAAAGCTTTAAGCCATGTGTCCTCACTAAAGAACTTGAGAACATTCAGCTCTCCATGCTGCCCCTTAGATCCTGTCCTCAGGGATTCACCACCAGAGGAACAGAACACGTGTGTAAAGCACCACGAGCCAACACAGGCAATTGCTCCTGAAACTATACATATGAAACTAGCACGTTCAAAAGCTGATGCAGTCGTTTCTCTTACAGGAGAGTTAAGAATCTTTCTAATTACAACATGAGCTTTGATGATATTGTCCCAGCTCTTTACAAGTTTCTTAATTAGTTTCCTTCACAGATGAGAAGAGCCAACTAGCCCACATCGACCAGGGACCCTCTGATTGAGAGATTCACAGCTCTGGCATACCCAGGGATTCCTCTCCAGTGTTTGAAGTTATGAGACCTGTGTTCCTTATGACTCATATCAGCACTTTAATTTTCCATTTTCCATCCATGGTTATAAATTAATAAGGGCTAAAATGCAATGAAATATTTAAATGCTTGTACAAAGAGTTCCTTAAGAGGGCAACACTGCCAAAATTGGCAGCATCAGCAGGTGAGATCACAGGAAGATTGTCAACTGAGAGATGAAAGTTCAGATTCATTAGAAGAAATGTTTGCTAAGGGATGGTTGATGGTGTTACTGACCTGTACACCCAACAGTCTGGATCCCTTGCCATGGAGCCCCTCCCACCAGGAAGATTAGATACCCCTAGCCTCTAAACTCAGGAGGCCCCATGTGACTTGCTTTGGCCAATAAAATATGGTTAGAAGTCAAGTGAGTGGGAGTTTTCAGACTTAGACGATGGCTACCAGGTTATTCCTCCTTTACCTGGAAACACGGGGCTTCCCTGGTGGCTCAGTGGTAGAGAATCCGCCTGCCAAGTCAGGAGACACGGGTTTGATCCCTGGGTCGGGAAGATCCCCCTGGAAAAGGAAATGGCAACCCACTTCAGTATTCTTGCCTAAGAAATCCCACAGACAGAGGACACTGATAGGCTGCAGTCCACAGGGTTGTAAAAAGAGATGACACAACTGAGCAACCAAACAATAATCAGGAAACAGGCAATGTGACAGGTTAAGACTGCTCCGTTAGCAGTCCCGGGGTGAAGAGATAGGGATTACAGCCACAGCCAGTCCACTGTAGACATGCAATGTGGGCAAGAAATGACTTGGGTTGTTTGTTAGCACAGTGACCTCGCCCACTGTGATAATAAAGGTTATCAGTGTGCCACGGATGAAAGTGTGGGTGTTGCACAAGTGAATTAAGAGCCCAGGATACCAGAAGTTAAGTTTTTATACTTAAGAAGAAAACGATTAGAGGAAAGTGAGAACTATTTACAATCATATAATGAACAATTTTTGTATCTCAGACTTCATTACATTCTAAGATTTTGCTATCTGTGCCTCCTATTTTTCCTAAAGAAATATGATATTATGGATACAGATTCAAGCTTCCTGTACACCCCACCCTCCCTGATTCTATTTCCTTCCTTTATAAAACCTCCAACTCAGTAAGTCAGTTACTTTAAAAGCTAGAGACCATCAAAATGAAGATCCCACTTTGAAAAAAATAAATTTTTTTGATGGTAAAATTGAGAAGCATACTTAAAAAACCCCACAATTTATTATATCTGATAATATCAGATAATCATTAAAAATGCCCTTGTCAGAGAGGGAACTGAGGAAAAAATAAGACAATACTTCATGACTATATCACTGTTTTATCCAGTTATCCTGGCTTTTAAGGATTTAACAGGATCATGACATTTCAGAGTGAAAGAGTTTGGGACTGACTCGGCCCAATCTCTTCATGTTTTGCTTGAGAAACTGAGAGGTGAAGCAACTTGCCCAGAGTCACACAGATATCTGTGTCCATGCCAGAATTTTGTCTGCACATAACATTACCTTCCAAGAGTAAGGCAGAGAGGCTGGGAGGCCTGGCTGTCAGTGCACAGTACACAGAGCAGCTGTAGGAGGGCCCTGGTGGCCCAGGCAGTCGAGAATCTGCCTGCAATGTGGGAGACCCAGGTTGGATCCCTGGGTCAGAATGATCTCCTGGAGAAGGGAAGGGCAACCCACTCCAGTATTCTTGCCTAGGAAACCTCATGAACAGACGGGCCTGGCGGGCTACGGTCCTTAGGATCACAAGGAGTTGGACATGACTGAGAGACTAATATTTTGACTTTGAGGAGCAATCCTGAGGTGTCAGAGGCAGTGGAGTGAAAAAGGGAGTGGGCAGTCATGAGGAAAGAGCTGGTCTTGGGAGCTTCCCTGGTGGTCCATTGGCTAAGGCTCAAGTTCCCAGTGCCGGGGGCCCAGGTTCGATCCCTGGTCAGGGAACTAAATCCTACATGCCACAACCAAGAGTTCACATGTGGCACCTAAACAAAGGTCCCACGAGCCGCAATAGGCCCAATCTCTTCATGTTTTGCTTGAGAAACTGAGAGGTGAAGCAACTTGCCCAGAGTCACACAGATATCTGTGTCCATGCCAGAATTTTGTCTGCACATAACATTACCTTCCAAGAGTAAGGCAGAGAGGCTGGGAGGCCTGGCTGTCAGTGCACAGTACACAGAGCAGCTGTAGGAGGGCCCTGGTGGCCCAGGCAGTCGAGAATCTGCCTGCAATGTGGGAGACCCAGGTTGGATCCCTGGGTCAGAATGATCTCCTGGAGAAGGGAAGGGCAACCCACTCCAGTATTCTTGCCTAGGAAACCTCATGAACAGACGGGCCTGGCGGGCTACGGTCCTTAGGATCACAAGGAGTTGGACATGACTGAGAGACTAATATTTTGACTTTGAGGAGCAATCCTGAGGTGTCAGAGGCAGTGGAGTGAAAAAGGGAGTGGGCAGTCATGAGGAAAGAGCTGGTCTTGGGAGCTTCCCTGGTGGTCCATTGGCTAAGGCTCAAGTTCCCAGTGCCGGGGGCCCAGGTTCGATCCCTGGTCAGGGAACTAAATCCTACATGCCACAACCAAGAGTTCACATGTGGCACCTAAACAAAGGTCCCACGAGCCGCAATCAAGACCCAGCACAGCCAAATAAATACGTAAAAGACGAAGAAAAACTGGTCTTCCCGAGGGGCCTGGAGACTGTGGAAAGTCAGGAGAGGCCCGATGACTGTGCCCAGGCCTATGGCCAGTGGTGACTGTCCGAAGACAGTGTTACCTGCTGGGGTCACCTTGACAACCAGGAGCTTCACTGGCAGGCTGAGTGGTCTCAGTGAAGCAGAGCAGGACTGTGTGGTCCTTGCCCCCACCCCCACCATGTCTTCTGCCAGTGGAAAACTTTAGTCAAAGAAGAAGTTTAATCAGAGACATGAGAAATGATGAAACAGAGAAAAACAGTCAGAGGAGACTAAGTAATAATAATGTCGCCATTAAGCACAGTCAAGGACCTTTAGTTCTTTCTCAAGGGCTCTAGACAATATTCTGAGCCATATGCTGTGAGCTGTGTTATAGATACTAAAACACCAGATGGAAAAGTTAACTACGTGATGACCGGACTATACCCAAGATATGAGCTGCCACAATTCCGAGAACGGACCTCAAAGAAATAGGAACAAATGACCCTAGAACTGAAGATTAACTGTACCTGAAACAACCAAGATGACGCTGGTCAGACCACTGATAGCCAATTTGAAGATGATGTCAGAGATGACTGTGCTATTTCTGCATGTAGCCCCTCCCTGCAATTCTATTGCCCCCTGCTTGTCTGGGGTGGGGGTGGGGTGGGGAGGAGTTGGCCTTCGAATAGATAGCTGCCACCCTACCCCTCAAGTTGCCAGCATCTGAAATAAAGCAAACTTTTCTTTCTACCCACCTGGCCTGTTTATTGGCTTCTGAGGGGTGAGCAGCCGGCCTCCCCACCCACCGACACATACACACACATACACTCTTTCGGAAACATTAGAACTTGGAAAAACTTGCAGTGAAAATGAGTTCCTAGGGTCTCAGGATTCTGGGGGCCCAGGAAGGCTGTGGGATAGGAAGCTCCTTGCTTTGCTTCTCTTCCCTGTCTCTCTGACCAAATCATTCCTGGGCACTGGTGGTGGTGATGTGGGTTTCTTTTTTTTTCTTTGACTTATCTATTTATCTTGCTAGGAATTTTATCACACACCATTTTGGCTTTATGAATGTGTTTTATTTTTGTTTTTATAGTCTAAGGAAGATAATCTGGTCTTCATTTTTTTTACATTGATTTGTTTCTATTTTGCTGTGATTTGTATAATACTTAGAAACAAAGAATGCATTTACATTTCATTTTCTTGAAATGAGGGATTTAGATTAAGCACATACCAGGGAAAGTTTCACAAGGATATCTTCATTTAGTGAGTCAGCCGTTTTAGATTACAGCAAGCAACTCTTCCTCACCTATGCCAAGTCCCTTGCTATGCAGAGGGTTTAACACATTCTCGAGATGTGCTTGAGAAAAGGCTGAGGGTGCTTTGTTTGTGGAAATGTTTGGCAGCCTGTCTTACTTTCTCCATGGGGAAAAAAATTACACCTTAAAAAATGAACTGCATTAATATCCGTGAGTCCATACAGATGTAAATAAATGACTAAATAAGTAAATAAATGAGGGAGAAGAGCTAAGTCCCCTGGTACAGAAAATTCCAAATAATTTATGTGCCTGCTTCACTCACAAGGAGACTGAACACACATGTGGGCTGCACAGTGACTGCCTTCCAAAGAGCACAGTATAGAAAGTGTCCTGGAGAAACCTGACCTACAGTATCCCAGCCAGATGATCAAAGTCAAGGTCAACAGTGATAAGTCTCGTGGATGGTCTGTACCTACCCTTGATATGATATTTTCAGAAGGAACACTCTACCTTTGTGGTCTTTATCCCCTTAACCCATAACCCTGGTCTGATAAGGAGAAAATCATCAACAAATCCCAATTGAGAGGCTTTCTACAAAATACGTCACCAGAACTCCTCAAAACTGTCAAGGTCATGAAAAACAAGGAAAAGGAGAAACTGTCACAACTAAGAGAAGCCTAAAGTGAAAGTGAAGTCGCTCAGTCGTGTCCGACTCTTTGCGACCCCATGGACTGTAGCCCACCAGCCTTCTCCATCCATGGGATTCTCCAGGCAAGAATACTGGAGTGGGTTGCCATTTCCTTCTCCAGGGCATCTTCCCAACCCAGGGATCGAACCCAGGTCTCCCACATTACGGACAGACGCTTTAACCTCTGAGCCACCAGGGAATCCCAAGAGAAGCCTAAGGAGGTTACAAGAAATACAATACAGTACCTGGATGAGATCTTGGAAGAGGAAAAACTAAGGAAACATCTGAATAAAATGTGTACTCTCGCTAATGATAATGTACCAGTGTTGGTTCATTAATTGAGGCAAATATACCAGATTAATGTAAGATGTTAGTAACAGGGGCAACAGTGTAGAATATTCAGAAACCCTGTGTATTATAATCACAGTTTTTCTGCACATCTAAATTGTTCTAAAAAGCAAAGTTCATTAAAAAAAAAGGCAACCAAAGAGAGAATTCCCTGGCAATCCAGTGGTTAGGACTCTCACAGACAAGAGCATGGGTTTGATCCTTGGTTGGGGAGCTAAGATCCTGCAAGCTGCGAAGTGTGACTAAAAATTTAAAAAAACAACAAGTGAACCGTCCTGTAATGAGGAGAGAGGAAATCATTTTAAAACAATATTAGACAGATTTGTTACTGCTTAGACAATCATTAAAACAAAACTTTTTGAAGGATTCTTACTTTGATGTCACCTATTCCAATTACTTTAACATCACCCTCTTTACAGAGAGAAAAGGATGTTTCGTGAGTTAATGAAAATATGATAAATATACATTTTAACGAATCAAATGAATCCATGGTACTCCTCAAAGTGTCTTTTGTTTATCATGCTGCAAATGTCCCCTTTGAATCCCTGGTAAATTTATATACTTTTTTAAAAATTGACCAAATAGGAAAAGGAGTACGTCAAGGCTGTATACTGTCTCCCTGCTTATTTAACTTCTATGCAGAGTACATCATGAGAAACGCTGGACTGAAAGAAACACAAGTTGGAATCAAGATTGCCGGGAGAAATATCAATAACCTCAGATATGCAGATGACACCACCCTTATGGCAGAAAGTGAAGAAGAGCTAAAAAGCCTCTTGATGAAAGTGAAAGTGGAGAGTCAAAAAGTTGGCNAGTGAAAGTGGAGAGTGAAAAAGTGGGCTTAAAGATCAGCATTCAGAAAACGATGATCATGGCATCTGGTCCCAT
The DNA here is from genome assembly GCA_006410675.1 of Oreotragus oreotragus. Taxonomy (NCBI): domain Eukaryota; kingdom Metazoa; phylum Chordata; class Mammalia; order Artiodactyla; family Bovidae; genus Oreotragus; species Oreotragus oreotragus. The sequence continues at coordinate 611,554 of SJYX01000733.1, read as the reverse complement.
CACTTCATGGGAAATAGATGGGGAAAAAGTGGAAACAGTGGAAACTGTCAGACTTTATTTTCTTGGGACTCCAAAATCACTGCAGATGGTGACTGCAGCCATGAAATTAGAAGACACTTACTCCTTGGGAGGAAAGTTATGACCAACCTAGATAGCATATTCAAAACCAGAGACATTACTTTGCCGACTAAGGTCCATCTAGTCAAGGCTATGGTTTTTCCTGTGGTCATGTATGGATGTGAGAGTTGGACTGTGAAGAAGGCTGAGTGCTGAAGAATTGATGCTTTTGAACTGTGGTGTTGGAGAAGACTCTTGAGAGTCCCTTGGACTGCAAGGTGATCCAACCAATCCATTCTGAAGATCAGCCCTGGGATTTCTTTGGAAGGAATGATGCTAAAGCTGAAACTCCAGTACTTTGGTCACCTCATGCGAAGAGTTGACTCATTGGAAAAGACTCTGATGCTGGGAGGGATTGGGGGCAGGAGGAGAAGGGGATGACAGAGGATGAGATGGCTGGATGGCATCACTGATTCAATGAACGCTAGTCTGAGTGAACTCCGGGAGTTGGTGATGGACAGGGAGGCCCGGCATGCTGCGATTCATGGGGTCACAAAGAGTCGGACACGACTGAGTGACTGAACTGAACTGAACTGAACGGGGAATACTTTTTTTCTGATTTTCTTTCATGGTTCTTATTGAATAAGACTCCACGTGCAGGTTGTAGTCTGAAGGGAGCAAACTGAGGAGTATATGGTCTCTCTGGACTAGCTCTAATTTTAGGAGGCGACAAAACAGTCACTTAATAAAATAAGATGTTTCTAAGCAGATTGTATGTTAGAACATTTTCCCTTCTGGCCTCAGAAATATCAGAAAAATGAAATGAGCAAATAGATACTTTGATGATATTATTTTTATATCTAGCACATGCGCATGGCAGGTTGGTTTCTGGTCTTTGGCTTAAAGACACTACTGTAATGATTTTGAGCAAAGACTGGAGCCAGGCTGGGTTCAAATCCTGGCACTACTCTAGCTACCTATCAGCTAGGGTGAGTAGGTGAGTAGCACAGATGACTCAGCATTGTCATCTGTAAAGTGGAAGTAATATTAATAATGCCAACTTCAAGAGAGTTCTGAAGATTAAATGATAGACACAGACAGGTACTTGGAAGCACTGGCCAGCATCACCTGTCAAATAGCATCTAGGGTTATACACCAGGGACCAAGAAGGCTTGTCCTCAGTACCCACTCTCTTCCTTCCAACTCAGTCTCCAGGCAGTGTCCCCCCAGACCTCACCCCAGTTTGCTCCCAGCTTGTTCAGAGGACAGAGGCCTGGCCAGTGTCAGTCACTGATAGCAGTAAGATCCGTTATATTTTAACTGAGTCTCCCCGGCATTGAGGAAGAACTTGATAAAGAATCAGAAAATGTGGGGTCTACTGCTTCACCACTGCTTGTGCTGTGCTATGCTGGGTCGCTCAGTCATGTCTGATTCTTTCTGACCCCACAGACTGCAGCCTGCCAGGATCCTCTGTCCGTGGGGATTCTCCAGGCAAGAACACTGGAGTGAGTTGCCATGCCCTTCTCCAGGGGATCTTCCCAACCCAGGGATCGAACCCAGGTCTTCCTCACTGCAGGCGGATTCTTTACCAGCTGAGCTACCCCTGTATTATTGCATGCTGTCACCCAGTTGTGTCTGACTCTGTGCGACCCCATGGACTGTAGCCTGCCAGGCTCCTCTGTCCATGGGATTCTCCAGGCAAGAATACTGGAGTGGGGTGCCATGCCTCTCTCCAGGGGATCTTCCCAACCCAAGGATCGAACCCGAGTCTCATGTCTCCTGCATTGGCAAGCAGGTTCTTTACCACTAGCGCCACCTGGCCCGTATCTTTAAGTGAAGTCGCTCAGTCGTGTCTGACTCTTTGCGACCCCATGGACTGTAGCCTATCAGGCTCCTCCGTCCATGCGATTTTTCAGGCAAGATTACTGGAGTGGATTGCCATTTCCTTCTCCAAGGGATCTTCCCGACTCAGGAATCAAACCCGGGTCTCCCGCACTGCAGGCAGACGCTTTACCGTCCCGTATCTTTAGGGAAATCTCAAAATGCCATGACTCTCGGGATCCTTGTCCTGGGATGATCCTCAAAGCTGGGATGACAATCCTTGTCCTCATCTCACCTGGACTTTGTCAGGGTCACAGGAGATAGTGCCTATGGAACTCTTTTATAAACTGTAAAATGCAAACAGATACTGAGGATTGTTTCCACTGACTCAAAGGAAAGACTTGTCAGTGAATGGTATTCATGTTTCCTGGTCTTGATGTATTATTTAGTACTTGCAGCACAATGCTGAAGAGGAAACTTGTCTTATCTCTGACTTTTTATGGGTGGGATTTGTGATATTTGACCCACAAAATAGTACTTACTTAGGTTACTAACACACTTTGTCAGGATTAAGACATTTCTTCTCCTGGTTTGCTGTCAAGAATGAGTGCTGAATTTTAACAAAGGCCTCTGAAACATTTGTTAATACAATCATGTGGTTTCTCTACTTTGATCTCTTTGATAGATTCTTTTTACAAAATATGTATTTATATTTATTTATTTGGCTGTACCAGGTCTTAGTTGCTACTTGGGGGATCTTCAATCTTCACTGCAGCATAAGGAATCTTTAGCTGTGGCATGTGGACTTGAGCTTCCTGACCAAGGATGGATCCTGAAAGTGAAATCGCTCAGTTGTATCTGACTCTGTGCAACCCCATGGTATGTAGCCTGCCAGGCTCCTCTGTCCATGGGATTTTCTAGGCAAGAATATTGGAGTGGGTTGCCATTTCCTTCTCCAAGGAATCTTCTTCCCGACTCAGGGATCGAACCCGGGTCTCCTGCATTGCAGGCAAACTCTTTACCATCTGAGCCACCAAGAAAGTCTTATGGATCCTGGGCCTCCTGAATTAGGAGCACAGAGTCTAAGCCACTCGACCACCAGGGAAATCCTTAGATTCTTAATACTGAAACTCCTTTTCATTCCTAGAATGATCCTTTTTTAAAAATTCCTTCAATACACTATTGGATGTGGAATTTTTTATCTTTTAAAAAAGTTTTATATATATATGTTATATGTGTGTGTGTGTGTGTATACCATATGTATTCTATATATACATGTGGAGAGAGAAATAGAGGTACCAGTGTTATACTGAACTTATAAAATGATTACAGAGCTTCTTATCTTTTCCTAGGCCCTGGGAACAGTTTTTATAGAATTTTCTCTAAAGGTCTGGTAGTACCTACCTGAAAAGCCCTCCGAATAGATGCCTATTTTAGGTAGATCTCTGTGTAGCTCTTCACTTTCTTTTGTGGCTGACATTCTATTCACGTTTCCTACCTTTGGATGAACTTTTATAATGTTATTTCCATAGGAATTTAATCATTTCATCTACAGATTTTTCGGAATGCTTGTCATGAGGGTAACATTTTTACAATTTTTGACTTAATATTTTGTCTTTTTTATGTCTTTTAACAAGTATGTCAA
>SJYX01000733.1:577464-607748 GCA_006410675.1 Oreotragus oreotragus | reverse complement strand
GATCCAACCAGTCCATTCTGAAGGAGATCAGCCCTGGGATTTCTTTGGAAGGAATGATGCTAAAGCTGAAACTCCAGTACTTTGGTCACCTCATGCGAAGAGTTGACTCATTGGAAAAGACTCTGATGCTGGGAGAGATTGGGGGCAGGAGGAGAAGGGGATGACAGAGGATGAGATGGCTGGATGGCATCACGGACTCGATGGACGTGAATCTGAGTGAACTCCGGGAGTTGGTGATGGACAGGGAGGCCTGGTGTGCTGTGATTCAGGGGATCGCAAAGAGTCAGACATGACTGAGCGATTGAACTAACTAAAGGATTTAAAGAAAAGAAATATACCATTTTTGACTTCAAATATCTTTCTCACTTAAATTCAGCTTTTTTCTGCCTTTTCATTAAGTCTTCATTATCCTAATAAAAATGCTCACTGTGAGACAATTTTTATTTTACAGTTCACGTAACTTTACAGTTTTCTTGGAAGTGTTTTTATTAACATTTTCCTTGCCACTTCCCTCTTTAAAAAAAAAAAGTAACATCAATACATTCTTCCTTGTGATCTCTCAAGATCTGATACTTCATGTACAAGATTGGAGGTTATCCCCAAATATTTCAGAAACAGAATTTCAGCAAATATTCGTTTTACAGTGTTTGAGAAGAAAAACACCTCCACTTTCAAATACCTAGTACAGTCCACGTTGTTGTTTGAATGAGTAGTTGAGAACATTTCCTGTTTCTTTTAGGTTTGGGGACAGTGGTGAGAAGAACAGGAGGAGAGTTCCCTAATGTTCTGCTCCGACATCAGGAGATGAACTCGGGAAACATGGGAGAAGCCCTCAACTCTAGCATGAAAATTCCAATATGGTGCTTAGGTTGGGCTGAGATTGGGCCCCTAGGACTTCCTCCTCATGAACGGTGTGGGGGCCCTTTGGAGGACTTTCCGAAGTCCATTTCCACAGCATTTATTGGCAACCACTCGGCACCGGCACCGTATCCCTGGGACCTAAGGGGATTAGGACACAGGCACGCCCCCTTCCTTGAGTGTGGAAACCAGTCAGGGGACATCGGGGAAAGTCGTACCCAACTCTGTGAAAGTTGCAGGCCCTGACTCACGTGCGTAGCCCTCTCCAGGCTCCTGCCCACCTGGGGCTGAAACCCAGCCCGCTGTCCACTGGAAGAACCAGGCGCCCTGGGGTGGGGCTGTGTTCAGCCTGACGGAAGGCACCCTAGTGTAGCCCTGGGGATGTGACCGTGGTGAGGCCGGGTCAAGGGCTTAGTGGATGGCATGGACCTCAAGGAATAGGGGGCTTTTTACAAGAAGGCAGAGGGGAAATAGTGTGGAGTGGCATAAGGAGGGAGGAGAATGAGGTCACCAGCTTTCTGGCCCCGTGACATGAGATTCTTCTGGTTAGTAATGATAATGATAATAATGGCCAGTGTATCCAGAACTTACTATATTCCAGGTACAGTGCTAGCTACTTTCTGTGTATATACCTCAGTTAATCCTCATAACAACCTGATGTGATTAGCTCAGTTTCTCACTGAAGAAACCAAGGCACAGAGATTGGGTTACTTGCTCCAGCTCAAAGTGAAAATCAGAGTGAAGTCAGTCAGTCATGTCCAACTCTTTCTGACCCTATGGACTAACCCTGTAGCCCGCCAGGCTCCTCAGCCCACGGGATTTTCCCGGAAAGAATACTGGAGTGGGTCGCCATTTTCTTCTCCAGGGGATCTTCCCAACCCAGGGATCAAACTCACATCTTCCAAATTTCAAGCAGACTCTTTACCCTGAGCCAGGAGGGAATCCCAGGAATTAACCCCCAACTGTCTTTTTTTATATATATAATTTAAGAAGTCAATTTATTTAGAGAAAATAGACATTTCCTAGACAGAACGCGGTCTCAGATGGTGTGAGTGGCCAAGGGAGAGACATGCTCCACAGACACAGGTGAGAGTCCAGCCTCCACTGTCTTGACCCCAGACTTCACTCCCCTACCCATGAAACTAACACATAAGGACTGTTTTCCTCCCAAAATCATTCACAAAGCTAGTTTTATATCCTCCAGATTGACAAATGTTCATCCTAGTTTAAATCTACCCCAGTTTGACGATGAAAATAAGAATCCCAAACTAGACTTTATTTCTTTCAAGACAGAGAAGACCTCAGTTGAATGTGTTTTTCTCACCCTCCAGCTTTGCTGGCCCGGCCCTTTGCTTCCTCCCTGCCTCCTTACACAAGCCCTTTGCAGAGCTCAGACTGCAGCCTACGCTACCTTCCATATAGGAAGTGATGTATAGTTTTTCTAGGCCCTGCCCATTAAATACTCGCCATAGAAGCCTCTACTTTCTTCTCTTACCACCTCTCCCCCACAATTTTGTTAGAAATGTCTGCCAGTGGAGCATAGTAGACTTTAGATTAATATCTGGTGATTTATGCATTTCACTCTGTGATTTCAAATGGTAATGCTTGGAAGAGCTCTGTTGGTTAGGTGTTGCTGAGACAATTAACACTGAAGTATCAGGGGCTTCCCTTGGTGGCTCAGGGCTAAGAATTCACCTGCCAATGAAGGAGACATGGGTTCGATCCCGTCTTGCAGAGGAGCAGCTAGAGCCTGGGAACCGCAGCTACTGAGCCCACGCGCCATAACTACTGAAGCTCGCACACCCTAGACCCTGTGCCCCACAAGAGAAACCACTGTAATGAGAAGTCTGAGCACAGCTAGAGAGAGGCCCTTGCTCCCTGCAACTGGAATAAAGCCTGCACAGCAGTGAAGACCCAGCACAGCCAAAATAAATAGTAAATAAATAACATTATTTACTTCACTTCTGTAAACACAATTCCAAAATAGTTTATCTTATCCTGTCTTATTTCAAACATTTCTTCTGCACTATGAGTAATATGCTTGGTTTCTTGACAGCACAGCATTGTTCTCCCTATAAAACATTTTGCTCTCAGAGCGAAACCTTCTTGATTCTGTGACCTTATGCCATTTTTCCCCTTATGCTATAATTCTCAGGTCAATTATTGCAATTACTTTTCTTTTGGATTTCAGGGAATGCACAAAGCTTGTGATACAAATAGTAATTAACCACTGTTATCTTGACATGACTTTCCTCCAGAAGTCCAGACATGTCAAGGGGAGGGTTGCAAAATGAGATGAGAGCTGGAGAGACACCAGCTGAAGTCATACAGAATTCCTAAGTGTTTGGAAGCCTGGGTATCCACATTGATCTTATTTATAAGATGTTCCCTTATTGTGGTGTGAGACCAGGAGGTCAGAATTCCTCTGCTTCATTCAGCTCTCAGTGTCCTGGCTGTGAACAGGTCGAATGAGGATAACCATCAAATGAGGGTAACTAACAAGAAGGCAAGAGTAAGAGACTCAGAATAAGATTGCTTGCGTCTAGAGCGAAATGTTATTCTTTGAGAAAAAGAATTGCTTTGCCCCTTGACCATTGTGATTTGTTCACCTCTTGGAGTTTGGTGGTCTTGTAGAAGCCATACCCAGGCTTCTGCTCACAATGAGTTCTCTAGTGTGTGTGTGTGTGTTTCTTTAATTGAAGTATAGATGATTTACAATGTTGTATTAATTTCAGGTGTACAACAAAGTGATTTAGTTATTTTCCATTAGAGGTTACTGCAAGATATCGAATATGGTCACCTGTGTTGTACAGTAGGACTTTTTAAAATCCATTTTATATATAGTACTGTGTATCTATTCCTAAGCTAATTTCTTCCCCACCTCCCCTTTAGTAACCGTAAGTAAGTTTGTTTTCTATATGAGTCTGTTTGGTGAACACATTCATTTGTTTCATGTGTTAGATTCCACACGTAAAGGATACCATATGGCATTTGTCTTTCTCTGTCTGACTTACTTCACTTCGTATGATCATCTCTCAACCTATCCAGGCTGCTGCACACGGCGTTATTTTGTGCTTTTTGATGGCTGAGTGCGGTGTGATTTCTGAGTGCAAGAGTTCTGACTAAGAGCAGACAGGTGGCGTTCGTCTCATTCTGCAGTAACCTGAAGCCTTCCCCTCATGCTCATCCCTACCACCATAGTTCTCTCCTGGGGTCATGCGGCAGCCTTGGGGTGACCAGCTGTCCCTGTTGACCCCCATTTAGGGGTGGAAAGAGAGGTTCCTTGAATGCCAAACTCCCAATGTTAAAACTGGGAAAATTCATGGGACTTCGCCAGTGGCCCACGGGTTAAGAATCTGCCTCCCAATGCAGAGGACACAGGTTCGATCCCTGGTGGGGCAACTAAGATCCCACATGCCACGGACCTACTGAGCACCACAACTAGAGAGAACCCCACAGGCTGCAGTGAAGAGTCTGAGTGCCCACAACTCAGATGTGATGAAGCCAAAATGAAATAGTTAAAAAATAAAAATAAAATTGGGAAAGTCCTGGGCAAACAGGGATGACTTGGTTCCCCTGAGAAGCCTCTTAGCTGGTTTCCTTGCATTCTGCTAGTTTCCCCCTTGCCCTGCTTTCCACAAAACAGTTAGAAAGATCAGCAAATCTGGCCCTGTCACTGCCATGCTGGAAACCTTTGGTGGCCTCCTACAATCGTTAAAGCTAAGTCCTAACCCTAACCCTAACCCTAACCCCCTTAGCCAGGCACCCGAGGTCCTAATGGTTCTGCCCCTGCTGTCTCCCTGGCTTCCTCGCTCATCATTACCCTCACCCCAGCCCCACCCTCCTGGCTCCAGTGAGCTGCACTGTGGGCTCAGCCACACACTGGCTTCCGTAGCCCCTGCACGAGGCCCACCTCTCCTCCCCAGGCCTTCTGCACTCACGCTGGACCCCTAACTGAACCCTCTTCCCCACCTCTTTGATTTGTCTGCCAATGTCTTGCTTTTGATGTTACCGCCTCAGTCCAGTCTTCTCTGATTTACCCTATGTGAGTTAAGTGCCTTTATCCTTCAGAGGATTTTTGGCTACTCATTGCAGAGGCCTGTCTACTGTGGCTTAACAGGTGTCAACTAAAAAACATAGTCACAACCTGAAAAAAACTAAGATCATGCATCCAGTCTCATCACTTCACGGCAAATGGATAGGGAAACAATGGAAACAGTGAAAGACTTTATTTTGGGGGGCTCCAAAGTCACTGCAGATGGTGACCGTAGCCATGAAATTAAAGGACGCCTGCTCCTTGGAAGAAAAGCTATGACCAGTCTTGGCAATAGCATATTAAAAAGCAGAGACATTAAAAAAAAAAAAAAAAAAAAAAGCAGAGACGTTACTTTGCTGACAAAGGTCCGTCTAGTCAAAGCTATGGTTTTTCCAGTAGTCATGCATGGATGGAAGAGTTGGACTATAAAGAAAGCTAAGCGCTGAGAAATTGAAGTTTTTGAACTGTGGTGTTGGAGAAGACGCTTGAGAATCCCTTGGACTGCGAGGAGATCAAACCAGTCAATCTGAAAAGGAAACCAGGCCTGAATATTCATTGGGAGGACTGATGCTGAAGCTGAAATTCCAATACTTTGGCCACCTGACATGAAGAACTGACTCATTGGAAAAGACCCTGATGCTGGGAAAGATTGAAGGCAGGAGGAGAAGGGGACGACAGAGGATGAGATGGTGGGATGGCATCACCAACACAATGGACAGGAGTTTGAGCAAGCTCTGGGAGTTGGCGAAGGACAGGGAAGCCTGGTGTGCTGCAGTCCGTGGGGTTGCAAAGAGGTGGACTTGACTGAGTGACTGAACTGAACTGAACTGGAAGTAGAGAGTTATTTTATTTAGTGGGAATATTTAGGTCTCCGAGCCTGGGAGACAGCTCTCAATAGCTCTAAGACACTGTTCCAAGGTGGGCGGCGGGGGAGCGCGTGTGGGGAAGCCAGATTCAGGCTATGTACAAGTTTGCAACAAAGGGAACAGGCAGTCTGAACAGAAAAGGTCAGGTATGGAGTTAATGAATTTAGCATTCTAGGTATGGGAAGATGCAAGACTCCGGGCTCACTAAATTCATTTCCTTTCATATGCACCTCAGCTATCTGGGGCCAATCCTGTTTCACTGATCCCCTTGCTTCTTGCATTCCTCCAGCTCCTCTGCAGTCGCTGTTGGGGGTGGCAGCATCCACTGGATGGAACTCTTATTCACATCAGAAATCACTGATGTCTGTGACATTTCTTGTTGATTAACACGGCAGGAGATATTTTGATTTCACAGTCCCTCCCTATTGTAATAAATTTGACCATATTTGGGAGACAGTTCATGACCTTTTTTTTTTGGTCCCATGGCTCCTGAGACTCATCCCAGATCAGGTGAAGGTCTTTACTGATAAATTGCTCCAGGTCTTAATTTCTGCATTAGGCCCATTGATAAATAATAAAAGATTATCTGGATCCTCTATCTTCTAACCTAATAGGATCTGGGAGATATTTCCCTTGTTGCCTCTTCCCATACCTCAGTTCAGTTCAGTTCAGTCGCGTTGCTCAGTCGTGTCCGACTCTTTGCGATCCCATGAATCACGCCAGGCCTCCCTGTCCATCACCGACTCCCGGAGTTCACTCAGATTCACGTCCATCGAGTCAGTGATGTCATCCAGCTATCTCATCCTCTGTCGTCCCCTTCTCCTCCTGCCCCCAATCCCTTCCAGCATCAGTCTTTTCCAATGAGTCAGCTCTTCGCATGAGGTGGCCAAAGTACTGGAGTTTCAGCTTTAGCATCATTCCTTCCAAAGAAATCCCAGGACTGATTTCCTTCAGAAAGGACTGGTTGGATCTCCTTGCAGTCCAAGGGACTCTCAAGAGTCTTCTCCAACACCACAGTTCAAAAGCATCAATTCTTCGGTGCTCAGCCTTCTTCACAGTCCAACTTTCACATCCATACATAACCACAGGAAAAACCATAGCCTTGACTAGACGGACCTTTGTTGGCAAAGTAATGTCTCTGCTTTTGAATATACTATCTAGGTTGGTCATAACTTTCCTCCCAAGGAGGAAGCATCTTTTAATTTCATGGCTGCAATCACCATCTGCAGTGATTTTGGAGCCCCCCAAAATAAAGTCTGCCACTGTTTCCACTGTTTCCCCATCTATTTCCCATGAAGTGATGGGACCGGATGCCATGATCTTCGTTTTCTGAACGTTGAGCTTTAAGCCAACTTTTTCACTTTCCTCTGCTAGGAGAACAAACAATAAAGGTTAAAAGGTGAGGAATAATGATTATACATCAAGGGGGTATGTCTCCATGGTTAATCTAACAGGGCAGCCTGACCTCAGCTACAATCTCCGTTTGTCATCTGTAGGAAGGGAAGTCTCCAGGAGACCTGGTTTTCCCTAGCAATGGTTTCCTCACTCTTGGGCAGGGTTCAGGCCCAGTTCACATCCCGTCTTTAAGATGGATGACAGGCTTCAAGAGGGAGTCTCTCCTGCTTTCCTCACACTGGCCCCAACAGCATCTCCTTTTAACCTCCCCCAATTCTTCCAGTTGGTGGTGGCTTGTTAGTTCCATGTTCCTTACCAAGACCTCCTGTCGTACAATAATTGGTGTAAATGGTTACTATGGTGCCTGGCCAGGGTGTGTAGATTCAGTCAGTGTTTCTCCTAACAAAATCACAGAGTAAGTCAAATCCCTTCAAGCAGGCATCCTTGGCATCCGTGACACTGCAGGGCACAAAGTCGTTTGCTCCCAAAAACCATCCCCTGAAGAGGCGAGGAGGGTGCGGTACTGTCCCCAATAAATCAGGGTTCCCTCATGGTGAGGTGTACTCCCCTGGCCCTTTACGGTCCTCCTTTGCTGGCTTTATCCACTTGTCCCTCTGTTACCTGCTTACTTGCGTGTTGCCTCTTTAAGGGCAAGTTGTAAAGTGAGGGATTGATTTGAGAGAGTTCCTTGTTGACTGAGGTATCCCTACGCCTAACACAGTGCCTAGAATGTTGGGGTGCTTAGCACTGCAAAAGGCAAGTGTAGCAGTTGACTGCTGAGTTAGAAACAGAGGTGACTCCTGTCTGCATCATCAGCTTAGGCACACCTGTATAATATGGGCAACACTTTTGACATGGACCCCTTTATTTATCTAGTCATTGAAAAAAAATTCGACCACCTAAATCAGGCTAATTACTAGTTCTAGATGCCAGAGATACAGCAGTGAGCTAAACAGACCTGGCTGTTTATTCAGTACTATGTTTAGAATAAATTTCCGGCAGCAGATCTAAGCATTGCTGGGCTCACCTTCTTCTTTCCTTCAGACTTTAATTCTATGCTTTTTACAGTAAGTATTCAATAAATCTCAATTGAGCCACTGATTGAAACAAGAAGGACAAAGTGGGAGATTTTAAATGTCCTCATTATCATCCCAATTTCCTCTTTAAAATGTTACTCGGTCATTCTTTCCTTTTAACTTTTATAGCCTCAAAGAAATGAGCAATTGGATGGATAATAAGGGCTGGATTATAAATTCTAATTCTCTTTCTTGGAATGTATCTTTGTAACACTCTGTACTGTTTTCCTTTATACAGAACAGGATTTTAGAGTGAGTGGAGCCCCACAACATCCCAAAGTATTTTCTCTCCTGGCTCCACAGCCTCAAGTCTAGGGTCTCGCGTGCATGAAACCCCCAGCCACCATCACCCTCTGTACAGATTCTTCAAAGAATTTCTCCTATGCCTGACGTCTGAGAAAATAAATAAATTTACCTCCCACTAGTTATTGAAATAAAAGTAACATTTTTCTATTTTTAAACATTTATTTTTAATTGGAGGATAATTGCTTTCCAGTATTGTGTTGATTTCTGCCATACATCAACATGAATCAGCCATAGATATCCATATGTCCCCTCCCTCTTGAACCGCCATATGACCTAACAATCCTTCTACTGGGCATATACCTGGAGAAAACCATAATTGAAAAAGACACCTGTATCCCAATGTTCACTGCAGCATTATTTACAATAGCTAGGACACGAAGGCAACCTAGATGTCCTAGATGAATGGATAAAGAAGTTGTGTACATATATACAATGGAATATTACTCAGCCATAAAAAAGAATGTATGTTTAAATTTTTAGTCATATATATATTAAAAATGGTTTGGCTTTTTTTTTCTGCTCACTTGCCTTTCTTATGGTAATGGTGACAAAAGTGAATTAAAGCATGTGTCCTAACTTGGGAGTCTCTTAGCCAATGTATTACTAGTCTAGTGGTGTCAATGTAAATGGGGTATAAACATGAAACTGAGTCTCTAAAGCAAGCTACCACCATTTAAAAAATATACATTATTTATCTGTTTTTGGCGGTGCTGGGTCTTTGTTGCTATGTGAGCTTTCTCTAGTTGCAGTGTGTGGGGGTTACTCTCTTATCTGTTTCTGGCGGTGCTGGGTGCTGGGTCTTTGTTGCTATGTGAGCTTTCTCTAGTTCCAGTGTGTGTGGGTTACTCTAGTTGCAGCAGGCGGCCTTCTCACTGTGGTGGCTTCTCTTGCTGTGGAGCATACTCTAGAGTGTGTGGGCTCAGTGGTTGTGGCACATGGGCTGAGTGACTCCCCTGCATGTGGAATCTTCCTTGACTAGGGATCAAAGCCATGTCCCCTGCATTGGCAGACAGATTCTTAACCACTGGGCCAGCGGGGAAGTCGGATACCATCATTTTTATTAACGAGTGTCAGAGCAGTAGGGTCTAAACACAAAATGATTTCTTTTGTTCCGTTCATGCCTTCCTTCATCCATTTTCTGTAGAATCTTTCTTTCCTGTTCCATAGAATCATTTCTAGAAGATTTCATCACTCTCTAGTCACTTCTGGTAACAAGAGTCCAGTCCTGTTTACAGCTCCTGTTAGACTTTACCCTACTTCCTCTCCCTGCCTCCAAGTACTCACCAGGTTTATGGCTCAAGGATGTGGAGGCAGATGGAACTGCTCTGTGTCTTTTCGTTCCCAACTGCAGTGGAGGAAGGAGCTTGTGATCTATCTTGGGGATTCCCTCCTCTTCTCTACTCTAGTTTCTCTAGTGTGTTAGGGTAGCTAGATGATAGAGAGGTTCTGAGTTTTTGGTTTTGTTTTTTTCTTCTGATTGCTTAATCTTCTCCTAGGGGTCATGATGGTTCATTTTAAGCATCACCTTGGTTAGGTCATGATGCCAGTTATTTGGTCAAACACAAGTCTAGATGTTGTTGTGAAGGCAACTTTTAGATGTGATTAACATCGAAATCACCGCACTTTGGGACTGCTCTGGTGGTCCAGTGGTTAAAACTTCGTGCTTCCAATACAGGGGGCTAAGGTTTGAGCCCTGGGAACTAAAGTCCCATATGCTGCTCAGCTCCCGTCCAAAATCAGTCCAGTATGAGTAAAGCAAATTACCTTCCATAATGTGGAAGGGCTTCATGCAATCATTTGAAGGTCCTAAGAGCTAAGACTGAGGTCTCCACAAGAAGAACTCTGCTTGTAGACTGCATTTGACTATCAAGACTGCAGCATTGACTTCTGCACGATTGTCAGCCTGCCCTGCCAGTTTCAGACTTGCCACTTTCCATAATTGCATGAGCCAATGCTTTAAAATAAATCTCTTTCTCAGAATGAGGTGTGGAGCCATGAAGAGATATGGAGGAACTTCTGTATGTTATTAATTGAAAGAAGACAAGTGGAAAAGGCTACCTACTGTATGATCCTAACTTTCTGATGTCTGGAAAAGGCAAAACTATGGGGACAGTAAAAAAAAGATCAGTCATTAGTTGCCAGAGTTTGCAGCTGAGGGCAGAGCACAGAGGATTTTTAGGGCAGTGAGACTACTCTGTATGATGCCATATTGGTTTGCCATGTCTCCAAACCCATATAATGTATAATATCAGAGCGAACCCCAAGGGAAACTATGGACTTTGGGTAATAAACAGGCATCCTTTGTCCTCCCCCCAGCAAATGTGTCGCTCTGTTGATAACGGAGGAGTCTGTATGTGCACGTGGAGTGGGGAAAGTGAAAGTTGCTCAGTCGTGTCTGACTCTTTGCAACCCCATGGACTATAACGTCCATGGGATTCCTCAGGCCAGAATACTGGAATGGGTAGTCATTCCCTTCTCCAGGGGATCTTCCCAAGCCAGGGATCAAACCCAGCTCTCCTGCATTAAAGGCAGATTCTTTACCAGCTGAGCCACCAGGGAAGCCCGTGGAGTGGGGAGGCAGGAGTGTATGGGACATCTCTGGATTTTCTGTTCAATTTTACTGTAAACCTAAACCCATCTCTAAAAATGTAGTCTTAATTCTTTACAAAAATTATATATGTATATATATATTCACATACATGTATGATGCTCCTTAAGGCTGTCAACTGATTGGATATGGCCTCCCCTCACTATTACACACACACACACACACACACACACACACACTTTGCTGGTTCTGTTTCTCTGGAGAGCTCTGATGAGCAGTCTTCTCTGCCATCACTGACTCGTCTGCGCCAGCGACATCCGTGTGCAGCACAGGGAGTCGAATCTTCAGAAGAATTTCTCTGGGAACCCCTCTGCATTTGGTTGGAGTGGTGGTGCCCCTCACAGAGATGGCAGGGGAAGCCCGCTCTGAAACAACAGTGTTCTCCTCCTGCGACTCTTCCTAAGTCCCCTCCCTCCTCTTCTTGGGTGGGGGTGGGGACTGACATGGTGAAAGGGTGGAGACCAGGATGGTGCCATGGTGACGGCAGTTCTCTTTAGAACACATGGTACTCAATGCTCCTTGGTCCTCAGCTGTAGGCCTGAGTAGTCACTTCTTCAGTAAAAGTCAACTCGGCATCAATCACAAGTTTCCAAGATGAGAGAGGCATTCCTTAAAAAAAAAAAAAAAAAGAATTTCAAGTTCAAACATATTTGTGAGCTACTCAGTGAAATAGAGGTATACACTTAAAAAATTTCTTTTTTGTTTGACCACACTGGGTTGCAGCATCTGAACTCTTAGTTGTGGCAAGTAGGACCTAGTTTCCCGACCAGGGATCAAACCCAGATCCCCCTGTATTGCAAACACAGAGTCTTAGCCACTGGTCCACCAGGGAAGTCCAAATCACTTGTTTAAATGTAGGGTTTTCCTGAAACTTGAATATGCTGATATGAAGGACAGACTCCTAAGGGAGGAGACAGTATACAGGAATTCCTCAACTTTGACTCTGAAACAAAATTTGAAACTCAACTAGTAACTCCCAGACAGTGTTCACACAACAGTGACCTGGGAAATACTGATTTAGCAAGATGACTGAGATACTGGTTCTCTTCCTTGAACCTTGTAACTGTACAAGGTCTCTGGAATTTGGGACTGTTACTTTAAGTTTCTTTTGGGCTTCCTGGATGGCACAGTGGTAAAGAATCTGCCTGTCAATGCAGGAGTTGCAGGTTCGATTCCTGGGTCGTGAAGATCCCCTGAAGAAGGAAATGGCAACCTACTCTAGTATTCTTGCTTGGAGAATTCCATGGACAGAGGAGCCTGGCAGGTTACAGTCCATGGGGTCTCAAAAAGTTGGACACAACTGAGTGACTGAGCATACTCTAAGTTCCTTAAGTTAGCTTTTGTGAGCATCTGCGATAACAGATGGGGCTTCCTTGTGGCGCTAACGGTAAAGATGTAGGAGACACAAGAGACGCATATCCATGGACAGAGGAGCCTGGCAGGTTACAGTCCATGGGGTCTCAAAAAGTTGGACACAACTGAGTGACTGAGCATACTCTAAGTTCCTTAAGTTAGCTTTTGTGAGCATCTGCGATAACAGATGGGGCTTCCTTGTGGCGCTAACGGTAAAGATGTAGGAGACACAAGAGACGCATGTTCAGTCCCTGGGTTGGGAAGATCCCCTGGAGGAGGACATTGTAACCCATTCCAGGATTCTTGCCTGGAGAATCCCACGAACAGAGGATCCTGGTGGGCTATAGTCCATTGGGTCACAGAGAGTCAGACAAGACTGAGGTGACTTAGCACACATTCACGAGATTAAGAAACATAAAAGATGTTCCATATATGATAGCTATGATTGGGTACAAGATTTCATGCACATGGAATCAAGTCATAATCCATCCTAACGTCAGCAAGTTTATTTTACTGATGGTGCTTTGTGGGGGTAATAATCAAATGCATGATGTGTTGTTAAGTTAAAATTCTAAATTGTGTTTCACAAATCTTTCTGTTAAAATCACTCTTAATTTTTCCATGTTTCGAAATTGGTACATGGAAGAAATCTGGTGCATATTTCCTAATTCCAAAAAGATCTACACAGTTTTTCTACCAGTCAAGTCAATTTTAAAGAGATTGGTGAAGGCACACAGAGTAGGTTAAAGGGTAGAAAATTCAATTTCCTTTTACAAACATGCAGTGAGTAAACACAATTTCCTACAACAAACAAGCAAGGAAATCCCACACCTGAGAAACCCTGAGATAAGAGGAACCGAGATCTAGTTAGATTGCTTCCATCCTCTGCCCAGCCCCTCTCTCACGTGGAAAGAGGGAACAGTAAAGGGGGATTGTTTCCTTCTTGTGGGGAAGGCTGGAAAAGAACTGCCAGTGATGCTAATCCAAAACCTACGCAGACCAAGGTTTGCCCAGATATAATACAGTTCCTTCGTCTTTCCTTTTATGCCTTGTGAGACAGTATAGACCGGCTGAAAAAACAGTATTTTTCATTATTTTACAGAAACACTTTATATTTCATGCGATTTGTTGTTCAGTTGCTAAGTTATCTCTAACCCTTTGTGACCCCATGGACTGCAGCATGCCAGGCTTCCCCGTCCTCCACTATCTCCCACAATTTGTTCAAACTCATATCCATCAAGCCGATGATGCCATCCAACCATTTCATCCTCTATTGTCCCCTTCTCCTGCCTTCAATCTTTCCAGCATCAGGGTCTTTTCCAGTGAGTCAGTTCTTTGCATCAGGTGGCCAAAGCATTGGAGTTTCAGCTTCAGCATCAGTCCTACAAGGTTTGCCCAGATATAATACAGTTCCTTCGTCTTTCCTTTTATGCCTTGTGAGACAGTATAGACCGGCTGAAAAAACAGTATTTTTCATTATTTTACAGAAACACTTTATATTTCATGCGATTTGTTGTTCAGTTGCTAAGTTATCTCTAACCCTTTGTGACCCCACGGACTGCCGCATGCCAGGCTTCCCCGTCCTCCACTATCTCCCACAATTTGTTCAAACTCATATCCATCAAGCCGATGATGCCATCCAACCATTTCATCCTCTATTGTCCCCTTCTCCTGCCTTCAATCTTTCCAGCATCAGGGTCTTTTCCAGTGAGTCAGTTCTTTGCATCAGGTGGCCAAAGCATTGGAGTTTCAGCTTCAGCATCAGTCCTCCCAGTGAATATTCAGAACTGATTTCCTTTAGGATTGACTAGTTTGATCTCCTTGCAGTCCAAGGGACTCTCAAAACTCAACACCACAGTTCGAAAGAATTAATTTTTTGGTGCTCAGGCTTCTTTATGGTCCAGCTCTCACATCTGTACATGACTACTGGAAAAACACTAGTTTTGACTATATGAACCTTTGTCAGCAAAGTGATGTCTCTGCTTTTTAATATACTAGCTTTTCTTCCAAGGAGCAAGTGACTTTTAATTTCATGGTGCAGTCTACAATCCACAGTGATTTTGGAGCCCCCCCAAAATAAAATCTGCCACTGTTTCCATTTTCCCCCATCTATTTGCCTTGAAGTAATGTGGCCAGATGCCATGATCTTAGGTTTTTTGAATGTGATTTATGTGATGAACATTTTGGACTCCATATCTACATTATGGCTGGATGTTTTCTGCCTTACACAGCATCGATGTCAAAAACTATATAATGTTTAATCATTAGAGTTCAAGTTCTCAGAGAGAAAGCTTCTGGCAAATAAAATATTTAAATTTATGATGATAAAAGACAGAGTATGTATGCACTTTCCAAGAAGGGTTTTTACCCTGAACTGATCACTGTTTGTATTGTTGACGACTGCAAGGTATCTGATTGTAATATTCTCCAGCCCTTTGTCTGGTCAACTGTAAATTGGCACTTGCCAATTGGGTTTCCCTTGTGGCTCAGCTGGTAAAGAATTCTCCTGCAGTGCGGGAGACCTGGGTTCGATTCCTGGGTTGGGAAGATCCCCTGGAGAAGGGAAAGGCTACCCACTCTAGTATTCTGGCCTGGAGAATTCCATGGACTGTATAATCCATGGGGTCATAGAGAATCAGACACGACTGAGCGACTTTCAAGAGCATTGCCAGGGACTGAAGAACAAGGGGGTGTGCTGTCTCCTCTGTGGCTCAGACGGTAAAGCGTCTGCCTCCAATGCTGGAGACCTGGGTTCAGTCCCTGGGTCGGGAAGATCTCCTGGAGAAGGAAATGGTAACCCACTCCAGTATTCTTGCCTGGAAAATCCCATGGACCAAGAAGCCTGGTGGGCTACAGGCCATGGGGTCGCAAAGAGTTGGACACGACTGAGAGACTTCACTTTCACTTTTCTGTGGAGACTGAACCCTGTGCTGCTGCAGGTGTTGACCTTCGACACCCTCTGAGGGAGTTCAGGGTGGAGTGAGGCCCTCTGTGCTCCAGGGAATCTGTGGGACAGGTCTTTAGATAGTAGGATACTTTCAGGAACAGATTTCTTAAGACCAATCCTTGCATCTTTTCATATCTAGAAAGAAAGAAAGTGAAGTCGCTCAGTCGTGTCCGACTCTTTGTGACCCCATGCACTGTAGCCTACCAGGCTCCTCCCTCCATGGGATTCTCCAGGCAAGAGTACTGGAGTGGGTTGCCATTTCCTTCTCCAGAGGATCTTCCCAACCCAGGGATCTTACCCGGGTCTCCCACATTGTAGGCAGATGCTTTACCATCTGAGCCACCAGGGAAGTCAAATAGCACCACTCCAGTACTCTTGCCTGGAGTGGATGGAGGAGCCTGGTAGGCTACAGTCCATGGGGTCGCAGAGAGTCGGACGTGACTGAGCGAATTCACTTTCACTTTCATATCCAGGAAAGCACTAAATCCCTTCATGATAACATCAGATCCTTGTGACTAGCAGAAAACCTTCTGTAAAATGAGTGCTTCAATCAGGCAGTTCAGTCGCTCCATCGCTTCCGACTTTTTGCGACCCCATGGACTGCAGCTCACCAGGCTTCCCTGTTCATCACTATCTCCCGGAGCTTGCTCAAACTCATGTCCATCGAGTTGGTGATGCTATCCAACCATCTCATCCTCTGTTGTCCCCTTCTCCTCCTGCCTTCAATCTTTCCCAGCATCAGGGTCTTTTCAAATGAGTCAGCTCTTCACATAAGGGGGCCAAAGTATTGGAGTTTCAGCTTCAGCATCAGTCCTTCCAATGAACATTCAGGACAGATTTCCTTTACGATGGACTGGTTGGATCTCCTTGCAGTCCAAGGGACTCTCAAGAGTCTTCTCCAANAAATGAGGCAGCTCTTCTCATCAGGTGGACAAAGTATTGGAGTTTCAGCTTCAGCATCAGTCCTTCCAATGAACATTCAGGACTGATTTCCTTTAGGATGGACTGGTTGGATCTCCTTGCAGTCCAAGGGACTCTCAAGAGTCTTCTCCAACACCACAGTTCAAAAGCATCAATTCTCTGTGCTCAGTTTTCTTTATAGTCCAACTCTCACATCCATACGTGACCACTGGAAAAAACCATAGCCTTGACTAGACGGACCTTTGCTGGTAAAGTAATGTCTCTGTTTTTTAATATGCTGCCTAGGTTGTTCATAACTTTTCTTCCAAGGAGCAAGTGTCTTTAATTTCATGGCTGAAGTCATCATCTGCAGTGATTTTGGAGCCCAAAAAATAACATCTGTCACTGTTTCCACTGTTTCCCCATCTATTTGCCATGAAGTCATGGGACCAGATGCCATGACATCAATTAACAGTTTCCGCCTGCTTTCTGGATGAGGAACAGTGCTTCTCAGTTAAAGTCAAAGGTGTGTGCAATGGCTCTGTCTCTCTATGAGTCATCCTTGTGTTGTAGTCAGCAAATTCCCCTGATTTGCCCTCTGTGTCCTTCACAGTCATCCCTGACTTCTTGCCACTTTGCCCAGAAAGAGTGCTGAGTCAGTTAATTACTTTTGCTTTAATGGATTCTGTTATTTTACCAAGTCAATGCTCCCAGAGCTTTGGATAGTTAAATTTTACTAATGCATTTGCCAATATATTTTGCACATGCCAAACACTATGTACATTGGGTTATGAGTAATTATAAACTAGAAATTGACACTCTGCAACCAAGAGCAGATTCATGCCCTGTTGCAAGTCTTCCTGTTAGAATGCCAAGTGATTCTTTCCAAGGCCCTTCTTTATCTCCTTCATGCTGAGGCCTCTGATTCTCCCCTGCTTTTTTGCTAAAATACATATATATACATATGTACACACACATATATATATACACATATATACACATATACGTATATGTATATACATACATATATGTGTATAAAGAAGCTTTTATACTATGCTTGATAAAGATTTGAGAAAGAACAACAACAAAACAAAATGAAATGGTGAAATTGGAACACATGAAATGAGAGCACTGAATATGAAATAGAAAAAGTGAAACAAATGAGACAAAAGTAAAGATCATCATATAGTCCAGTTGTTTTTAATCATGTCTGCTCATTAGAAACACATCTGGAGCTTTGGAGAAAAAAGCAATACCTGGGCATTTGTACTTTTCAAAAAATTCCAAGATAATTCTGTTATGCATCTGAATTTTTAAAAGTGATTACAAGTTTTTTCTATTAAATGGTAGTTTTTGTGATATAGAATTCTATTATTTTCTGTTGACCAATCATAATACAATGGTGTTAAATTATAATACCTACATAATCACAACAGTAATAGATATTTATCATTTTTCACAATCAGTAGCCAGACAAAAAATAAAAGATAATTACAATTGCAAGCCATAACAGAAACATGATTAACCTAACAATATAAAATAACTACATACAATTTGATGGGTTAAGTAGAGTGATGTGGTAAGTGGAAGTGTATACATGCATATGTTCTCATCCACCTAGCCAGTCTGTGTCTTTTGGTTGGAGCATTTAATCCATTTACAGTTAAGGTAATTATCAATATGGACATAACCAGATGCTCAACACCAAATTCAGATTGATTATTCTTTGCAGCCAAAGATAGAAAAGCTCTATACAGTCAACAAAAACAAGACCAGGAGCTGACTGTGGCTCAGATCCAAACTCCTTATTGCCAAATTCAGACTTAAATTGAAGAAAGTAGGGAAAACCGCTAGACCATTCAGGTATAACCTAAATCAAATCCCTTATGATTATAGAGTGGAAGTGAGAAATAGATTTAAGAGTCTAGATCTGATAAATAGAGTGCTGATGAACTATGGAATGAGGTTCGTGACATTGTACAGGTGACAGCGATCAAGACCATCCCCATGGAAAAGAGATGCAAAAAAGCAAAATGGCTGTCTAGGGAGGCCTTACAAACAGTTGTGAAAAGAAGAGAGGCGAAAAACAAAGGAAAAAAGGAAAGATATATGCATTTGAATACAGAGTTCCAAAGAATAGAGATGTGTATAAGAGACAGGAGTCATGATTCTGAGCCAAGCATTGTGCTATGGGACTGGGAATGTAAAGACAAGGGAGAGATCTAGCCTGCCCTCAAGGTCCCCACAGCCCAGGAAACAAGTGATGGGAGCAACTCTAGTAGTGAGGAAGTTATAGAACTGCTAATATTTACTGCAAATAGATGGGGAAACAGTGGAAACAAAGACAGATTTTATTTGGGGGGGCTCCAAAATCACTGCAAAAAGTCTCTGATGCTGGGAAGGATTGAGGGCAGGAGGAGAAGGGGACGACCGAGGATGAGACGGCTAGATGGTATCACCAACTCGATGGACGTTGAGTTTGAGTGAACTCTGGGAGATGGTGATGGACAGGGAGGCCTGGCTTGCTGCGATTCATGGGGTTGCAAAGAGTCAGACATGACTGAGCGACTGAACTGAACCTGATGTTTAACAGAATTTGAACTTATTTTCAAAATAGCTCTTATTTTAAAAATTGACATTGGTATCATCCACCACTTTGATTTGGGGGAGTGTTATATGGCCACTCTGGAAAATAGTTCAGCAGTTTCTAACAAAATTAAACAAGCAATCATCAGACAAAACAATAATTTCACTCCTGAGCGTTTATCATAGATGGACAGAAACTTGTGTGCACACTAAAATATGTATGCTAATGTTCACCACAGCTTTGTTCATAATAGTGCAAATCTAGAAACAGTCCAAATGTCCTCAACGGATGGATGGTTAAGTAAACTGTGCACATACATGCCATGTGATGCTGTACAACAACAGGAGGAAACTATTGATACAATAGTTTGGGTGGATCAGAAGGGAATCATGCTAAGTGAACAAGCCAATCCCAAAGGAATATGCAGTATGATTCCATTTATATTACCTTCTTGAGATGACAAAATCATAAAGATAAGGATCAGAGTATATGTTGTCATGGGTTAAGGACTAGGGTGGGACTGGAGAAAGTGTGTGTGATGGTAGAAGGGAAAACTTGTGAGATGAGGCTGTTGTGTAGCTTAATCGGTGCTGATTACATGAATCTCTGGGGTTCACTGATAGCTCAGTTGGTAAAGAATCCCCCTGCAATGCAGGAGACCTCGGTTCTATTCCTGGGTTGGGAAAATTTGCTGGAGAGGGATAGGCTACCCACTCCAGTATTCTTGGCTTCCCTAGTGACTCAGCTGGTAAAGAATCTGCCTGCAATGTGGAAGACCTGGGTTCGATTCTTGGATTAGGAAGATCCCCTGGAGAAGGTCAAGTCTACCCACTCCAACATTCTGGCCTGGAGAATTCCATGGGCAGAGGAGCCTGGCAGGCCACAGTCCGTGGGGTCACAAACAGTGGGACAGGACTGAGTGACTTTCACTTTCATATGAATCTCTGAGTGGTTAAATTGCATAATGTTAAATACACACACAGAAGGACACCTAAAACTGAGGAAATCTGAATAAAGTGGTGGATGATACCAATGTCAATTTTCTGTTTGCCACATTGTACTAGGGTTTTGCAAGATATTGCCTTTGAGGGAAACTGGTGAAGGGATCTATTTTATTTCTTACAACTGCACACGAACCTACCATTATCTAAAAAAAAAAAAAGCTTAATTGAATTAAATGCTTTGCTTATAAAATTGAAAATATTGCAGAGCAAGCAATTCTTTCAATTCAAAAGACTATTACATAGAACAAAACGTTTCCATCAGTTCCTACTGAGGAATGGCATACATTGCAAAATAGAACTGTAGGCCTAAGGAAAGTTGTAAATCACTTGTGTTACTGAGGAAGCAATTTGGTGTCAGTAACTTCTATAAGTCAATACGAGGGTAAGAGCAGCACATAAAGTGAAAGTAACCTAGATAAATTCTCAATAAATTCTAAAAATGAGCATTTAATCTCCGTTCATATTCCTTAAGCTCAGAACTGGGCTCTATACTGCTGCAGGTCCAGACTACAGATTTGCACATAAGCAATTTCTATGTTGAGATGTTAATGATTATTCCTGTCACACTTCAAAATCATCTAGCGAATGGCTCTCCAGTTCCTAACTGTATTCATGGCACCATGGGGGCCCAGAAACGTGATGGACGGAAAAGGTCTCAGAAAATGTAGGAGGCTGCAGAGGAAGACAGGGCAACAGTGACATGGAGTGTAATGGATCCAAGTACAGACGCAGGCCAGGGCCGTGCAGAAAGGAGGAGGCAATCTGTGTGTGTGGGTGTGTGCGCATGTGTGTTTGTATTTGTGTGTAAAAGTTATGATTAAATAAGGACTGAGGAGATCAGGAGAGGATTCCAAGAGATTTAAACTGATCTTGAAGTGATTGCCTATATGGCTCTTTAGAATGAAATACAATATAATAAATTGAATTATAAATTTCATCCTTCAGTTTCACTTATCATATTTTAAGGGCTTTCAATGAACCATGTGGCTAGAGGCTTCCATATTTGGCAGTACAAATATAGGACATTTCTTCCATTGAGAATTTTCTATAGGACTGTGTTTGGTTGGATTTTAACTATAGGTAGCTGGGGAAGGGTATTCGATTTTTTATTTACTTACAAATGTATTAAAATGTATATAGGCATGTGTGCATGTATGTGACTGTGCTTAGTTGTGGCACCTGGGATCTTTGATCTCTGGTGTGGCGTGTGGGA
Organism: Oreotragus oreotragus; assembly: GCA_006410675.1. NCBI lineage: Eukaryota > Metazoa > Chordata > Mammalia > Artiodactyla > Bovidae > Oreotragus > Oreotragus oreotragus. The sequence continues at coordinate 586,599 of SJYX01000733.1, read as the reverse complement.
TCTGTAGTTGGAGCCTGCGAACCATTAGTTGCATGTGGAATTTAACTCCCTGACCAGAGATCGAACTCAGAGGCCCCTGCATTGAAGGTGTGAAATCTTAGTTACTGGGCCACCAGGGAAGTCCCAAGGGAAGGATATTCTAGGTGGAGCAGGTAGAGTCAGGAAGGGGTATGTGCAGGGAAGCAGTGGGCGTGAAGTTAAAAGGTAGCTTGGAATCAGATTTGTGGAGCGTCTGAAGGAATGGTAAGTTCAGGAGTGTGAAGGATAGCACCTACCATTTTTTGATCACCCAGTGATCATGAGATATTAGGAGACAGAGATTTTCCTTATCCTTTTCTGCAGCCACATAGAATGCCAGCCTTGCTAGAATGCCATCTCTGCATGTAATGTAAGTTATTCAACCAACACCTCCTGATGGGTATCTGGACTGTTCTCAGTCTCCCAGTTTAAAGCAGTGCCGAATGTCTAAGGCATTTTATATTTTAGGCAATGTCCTCTTGACACTCCACTCGTAGCTTCTGGGGGCCCAGCCTAGGACCATTTTTCTAGTTCTTTCTTCTTGGAAAAATGGCAGTCAGGGTGAAACAGGGCAGAAAGGGATAGGACACAATCTTAAAAAGAATGGGAGAGCTATAGGACATGACAAAAACCAGTTAGAACTAACTAGGTTCAAGATGGCAGAAGATTTCACTTTCAGTGGACCTTGAGCCTCATTATATGCTCATTGTAATGTATTAGCATATGCTAAACAGCACTTTCATGGGGAGCATGAGAGTTCTAAGGCTGACCATAACATGTCAAAAAGGGGACGGTGGCTCAATTCCTGGAAATCCCTGTGCCTTCCCCCAAATAGTTGAAATAACCCTCCCATTCATTAACCTAAGAAATTTTCCAGCCCCTGTAAATTTACCACAGTCAGCAGTCATTCAGTCGTGTCCGACTCCTTGTGACCCCATGGACTGCAGCACGCCAGACCTCTCTGTCCATCACCAACTCCCGGAGTTTACTCAAACTCATATCCATTGAGTTGGTAATGCCATCCAACCATCTCATCCTCTTTTGTCCCCTTCTCCTCCCACCTTCAATCTTTCCCAGCATCAGGGTCTTTTCAAATAAATCAGTTGTTCGCATCAGGTGGCCAAAGTATTGGAGTGTCAGCTTCAACATCAATCCTTCCAATGAACATTCAGGACTAATTTCTTTTAGGATGGACTGGTTGGATCTCCTTGCAGTCCAAGGGACTCTCAAGAGTCTTCTCCAACACCACAGTTTAAAAGTATGAGTTCTTTGGCTCTCAACTTTATTTATGGTCCAACTCTCACTTCTACACATGACTACTGGAAAAACCATAGTTTTGACTAGATGGATCTTTGTTGGCAAAACAATGTCTCTGCTTTTTAATATGCTGTCTAGGTTGGTCATAACTTTTCTCCCAAGGAGGAAGCGCCTTTTAATTTCATGGCTGCAGTCACCATCTGTAGTGATTTTGGAGCCCCAGAAAATAAAGTCTGTCACTGTTCCTACTGTTTCCTCATCTATTTGCCATGAATTGATGGGACCAGATGCCATGATCTTACTTTTCTGAATGCTGGGTTTTAAGCCAACTTCTTCACTCTTCTCTTTCATTTTCATCAAGAGGCTATTTAGTACTTCTTAGCTTTCTGCCATAATGGTGGTGTCATCTGCATACTGAGGTTATTGATATTTCTCCCGGCAATCTTGATTCTAGTTTGTGCTTCATCCAGTCCAGGATTTCTCATGATGTACTCTGTATATAAGTTAAATAATGGCACCCCACCCCAGTACTCTTGCCTGGAAAATCCAATGGACGGAGGAGCCTGGTGGGCTGCAGTCCATGAGGTTGCTAACAGTCGGACAGACTGAGTGACTTCACTTTCACTTTTCTCTTTCATGCATTGGAGAAGGAAATGGCAACCCATTCCAGTATTCTTGCCTGGAGAATCCCAGGGATGGGGGAGCCTGGTGGGCTGCCATCTATGGGGTCACACAGAGTCGGACACGACTGAAGTGACTTAGCAGCACTCTGTATATAAGTTAAATAAGTAGGGTGACAATATACAGACTTGATGTACTCCTTTCCTGATTTGGAACCAGTCTGTTGTTCCATGGCCAGTTCTAACTGCTGCTTCTTGACCTGCATACAAATTTCTCAGGAGGCAGGTCAGGCGGTCTGGTATTCCGACCTCTTTCAGAATTTTCCACAGTTTGTTGTGATCCACACAGTCAAAGGCTTTGGTGTAGTCAATAAAGCAGAAGTAGATGTTTTTCTGGAACTCTCTTGCTTTTTCCATGATCCAGTGGATGTTGGCAATTTGATCTCTGGTTCCTCTGCTGCTGCTGCTAAGGCACTTCAGTTGTGTCCGACTCTGTGTGACCCCATAGATGGCAGCCCACCAGGCTCCCCCATCCCTGGGATTCTCCAGGCAAGAATACTGGAGTGGGTTGCCATTTCCTTCTCCAATGCATGAAAGAGAAAAGTGAAAGTGAAGTCACTCAGTCTGTCCGACTGTTAGCGACCNGAGTGGGTTGCCATTTTCTTCTCCAATGCATGAAAGTGAAAAGAGAAAGTGAAGTCGCTCAGTCGTGTCCGCTGGTTCCTCTGCCTTTTCTAAATCCAGCTTGAACATCTGAAATTAACCACAGAAGTCATATCAATATGCAGATGACACCATCCTTATGGAAGAAGGCAAAGAGGAACTGAAGAGCCTCTTGATGAAAAGTGAAAGAGAAGCATGAAAAAGCTGGCTTAAAACTCAACATTCAAAAAACTAAGATCATGGCTTATAGTCTTCATGGCAAATAGATGGGGAAACAATGGAAACAGTGACAGACTTTATTTTCCTGGGCTCCAAAATCACTACAGATGGTGACTGCAATGAAATGAAAAGATGTTTACTCCTGGGGAGAAGAGCTATGACCAACCTAGACAGCATATTAAAAAGCAGAGACATTACTTTGCCGACAAAGGTCTGTCTAGTCAAAGCTATCATTTTTCCAGTGGTCATGTATGGATGTGAATGTTGGACCATAAAAATTACTGAGCACCGAAGAATTGGTGCTTTTGAACTGTGATGTTGGAGAAGACTCTCGAGAGTCCCTTGGACTGCAAGGAGATCCAACCAGTCCATCAGGACTGATCCAATCAGTCCTGAATATTCATTGGAAGGACTGATGGTGAAACTGAAGCTCCAATACTTTGGCCACCTGATGCGAAGAACTCACTGGAAAAGACCCTGATGCAGGGAAAGATTGAAGGCAGGAGGAGAAAGAAAGGGACAACAGAGGATAAGTTGGTTGAATGGCATCACCAACTTGATGGACATGAGTCTGAGCAAGCTCTGGGAGTTGGTGATGGACAGGGAAGCCTGGTGTGCTGCAGTCCATGGGGTTGCAAAGAGTCAGACAAGACTGAACTGTAAACTAACCACCGTGTATTTTGGGAACCTCCCACCTTCTGAGATGGCCCACCCTGTCTGCGGGGTCTGGTTCTCTCTAAATGAATCCACTTCTTATCTATCTGTTTGTCTCTTGCTGAATTCTTTCCATGACAGACATCAAGAACCTGAGTTTCATTAAGTCCTGAGACCGGGTGTTTGACCTCAGTTAAAAGTGGGTTTGAGCTCCATTCCAGGTTCTGGCCAGGTTCAACTTCTGGCCTACGGGTTCACGTCCCATCCGAGTTGCACAGTTTCAAGTGGATAGGGTGGGGGTTGAGAAAGCCCTGTGTTCTGGTAATAATTGCTCTCTGTGGTGGTTTCAGATTCCTCCTTCAGATGTTAAACCTGCCCCCATGGGAGGCAATGGTAGGCACAAGGGGCCAGAGGGCAGGAGGTCAGTCGTGTCTCAGCAGCCAAGTTACTTGCTTGGGGTCAGAGATGCTCTCAGGATCTCCTCAGCACCGTTGCCCTCTCCAGTGCTGCTCTGTAATGTCTCGCTGCCACTGAGGGTCTTAAAGAGACTTCCCGGTGCTCTGAGTTTGCACTAAAGCCCTGCGAAGCAGTAGATTGCTGTGTTTTTGAGTTTCGAGTCTCTCTCAGGGTGCATCTTCAGCCATTCTCCCTGTGTCCTGCCTTAAAGGACAGACAACACGCCTCCTTTATGACAAGTCTCGGTGCCTTTGTCTTGGTCCCATCCTGCAAGTCTCAAAACAACTTTTATACTTCATATCTTAAAAATCTTACTTATAAGTATCTTGAGTTTCTGGATTTGCTCATGTGATGCTATTTGTAATTTATTTAAGATGCCTCAGCATGGACAGTGTGATATAAATATGTGTGTTAGTTTAAGCTACTCCAGGGGAAGCTGGTTACTCTGATTACAGTGATAATCAGCTAGCATTGTATCAGAAAGATCCTGCTCCAGAGAAATTTACCAGAAATACTTTCATTTTCCATATCCTTGGTCAGCACTGAATTTGTCATTTGCCCTTCTGCATTGCTTACTGAGGCTCTTGATTTGCCACGAGTGTTGTTATTTTTATAATAGAGTTTTTTATCAATGGTTTTTCATTATACCTGACTTTTGAGTCAAACCAACCTTTTTATTCATCCATATTATATTGGAATTCATCCATATTCTCTTTAGTATTTGGATAGTGGGGGCGGGGTGATGTTTCATGCCCTTCCATTTCTATAAGTTCAGTTCGGTTCAGTTGCTCAGTCGTGTCTGACCCTTTGTGACCCCATGGACTGCAGCACGCCATGCCTTCCTGTCCATCACCAACTCCTGGAGTCCACCCAAACCCATGGCCATTGAGTCAGTGATGCCATCCAGCCATCTCATCCTCTGTCGTCCCCTTCTCCTCCTGCCTTCAATCTTTCCCTGCATCAGGGTCTTTTCAAATGAGTCAGCTCTTCGCATGAGGTGGCCAAAGTATTGGAGTTTCAGTTTCAGCATCAGTCCTTCCAATGAATATTCAGGACTGATCTCCTTTAGGATGGACTGGTTGGATCTCCTTGCAGTCCAAGGGATTCTCAAGAGTCTTCTCCAACACCACAGTTCAAAAGCATCAGTTCTTCGGCGCTCAGCTTTCTTTATAGTCTAACTCTTATATCCATACATGGCCACTGGAAAAACCATAGCCTTGACTAAACGGACCTTTGTTGACAAAGTAATGTCTCTGATTTTTAATATGCTATCTAGGTTGGTCATAACTTTCCTTCCAAGGAGGAAGCGTCTTTTAGTTTCATGGCTGCAGTCACCATCCGCAGTGATTTCTATAAGGATGGAGACATTAGCCACTGCAGTTGCCCACTACCAGTGCACCCTGAGGGGAAAGCAGGAAGGCAAAAACCAGGAAGCACTCTGTGCTTTGCATATATTGGCTCCTCCATAGTTAAGAAGCCCTAGGGAAAATTTTCAATAACCCCAGATTCTTGCATCTTCCAACCCATAGGAAAACACTAAAATCTTTGAGATGCCTGTTCTTTGTAATCAGCAGTTAATCTTTACATTTTTGACTACATGCTTTTGCAACAAACAAAGTTCCTATATATTGTAACTTCTCCTTTACTTCTTGGGAACAGCTCTTCAGAGCTACCTGAGTGGCTGTCTTCTAGGCCATAGTCCTCAGGAAGTTCCTAGAATAAAACTTAGCTCACAACTTTTACCTTGTGTGGATTTCCTCTCAGTCAAAGGTTTTGGCGATCATGAAGGAACCCAGAGTAGACGTCTCTCTTTACCTGAACCCTACGAGGACCTGGAGCCTTAGTACTGATCTCAGGTCTCCTTGGCCTGCAGCAGCTTGAAGCAGGATTCAGTTCCCAGCCAGAGACTGAAGTCAGGCTGGAGCAGTGAGAATGCTGAATCCTAGCCCCTAGACCACACGGGCCAGTGGTTAATCACAAGGTCCTGGCTGGTCAGCTTTATGGAAGTAAATTTCCACAAAGAGATGGAAAGAGACTTCCCTGGTGGCACAGTGGATAAGAATCCATCTGCCAAATGTGGGGGACACAGGTTTGATCCCTGGTCTGGGAAGGTTCCACACGCTGGGAGCAACTAAGACAAACGTGCCACAGCTACTGAGCCTGCGCGCACAGCTACTGAGCCTGGACGCTGCCCTCAGTGCCCGTGTGCCTGGACCCGTGTGCCACAACAAGAGAAGCCAGCACAGTGAGAAGGCCACGCACTGCCACGAAGAGTAGCCTCTGCTCACCCAGCTGGAGAAAGGTCACTTGCGGCAACGAGGGCCCAAAAAATAAATAAAAGAAACGAAACACAAAGCAGGGAGACAGGAAGGAGTGACACAGTCACGTGTTTATTCAGTTCAGTTCAGTTCAGTCGCTCAGTCGTGTCCGACTCTTTGCGACCCCATGAATCCCAGCACGCCAGGCCTCCCTGTCCATCACCATCTCCTGGAGTTCACTCAGGCTCACGTCCACCGAGTCCGTGATGCCATCCAGCCATCTCATCCTCTGTCGTCCCCTTCTCCTCCTGCCCCCAATCCCTCCCAGCATCAGAGTCTTTTCCAATGAGTCAACTCTTCGCATGAGGTGGCCAAAGTACTGGAGTTTCAGCTTTAGCATCATTCCTTCCAAAGAAATCCCAGGGTTGATCTCCTTCAGAATGGACTGGTTGGATCTCCTTGCAGTCCAAGGGACTCTCAAGAGTCTTCTCCAACACCACAGTTCAAAAGCATCAATTCTTCGGCGCTCAGCTTTCTTCACAGTCCAACTTTCACATCCATACATGACCACAGGAAAAACCATAGCCTTGACTAGGTGGACCTTAGTCGGCAAAGTAATGTCTCTGCTTTTGAATATACTATCCAGGTTGGTCATAACTTTTCTTCCAAGGAGTAAGCGTCTTTTAATTTCATGGCTGCAGTCACCATCTGCAGTGATTTTGGAGCCCCCCAAAATAAAGTCTGACACTGTTTCCACTGTTTCCCCATCTATTTCCCATGAAGTGATGGGACCGGATGCCATGATCTTCGTTTTCTGAATGTTGAGCTTTAAGCCAACTTTTCCACTCTCCTCCTTCACTTTCATCAAGAGGCTTTTTAGCTCCTCCTCACTTTCTGCCATAAGGGTGGTGTCATCAGCATATCTGAGGTTATTGATATTTCTCCGTGTTTATTAGGAGTCTATGTGTGGACAGACACACGGGTGCACTCAGAGAGACATCCTTGTGGTAGTTTACATCAGTTTTATGGGGCATGGCTTTGGGGTTCCCTCTTGGCCAAAATCATCTTGCTCTGCCTGGTTTTGATTCTGCCTTTGGTTTATCTCAGATCCTTCCCTGTGTGAGCACACATCCCTGTGTGCGTGCACATCTCTTCTTAGCCAAGATGGATTTCCAGCGAAGAGGCCTATTGGTAGGCTGACATCACATATTATGGGGTAGCGCCTCCTCCCTTTCTGACCCCTGAGGAGCCTTTCTGCACATGGGTAGTTGGGAAGGTCTTCTTGACCTCAAGTGTGAATAATATGTGATCTGTTTATTTCTTATCTGGGCAGAGCTCAGCTCCTCTCTACCCTTGCCATTACTATTATCTTAAAGTCTCCACCAGAGGCAAAGTCCAGCAATTTGTCCTGTTCCTGTTGTTAATTCTATCTGGATGTGTAAACTATAAATGGCTGGCTGTAAATGTCTAGCCTGGAGCCCATCTATCTCTTGCCTCACCACCTGCAAGGGTCACTTATGTCCTCCCACCTCTTTGCTGGGTCCAGACAAATTTGGGTGAGTCACTTCCGGGTCTTGGCTCTCCCAATTACAGGCGGACAGTCTTCAGTTTTATTCAGTGATGGATTAAAAAATACCTGATTCCTCACTTGAGAGACACTGAGGAGGGTTTATTTGGTTGAATGATACTGGAGATACCCAAATTAAAGGACATCAGGGAAAAGTGCCCCCAGTGGAAAGACACTGAGATTTGCTTAGCTGAAAGACAGATGGGTCTGGACTGGGTGATTAGGTAGGAAGCCAGTCAAACATCTTTCCTGAATAAGGGGCATCAGAAAGCCAACCTCCAACTAATACCATAGCCAGGTATATAATTTATACTTGTGAATATTTAATAGGGTACTTCCCATGTGGCTCAGCTGGTAAAGAATCCACCTGCAATGCGGGAGACCTGGGTTCGATCCCTAGGTTGGGAAGATCCCTTGGAGAAGAGAAAGGCTACACACTCCAGTATTCTGGCCTGGAGAATTCCATGGACTGTATAGTCCATGGGGTTGCAAAAAGTTGGACATGATTGGGTGACTTTCACACACACATAATCACACACACAGTAGGGAATGAGGGAAACTGTACCCAAAAAATGTCCACAATGGGGCTCTTTTTGACATTTTAAAACTGGTATTTTAGTATCTCATTAGGGAAAGCTGGTTGATAAAACAACTTTGCAAAACTCTGACCTTAAAGGAACAAAAATCCTTCTAGGAGGAATTTGCAGTTCTTCCTCTGGGCCTTTAAAATGATTTTTTAATTACTCGACCACTTAATTTTGGCGATGCTGGGTTTTCTCGCTGTTGTTGTGCAGGCTTTTCTCTAGTTGAGGAGCTTGGGCTTCTGCTTTTGCATAGCCCGGACTCTAAGGCTCTCAGGCTTCAGTAGTTGTGGCAGGAGGACCCAGCAGTTGCAGCTCCCAGGCTCTAGAGCACAGACTCAGCAGTTGTGGTGTACAGGCTCAGTTGCTCCATGGCATGTGGGATCTTCCCAGACCAGGGATCAAACCCATGTCTCCTGCATTGGGGGGTGGACTCTTTACCACTAAGCCAGCAGGGAAACCCTACAATATTTTTTAAATTAAAAAAAAAAAATTTTAGCTCATTTACAATGTTGTGTTACTTTCAGGTATACTGCAAAGGGATTCAGTTATAAATGTATATATTCTTTTTCAGATTCTTCTCCATTATAGATTCTTAAGTGTTCGTCGCTCAGTTATGCCCGACTCTTTGCACAGACCCCATGGACTACAGCTCACCAGGCTCCTCGGTCCATGAGATTTTCCAGTCAATGATACTGGAGTGGGTTGCCATTTCCTTCTCCAGGGGATCTCCCCAACCCTGGGATAGAACCCAGGTCTCCAACGGCACCCCACTCCAGTACTCTTGCCTGGAAATTCCCATGGACGGAGGAGCCTGGTAGGCTGCCGTCCACAGGGTCGCA
>SJYX01000733.1:490717-569486 GCA_006410675.1 Oreotragus oreotragus | reverse complement strand
GTGGGGAGGTGGGGGTGCGGGGGAGGCGCCTCCGTGCTCGGTTTCAGGAGGATGGATTTTTGCTCTTATTTAGCTTAGATCAAAAGTGTCATGGAATCAGTGCAAGATGGATACTTCTTATCTGCAAGGCTAATTTTATTGTAATGAGAGCATAATGAGCAAGGGGTTACCTTGGGCTGCAGGAGATTCCGCGTTTCCCCACCTTTCTTTGTCTGTTTCAGGGAAACTTACCACCCAAAATGTGTGATTTCCTGTCAGTCTGGAGGTTCCTGCTTTTCTTTGTTTGCCCAAGTCCTCCTGCTGTTTACAGAGATTCTTGATTTCCTGCCACCTGGTCCCTGTTTGCATTTCTCTGCTCCATATTTTTTTTTCTAGTTCCATATTTTTGTTAAGAGATTGCGACTGGGGGGAATTGGGTGAGGGGACACAGGACCGCCCTGGACTATTTTTGCAACTTCCTGTGAGTCTGTAATTATTTCAAAATCAAGCATTTTGAAGGTTTTAAAAAAATTGTCCACAGTTGAATAAGTGTATCTTCTCTTTCATAGCTTTTAGGCTTCCAGTTCTTGGTTAAGAGCATCTTCCCATATAAAGTGATATACATTAATTATTTCTCCTAATGAAACTGGAAAAAAATTTCCTTTATAAGAAAAAGGAAAAAAAAGAGTATCTCCTCCACTGCTGAGTTGTACATGTTGTTTCCTATACTGTTGTTTAAGATTAAAAAAATTTTTTTCGGTCTTAAATCCACCTGGGGTTTATTTTCATATGTAAGGCATGAAGCAATCCAGCTTTATTTTCTTTGTGGTGCCATGCCACCTATTAAAGAAATCAACCTTTTACCACTGAAACTAAAACACCACCTAAACTGTAAACAAAATTACCATGAATGTATTTCTGGATTCCCCATCCTGTACTTCCGACCTATCCTCTTACTGATAACTTATTAAATTGCACTGGTGTAGTGCTCAGTAAATTTTGAACATCCGTATGTTTGGAGTTCCTCACAGTGCCAAAGCTCATTCTCCAGTGTCCCTTGCTGCTTGGCACACACGGATGGGAGCGTGCCTCTGCCCAACGCTACGAGAGGAGGGAGGGAGAGAAGGCCTGGGCAGAGCCGGCAGTGGACGTCCGTGGCTGGCCTCCAGCAGTGCAGAGGCAGTCCCTGTGGAGTCAGGAGCCAGTCCTGAGCATCCGCAGAGGAGCTGGTGGGTGGGCTGTTTTTGCTGAGCAGCCCTTGAAAGAGGCCAGGTGCTATTCCTGGTGGTAAGGGAATCTACATCTCTTGTGCTTCCAGATTCTTTTTCAACATAAACTAGCCAGAGCAGACTGGGTTTTATAGCTGAGCACCCTGATAGTTTATTCTCATAACTGGAACTCATGAGCAGGGTCCCCTGGCCCTCTCCTGTAGCTGTCCACTACTTTTTCTCACTTCATTTTTTTCACATTATTTGTTTTCAGTCTTTGAGGTACTTAAAATTCTGTTGCAGTTGCAGTCTAACTGGAGTTGAATTTAACTTATATATTTGGGAAATATTGATATTTTTGCTTTCCAAATAAAGGACAGTTTTTCATTTGTTAGATTGTTATTCTGACCTTCAAAAAGACTAGTTTTCATTTGGCCTTGTATCTTTTTTGAAACATTTAGTTCTAGATATGGTAGTTATGGAAACTCCCTGGCAGTCCAGTGGTTAGGACTTGGTACTTTCATTGCCAGGGCCTGAGTATCTTCAGAGAACTAATGTCCTGCAAGCGCAGGGTGAAGCCAAAAAATAAAAGGGCAGTCTAGTGGTTAAGACTCCTGCCTTCAAATGGAGGGGGTGCAGCAGGTTCGACTCTGGTCAGGAAGCTAAGTTCCCATGTGCCTTATGGACAAAAACAAAACATAGAACAGAAGCAAGATCTCTAACAAATTCACTAAAAACTTAAAAAACATGTGGACAAAAGACTGTCCACATTTAAATATTTGGTAGCTTTAGTGGTGATGCAGCTTTTTTGTTTTCCTTTTGTAGGTACTTACTCTAGTATAGAATATTGTTTTTGTGTATCAGCCACTTTAGCGTATCCTCTTTCTGGTGCTCATAAGCTTTTTATTACAACCTCTTGGGTTTTCTAGGTATGCAATCAGGAAAAAATGATTTCTTTCTTCTTTGATGTTGTACCAATTAAAAATTTTTCTTAACTGCTAACACGTAAGACAATGTTGACTAGCAAGTAAGTAACCCTGCCTTGGTTTGACTTTAATGAATCTGAATGAGTATTTCTCCTTAAGTTTTTAAAATCTAATTTTGGAATAGCTGTTGGATTTAATACTTCAGCTTAGTGTCATGATCATGTACTTTTTCTGCTTTAACTTTGCAATTAAATGGTTATGGATTTCCTGCGAGTGGATCTGATTCCTTTGAAAAATTTCTGGATTTTGACTGCCAGTAACACAGATGCCTCCGTTTCTGGCATTGGATGCCCCTTTCCTAGTTTCAGTGCTAAGGCGGGTTTTCTGCCATTGTTCACCGTGGTCACTTCAGTTTTGATGAGAAGTGGGAATAGCTCCAACTATTCCCAGCAATATATTTTAAAATCATGGAAGACAGTTTAGAAATTATTCATAATTCTAGTGTCTCAAGGAGCTCAGAGCTCTGGTTGATTTGCCACGAGGCCCTCTGGTGTCTGTCAGAAAGTCTGTAGTCCCGGCACACCTCACAAGATGCCCTTGCTCTAAGCAGGACGCACACGGCTCTTCTGAGCCTGGGGGAGCACCTTCGAGCAAAGAGCCTCGCTATCCTTCCTTGTGGAAAGGCTGCCACGTGAAGTGTGCATCGCACAACTCCGAGGGCACTCTCCGTGCACAGTGATTCAGTGTACCTACGCATGTTCATCCCAACAATTTCCCACCGGACGTCAGTGGAACGACTTTAGGAAGCAGCATCAGTGAGGCTGTCAAGAGAGCCTTCCGAGAGCGGGTGACGTGTTACCTGGGACCCCTAGTCAGATCTGCTACTGGAAAGGACCTGTGCCTACCCTGGGTATCTGAGAGCAGCTACTTTCGTCCATGCCTTCGCAGTCCCCCTCCAACACCCCCCACCCCTGCCGCTTGATCCTGTCACCAAATATCGAGCTCACCCCCAACACCCCCTATTGGTAATGTTCTATTTCTTAAGCAGAATGGTGGTTTCAGAGGTGTTCATTTTATTATGCTTTATAATTTATGTACATGTTACATATATTCATTTTGAAGGCTTTGATACAATAAATAAAAAAGGAAAGCACACATACAAATAAGAATGCCATTATCATGGGGATGACCTTGAATCTGCTTGAAGTTTTCTTCAGATTAGCCTGTTCATGAACCTCAGTATTGTTAATCATTATTAGGTAGGTAGCAAACATTTTACAAGCACCTCATATACCTGTCCTGATGCTAGGATTAGAAATCTTTTATTAAAGTATTTTGAATAGTAATAATGCCTTTTAATTTTTAAAAGATTATACACCAGGGTAACTTCCCTGCAAATTGTTATAATCTATACTTGCAGTGAACGTGTGATAGCAGGCTAGTAAGTTTCTTTAAGCCTCTAGAATTTAAAGCATCGAGTGGCAGAAATTTCTTTCAGAATCTATTACATGTAAGTTAGCATCCAAGAAATTTTAAATTTCTGCTCAATNCATCTTTCTAAATTCCATATATATGTGTTAGTATACTGTATTGGTGTTTTTCTTTCTGGCTTACTTCACTCTGTATAATTGGTTCCAGTTTCATCCATCTTATTAGAACTGATTCAAATGTATTCTTTTTAATGGCTGAGTAATACTCCATTGTGTATATATACCACAGCTTTCTTATCCATTCATCCGCTGATGGACATCTAGGTTGTTTCCATGTCCTGGCTATTATAAACAGTGCTGCAATGAACATTGGGGTACATGTGTCTCTTTCTATTCTGGTTTCCTCGGCGTGTATGCCCAGCAATGGGATTGCCATAGCAGCATTATTTTTAATAGCATAGATGTGGAAGTCACCTGTGTCCTTCAACAGATGAATTATACATACATACACATATACATTTAATGGCTGAGTTTTATATATGTCATAAAAAAGAATGAAATTATGCTGTTTGCAAGTATGTAGTTGACCATAGAGAATAGTATGTTCAGTGAAATAATGCAAAGATCAATCCTATATGTTATCAGTTACACGTGAAATATAAAAAGAAAAAAATGTATATTACAGAATAGAAACATTTTCACAGATACAGAGACCAAATTAGTGGTTACCAGTGAGGAAAGGGAAGGGATATAGGAGTAGGGGATTAAAAGATACAGAACAGTATGTATAAAATACATAAACAACAAAGGTATATTATATAGATGGAAAATATTGTCAATATTTTCATAAAGATTTAAATGGGGGTGGTCCTAAGATGGCAGAGGAATAGGACGGGTAGACCATTTTCTCCCCAAGAAATTAATCAAAAGAACATTTAAATGCTGAGTAAATTCCACAAAACAACTTCTGAATGCCAGCAGAGGACATCAGACGTCAGTGGAACGACTTTAGGAAGCAGCATCAGTGAGGCTGTCAAGAGAGCCTTCCGAGAGCGGGTGACATGTTACCTGGGACCCCTAGTCAGATCTGCTACTGGAAAGGACCTGTGCCTACCCTGGGTTATCTGCGAGCAGCTATTTTCGTCCATGCCTTCGCAGTCCCCCTCCAACAACCCCCACCCCTGCCGCTTGATCCTGTCACCAAATATCGAGCTCACCCCCAACACCCCCTACTGGTAACGTTCTATTTCTTAAGCAGAATGGTGGTTTCAGAGGTGTCCATTTTATTATGCTTTATAATTTATGTACATGTTACATATATTCATTTTGAAGGCTTTGATACAATAAATAAAAAAGGAAAGCACACATACAAATAAGAATGCCATTATCATGGGGATGACCTTGAATCTGCTTGAAGTTTTCTTCAGATTAGCCTGTTCATGAACCTCAGTATTGTTAATCATTATTAGGTAGGTAGCAAACATTTTACAAGCACCTCATATACCTGTCCTGATGCTAGGATTAGAAATCTTTTATTAAAGTATTTTGAATAGTAATAATGCCTTTTAATTTTTAAAAGATTATACACCAGGGTAACTTCCCTGCAAATTGTTATAATCTATACTTGCAGTGAACGTGTGATAGCAGGCTAGTAAGTTTCTTTAAGCCTCTAGAATTTAAAGCATCGAGTGGCAGAAATTTCTTTCAGAATCTATTACATGTAAGTTAGCATCCAAGAAATTTTAAATTTCTGCTCAATGGGAAAAGCTAACCTGACCTTGAAAGTGATGCTTGGCTGCATAATATACACGATATATGCAACCCTGTGCCGGAAGACGGCGAGCTGTTCCTGATAGCCCGCTCTCTGCTGCTGCCTCAGTCATGAAACCTGAATGTTAATTTGGCCAGGATAGAGACTTAGTATTTCCCATGCCCCTTTGAAGCTAGGAGGATGAAGTGATTGTGTGGACAAGTCTGTGTGGTGTGAATAACTTGCTAAGAAGAGCTCTTAAAGGAAGGGGGCAGAAATGCCGAGAGGGGGTTTCTAACTGGTGCAGCTGTCTGCAGTCATGACACGGATGCTGCATGCTGAGAGCGCGGAAGAGCAACACAGGAGGATGGACCCTGGGCGCCTGGTTCCGCCGAGGGTCAGAGCAGCTCTGGACTGCTTTCTCAGACGGACATGGAAGAGAAGTAAACTTTTAAAATAATGATGCCAATTTGGGTCTAATTTCCTTAAAAGGGTTGACACGAGTCACACACTGCTCCTGGTGAGTTACATCTACTGCTAAGATGACGGAAGCTGTTTCCCACAGACAAGGGTGTGTCACAAACAGGAGAGCTCAAGAGATGCTTCACTCTAAACACTTTTGCCTTTTCCAGTGGTTAAAACCTCCAAGTGCACCTGTGGTTTCAGAGCATCAAGAACATTTGAAACATAGAACCTAGAGTTTAGAAACATTAACATCAAGAAGTCACTGCCTTTAAGACTAGCTTAGGATGCGGAGTCCCCTCCCACAAGAGAACTGTAATGAGCAATTTAAACAAAACAAAAATGGCTTGTTTTATTTACAATACTCAATGCATTTTACAAATAACATATTTGCATTCCCTAAGTCTGTTGGAAGGTAATTCCAGTTTGTGCAATGAGTTTATAGGAAAGCCTTAAGACATCTATAGACATCTTAAGCCTAAATTCTAAAATTTGAAAGACATTTCACACTATATTAATAGGACTGTTTTTAAGAAAAATTAAACTCTGTAGTTAAATATTGCCCTTCAATATCTTTAACCCAAGTACAAACTGGATTAGTCTCTGAAATAATACCAACAGATTCAGATGACTTATTCCCACTCCCCATCCAATAAAATGCATGCACAAAGGAAACGGTCAATTACATTGATGACATTTTATTTCAATACTTGTTTTTTGGACTCTCTCAACTGTTGTTTTGCTCAATGTAGGGTACAGAGAGTTAGGATTCCAGTCTGTGGAAGTCCTAACCCATTACTCCCTGCTCCAGGACAAGAAGGATTTTCACTAAGTATGGGGAGACAGGTCAGGATGAAGCCAAGTTTTATTTAAATAGTTTCTCTAGGAGGCTTTGTCTATTAATCAGAACAAGGATCCCCTTCAGGCCTGATAACAGTTTTAAAGGGGTCACTTATCTTCCTACTAGTGGCTGAGGGAGCGTCTAATCCAAGCCTCCAAAGGACAACAATTCTCCTCTCTTCCCCTCCTTCCTGGATTTTAATCTTTTGAGTTGATGCTGGAAAACAATTCCTCTGGTTCAGATGCCAGAAACTGCTTTCCTGTCATAAACATTTATGGAACAAGTGGAGAGTGACGAACAATGAATGATATTTTACTGTGCAACAGAATGAACTGATAGTAATTTTAACACTCATAGCTGCCATCTCTTGAAATATAAAAGCCATGCCCTAGTTCTTGAGCCAGAGAGAAGGGATGGGTATTTATTTCCATCTCGGATCCACCCCAATTTAGAAGGGCACTTCTCCGTCTCTGCACCCATCTCCCCTCAAAAGAAGGTGTCTGTAACACCCGGCGTTGGTGGCTCAATGAGAGATACTAAGATGGAGAAACAAAAAGTCCGACATTCGACACAGCCAACACAGTTCTAAGATAAAGAAAATGGTGAGGTAGAGTTGAGAGAGTTCAATTAAATTTTTTGAGCATAGATCTTTTGGCACATTCTAAAATTACACAGACTTCCTATTGAATTCTCCTTTGCTGATACCTTTACAAAGTGCTGTAATGCAGGAATCCTTGGATCTCTTTAGGAAGCAGCTATATAAAGCTAATACAGTCATTTCAAGAAATTCACTCCTGGCACTTTAGCTTATTTACCCCGATGCTGAAGCAAATAAAAACAATGCTATCCATTTGTTGAATTTATTTAAACAAATCAATTTAGAAATATCATAGAATTAAACAAAACTTCTGACATGTAAACATACTGCCGTGTTCCTGAAACAGATGTTAACACCTGATAAAAGTTAATAATCGCTTGTTAGGAAAGCTGTCCATTAATAAGGCCAGTCTTCAGCAAAACTGAAACCATTTTGTTTCTTGAGCTTTCCGGTGTGACAATGCAATACTATCAAACCACAATCAAATAGGAGACAGAACTGGATGGATAGATCAGTACCATTGGTTACAGCTGTTAAAACAGTTTCATTCTTGCGCCACAGAAAAACAATTAAGCCAATCACATCAAATAAGTCATGGCTTTTTTTCTTTATCACAATTCACTAAGTGATGTTAATTATGGTCCTTGTCAAACACGTTTGGTAAAGGCTATTTACAGTGTACATGGCTGAGCATGCACTATTTATAGTTACAAAGATACCTGCCAGTTTATTACAACAGAATTACACAGTGCCTGAAAATGGTGAAACTGTCTCACACATCATTTAAATCAATACAGTTTCAAGCAGGAAACGTTCCTTAGTTGATCACGATTGCAATAATTACATGAAAATTCTTATAAAAACACGAATCCCCTTCAAGAAATTGATGCATATTCTACGCACTACAGGTTAAGGCAGTAAAAAAATGTATTCCTGATAACTGGAGGTCTTGACAATGTCAATTAAAGCTGTCTGACTCTAGTTTTTCATTCTCCATCATGTACTCAAAGTTCTGTCTGTATAATTAGTTTGTGAAAGATTTCACTTGTAAAGTCAAAAAAGTATTAGTAACGAAGAAGAACTGATGCTGGAAAAAAGTAATTGCTAGGGAAAGGAAAAAAATAAAACTTGGATTTTGCCTGAAAGTTTTCAAATCATACACAAGAGCATTATTTGTGAGTCTAAACTTTAAAAGTATAAAACAAATACATAGTTTACCTTTCTTAACTTAAAATATACTGTACTTTGAACAATTCAAGTAAAGTGAGACTATCAAAAAATAACTTCATAAGCCATACAAGTGTCAACTGCGTTTTCAATGTTTTAAGAGCGTTTTAAAAATTGTAAACTAAACCATAACAGTTTAGTTAAATAAATGACTTTTTATTTGCACTTGTGATTTCTTTAATACAAATTGCTACCAACAAATATGTAAAGATATGGCAGATTATGCATTTGATCAAAGCACTTTGATTTAAGCATAAAACAGATTCAAATGGTTTGAGTTCCGTGCATAAGATCCAGGAAGCTGCCTACCAGTTTGTAGGCAGCCTTCTCTCTAATCAGAATCCTTTATTTCTTAGCTGCAGATGAGATAGGGCACAATCTGTTGTAAACAGGGCTGTAAAACCAGGATGATAATCTTAAGATCGTTCTTGTTAGAGTGACCTTCCCAAGTGTCTTCTAGCACTGTAGCATGTTCTGCTGACCTCTTAATTTCATAAATTAACTTTCCTTTGATTCCATTTTTACGGTGGTTGTGTTCACAGTTTTGTTTTAAAAACTGGTTTAAATTTATATAAAACTCTGTACATGTTCACAAATTATTGCATAAACAGCATAATCTTCAAGACAGTGTTTGCAAACACATGTCCAATTCAGGAAGAAAAAAAATTCACGTTTCCCGTCTGGCTTTTTTCTTCTTTTTTATTTGTTTGGGAGATTCCCAACTAGTTTCAGACTTGGCTAAAAGGAAAAATAAAAAGAGAGAGAGAGAGAAAGAAAGAGACATCAGGAGGATAGTAAATACTGTTCTGTTTCAAAAATATAAAAGCAATGTCAAAAACATGCTTTGAAATCTACTGATAATGCCTCAAATTTTATGTTCACATTTTCAAGTTCTAGTTACAGGTTTTTAGGTTAATCTCTGGCTGCCCTCCTCTCTTCTTTTCCTCAATTCCAATGTGTTATGTGGTTTAAGCACACAGATGATAGTTCATCATTTTGACCTAAAAAACCATCACTTACAAGACTCAATCTAAGTAGTAAGAGTGAAAGTGGGTAAAATGGACGCTAAAGGCAGCTGAAGGGAGAGAAAGGCAGGGGAGGGGGCATGGTTTTAAGGACTTGTGCACAGAAAAAGGGAGGGACCTGGAGAGCAGGGGCAGATGCCAGGGGCTCCCTTGTGTATGTCCTTAGCCACCTACTGTGGCCTGAAGTGACTTTAGCTCCTTGGTCCTCACAACTGAGCTCTGCAAGGTTCCAAGGAATCTAGGCTTTGCAAAGGAGGGAAGGGCTGCTCCAGTAGTACTTTCATGGGGTCACAAAGAGTCAGCTGAACTCAGTAATCCTTTCGACTTCTAAGACCATGACACCTATAAACAGTACAGAGAACACCAGAAGAAGCAAAATGAGGATTACTTACTCTGTGAAGGAGGCACGCTATTTTGCTTAGTATTTGACTTGGATTTATCTGTTTCTTGTAGCATCGGTGGCACTTGGGAAGAGCTTTTGTCAGAATCATTTTTTGATAAAATAACAGATGGCTCGGTAGAAATAGCAGGTGGAAGAGTCTTGACGGGCTATTTTGAAATAAAATTATCTTAGGTTTTCATAAAAAAAAATCAAATGTCATAGTAATAACAAGAGGCTGCTCAGCTGAAATACAAAGATAATGAATAAATCATTTACCAGCAGAAGCACTGTAACTCAGGCCTGCCCTCTAGTGACATATAACCAAATAAATCTTAACTACAATATCCACAAATACAGACTGAGATAAAAATGATTAAATGTGTAAAATTACAGGATGTCTACTGAATCTCAAAGAGGAGTGAATAATTCAGTTTTCATTAACTTTTACATTTGTCTTTTTCTTTCCAAATAACAGGATTTTTTCATGTGCTTGAATGGTTCCATCCATTTTCCCACAAACTCTCACCTCCTCAAAAGCTTTTTTTGTAAAGTTAAAAATAGCAACTTTCTGAACTACCAGTAGTGACATCTCCTTTTTTCCTTCTCATGAGGTAGGGATATCTCAAGTAGCAGCAGCAGCAACAGCTTCAGTTTTCTCCCCAAGGAAAAAGATGGCCTCAGATAAAGCAGACTGTAGCTACTAGTCCTAATCTATTAAAGCAACGAGTAAAACTCAGGTTCAAATCTTCAGAGTTTCCTTGAGTCCGGTAGTAAAATTATAAATGCTTAGGGCCAAACTTGAGTCTTCCTTCTCCTCTCCAACCTGGGGAGCAGAGCAGTCAACTAACTGATTTGCCAGAATGAGGCTGAATCGTTAATGAATGTTCAGGACAGGTAAAGGACAGAAACCCTGGTACGTGGAGTGAGGCTGAACAGATGAGTCAGAGATCATCTCGCCCTTAAGCTCTACCTGGGATGATGATTTCGATACAGAAACAAGGGTGAGTCATGCTTCTCCTGCTCCTTGTTCTTCCAGGCTCCATGAACTCAAAAGAGCAAAACAAGAAAGGAAAAGAAGAGGAAGATGTGCGTGCCTAGGTAACTACCAGGATGCCTTTCTATTTCAGGTATCTGAAGCTGCATTTACGTCGCTTAGTTCAGTTTTATTAATGTTCCCTGTATTTATTCCAAAGTTTTAGTACTCATTTTAAATCTCTTCCTACCCTCCATCCTCTCACTTCTCTATATTAAATCACAGAAGGACTCAAATACCCTTTACAAGGTGACTTTTGAAAATGTCTCACCAAAATGTCACACAACCTTCTGCAGTCTTAATATTAAAGCTGTTTCATTAAATATGTAAGTGCCATAAAGGCAGGGATATTTTTTCCTGCTTTGTTCTCTGCTGTATCTCCAGAACTTTAAATAGTATGGGAGATTCTCAATACACATTTTGAATGAGAACCATGCACAATTTCATAGTTGTTAATATTTCATATATTTCTAAGTGATACAACTTACCAAATTAGAAATCAGACTTTAAAGCACTATGGGCTTTGTGTCACTGGTCTAGGCCTTTTATAAAATGGTCCCTTCTGACATACTGTCACTACATTAAAAAAAAAAAGCTACATTTTAGAGACTGGACCACAGTCATAATACATTATGTGCTTGCTTTTGGGAAAGTACCACTCCTCACATTTTCTGTAAGCCATGTATCTGTCCCTTGCATGTCTATATATTTAATAAGAAAAAGAAATCGTCTAGTGGCTTTCTCTAGTTTTGCTTCTGACAATTTTAGGACTTGGGCCAACTCAGTCAACTTCTCTAACCTCATTCATATAACGGGTTGTACCTTTTCTTTTCGAGTTGCTATGAGGGCAATTTGGTGTATTAAAAATGTTTAGCACAGTGTTTCAATAAAATGTTAGTATTAATACAATTCTCCAGTCATCAAAATTTTATTTCTCGGATATCAAAAAGTTACCTGGCTATTTTTGATTAGTGCATCAGCTGGATCACTAGTGCTTATGGTCTTCAAAGAAAAAGCTTTTTCCTGTTTTGGACGGACTTTAGAGGTATTCACGGGAAGCTCTTCTCTAATCTCTTTTTCTAATTCTTCTGTGTCCTACAGAGAAAAGCAGTGCATTAGACGATATAAATCATTTCTATGAATTAAAATATACTTGGTTTATAGTATCAATCTCCAGAAGATACTTCTCAAGAAGATAATTTTATTTCAGAAATTGCCCAAATAGCTTAAAAGAGCATAAAAAAATAATTATTATTCAAAGATTTTAAAAATTTCTGGTATGTTCATCATTCCGGTTTTCTTCAGGGATTTAAATCTTCTGTAAACTAAAAAGCAACACACTCACAACCTCAAATGGGAATCATTTAATTTACTAAACCAAACAAAAAACTAGCACTTTTTCCTTTTAGAAAAATTACATGGTGAATCAGTTGATATCTTAAGACTTTCGAAATACCATTTCACTTAATGACTTCTTCATTCCTTGAAGAAGTCATTAAGTGAAATGCTACTGGAAAATCCCATGGATGGAGGAGCCTGGTAGCCTGCAGTCCATGGGGTCGCTAAGAGTCGGATACGACTGAGCGACTTCACTTTCACTTTTCACTTTAATGCACTGGAGAAGGAAATGGCAGCCCACTCCAGTGTTCCTGCCTGGAGAACCCCAGGGACGGGGGAGCCTGGTGGGCTACCGTCTGTGGGGTCGCACAGAGGCGGACCCGAATGAAGTGACTTGGCAGCAGCAGCAGCAGCAAGGCATGAAATAGATATACCTAAGTGCATTTTCTAGATAGATTAAGCTTTCACAGTAGAAAGGACATGGATAGGCATGTCATAAAATATCAAGGACAAATTTTTGATATCCTCAAACTGTAGTTTTCTCAACTGTAAAATAAAATTTGTGTAGATAAATTCTAAGGTCCTTTCCAAGTTTAAACATTTTCATTCTTAGGCCTTTATAGACTTTTAAGAAGACATTATATGCTTAGGTATGTGAAAGAAGTTATGAATTAGAATATATTAAATATGACATCATTATAAATAGTAAGAAAGAAAAAAAATCCAAAATGTAATCACTTATGCATAGGCTACCACGTGCTATGTACTTTACAGAACTTCACAGACCTCATTTAATTCTCAAAAGCAACCTATGCAGTTAAGTAACCTGTGCAACATACAACAAATAAAAAACAACTAGTAAAAGGCAGAACAGAGATACGAATACAGACGGACTTACTCTCTTATTCACTGTATATAAGTGAATGAAATACACTTAAATATATTTAAGTGATTACATACTTATTCACTGTATTTAGGAACACAGGACCTCCCTGGTGGTACAGTGGGTAAGAATCCACCTGCCAATAAAGGGGACGCGGGTTCAAATCTCTAGTCCGGGGAGTCTTCACATGCCTGGGAGCAACTAAGCCAGTGTGCCGTACAGCTACTGAGCCTGTGCGCCCAGAGTGCGTGCTCTACAGGAGGCCGCCACAGTGAGAAGCTGGCGCCACAACCAAGAGCAGCCCCCAACTGCCCCATCAGTCTGTGCGAAGCAAGCAAGACCCAGTGCAATAATAAAAAAGAAAGAACACCACACCAAAGGAACTTTCACAATTTAATTAAGTGGGAAAATCACCATGTAGCCCGTTCTCTAAATATTCTGGCTATCTCCTACATTTAAAGGAATGAAAACAATTAGCCACAAAGTTACAGATGAGAAACAAGATTTTCATAAGCTGCAATGTAATAGTGATAATGCTTTCAAAAACAAAGCCACGCATATTTCTAGTAATCTAGTACACATGAAATTAACCTTTGTTTTCATCTATATTAAAATCTAGAAATACCTTCCCAGCTAGGAAAAGACCAAAGAAAAAGTTTCTGTTAAAAGCCAAAAATACCAGGCAAGGATACCAAGTGCAACAGCCAGTGAACTCAGGGTCACGTGCGAGACAGCCCTTGTCCCGCACATGGTTTCCTAACTGTATTAAAGTTCTGCTTGGCTAGACTCCACTGCTCAGAGAGTTTCTGCTGAAATTTCTGTGGAATACCGTAACCTCTGTTTCATTTCACCACAATATAAACCCAAGTGCACTAGTTTAGAATTTTAGTCAATTGCTTTTGGTTTACATCTTTGCTATGATTTTCTTTAGAGCAGTAATCTTTTTATTTCAGTATGATATATAAAATCTTTAAAACATTCTATGACTTTTCACACACTAAGTAAATCTGATGTCTTACATCCTGTCTTTATATCTCTACATTTTCTTAGCATCTGCAAATGAGCCTTTCACAAGTCATAGTCGGTGCTTAAGGAAGGATGTCTGCTGTTTTGATACTTTACCTGTGCAAGAGCGTTATCTTCACCTTGCTTCTTCTTTTTCTTTTTTTTCTTTTTAGATTTTCCAGTTGGAAGAGCTCCCTCTCCCTTTTCTTTATCATCATCTGAAACCTGATGTTAAAAGCAAAAGTACTGAAATGAATCAATGAAGTTTTCTTTATTCAGAATTTAGGAAATAATTTACTAGGTTTAGTCTTTTTCTCCCAACTTCTACATATTAGTAATGATAAAACTGATCTTAAATCACACAAAAATTAACAAAATTCTTCTTCACTCTTATATTTAAGATAAACCCCTTTCTCTTACACCTTTCATTATTCACTACATGATCAATTAGAGCTGTGCAAACCTTGGTTTTTAAAAGTTCATTTCATAGGTTATTCATTTTATTTAAACACAGAGCTATCTGGATTAAACTGAATTTGACCCTGTTAAGACAACAACAAGGTACAGAGGAAGAGAAAGTATCTGCAAATCATATATCCAGCAAAGGACTTGTATCCAGGTTACATAAACAACACTCAAAATTCAACAGTAACAAACAATCCAGTTGGAAAACGTGCAAAAGATGTGAACAGGTATTTCACAAAGAGACTAGGAATGCTCTGCATCTCTCTAAAATGTTCGCTGGTACTTACTCTGGGGGCTATGCCGGGCCTCCACTGCTGTGTGGGCTCCCCTAGTTGTGACGGGGGGAGCCACTCGCAAGTTGCGGTGTGTGGGCTTCAGGAGTTGGTTCTCGGGCTCTCGTTTCGCAGCACGTGGGATCCTCCCAGACCAGGGATGCAACCCCTGTCTCCTGCACTGGCAGGTGGATTCCTCACCACTGAGCCACCAGGGAAGCCCTAGAAATGCTCTGAATTTTGACTGTATCAGTGTCAAGGTCCCGGTTGTGATACTGTCCTAGAGCTCTGCAAGATGTTATCATTGGGGGCCCCTGGGTAAAGGGTACAGGTGTTTTTTTCCTGTATTATTTCTTGTAAGCATATATGACTCTAAAATTACCTCAAAGGGCTTAATTTACAAAAACAAACAAAAAACAAAACCAAAAAAACAATGTGAGAAGGAATGTCATTAAAAATAATACTGTGCATGACAAAAATAGCAAATTAGAATCTTGGTTAAAAGACATTCAGTCCAAGTCGGTTACTAGCTGTGGAGAAAATTCCACAGAAGTTTTTACCACAGGCTCAAAAGATGCATCCTCTGAAGGATATTCAGGTCACAAAGACTCTACTCTGGTGAGTCTGCTTTTCAGCCAATTTATAATCCATCCATAAGAGAACTGTGGTTCCTCATGGTAGAACACTATTTTTGTTCATGGGAAAAAGGCTGAAATTAACATCTTTTAACTCATGAAAAACTTGACATTCTGGGCTTCCCTGGTGGTCCACTGGTTAAGAATCCACCTTATAACAACCCAGGTGACATGGGTTTGATCTTTGGTCTGGGAAGATCCCACATGGCGCTGAACAGCTAAGCCCGTATGCCACTTTTCTTAGGCAAATCTACAAAACACCCCGCATCTAACACATCTCAAACTGAACCAACCACCTTTCCCCTCAGTTAACTAGCTTTTGTTTCCTCTGTTGAGAATACCACTTTCACCACCCCAGTTACCTAAGCATTCTGAAGTCATTTTTGATGACTCTCCAATCAATTCTAACCCCATGTTCTGTTGATTTTGTTTCAATTTAGTTTTCAAACCTCTCTCCTACTCTGTATACCATTCTTACCACTACTGTACAGGTCTACTAAAACAGCGTTTACCCTGGTGTTCCTGCCTTCATTCGAATACGCCTCTGTTCCTTTATCTACAGGGATTGCCAAAGTAGCAAAAACAAACAAACCACCACCACCCTACAAAAACAAACAAACAAATCCCACAAAAACCAAACAAACCACTTTAAGATTCTCCCATTATTTATAGGACAAAATCCAAGGTTTTTTGCATAATATTCAAGGGCTTGTAGAATCTTCCCTCTGCTTCTCTCTCCAGTCTCACTTCTGACCCCTCTTTGCTATACATTATGCTCTGACCTCTGGGATGCCTTTGCTAAAACTCCAACGTGCTTTCACAATATCTAATACATTAATCATTACCTTTATCTTCCAGAGTGCTGGTCTCCTTCCTCTCCTCCCTACCGGGAGTGTAGGCTCCTTGAAGGCAGTAATTATATTTTGTTTCTCTACTAGCACAGTATCTGACCCATGGTAGATGCAATTAATCTTGGTTGAATAATAATGGCACTATTATCTTCTCTGACTTTTCTTCTTTAATAGAAAAACTAACCAGCAGAAAAGTTCAATTAGTAGCTTAGTGTCTCTTGTAAATATCACTTCCATTCTTTTTCGAAGCTATCAACTTAGTTTATTATCTCCTGCCCTGATTTATGTAATCAAAATAGTACAAGATAGGCTCCAAAATCAGTCTTCTCAATTTTCTGCAATATCCAGCCTAGTTTTTCTAACCCGAGCAATGACCAGGTTATCCCTGGTTTGAAGGCTGTCCTAGGTTCGCATTACTTACAGAATTCTATAAAACTGGCATTGTACATCACTAGTTTCATCTATTGACTAAATGCCAGACATGTTGCTAGAGCTACAAAAACAGAACCTCACAGTCCCTCTCCTTAAGGAATGAAGCCTAGAAGGGGAAGACTGACACATAAACCACTGATCCTACCACCAGTCGATTCCACACATGTCTATTATTCCTCCCCATCAAACACGTTACTTTCCTTGGTCTCATAATGTTCTCAGTCTTATCTTGCTATGAAGTTTTCCTTAATTTTTTACTGAGAGCCAATCTGCTTTTATCTAAACACACCAAGAGTTGGTAGGCTGATATAATAATTCTGGTAAAGGGGAAGGAATTGTGCTTTTGTTTTCTTATCAGTATATAATAGTGCTTTCCACATAGAATCCTCAATAATCTGTGGAAAGAAGAAACAGTAATAGAGAGAAGGCATGCGACCGTAAGATGATTGAAGCTAGCATGATTAGAACGTCTCTCTGAAGCCAATTCTACCCCTGGATACGATAATAATTCCAATACAGTTGGAAGCACAGAGAAATAAACCTATCTACCGATTCTTTT
The DNA here is from genome assembly GCA_006410675.1 of Oreotragus oreotragus. NCBI lineage: Eukaryota > Metazoa > Chordata > Mammalia > Artiodactyla > Bovidae > Oreotragus > Oreotragus oreotragus. The sequence goes on along the minus strand of SJYX01000733.1, from coordinate 552,185 downwards.
ACTCACTTTTTGATCATCAGGAATTGGTTCCTGGGACTTCAGAAGTGAGGCTCTTTCTTCTTCTACCCAGTTCCCCCACTCTTCTGCTGGCGCATTCCAATCAGAACTGGGATCAGCAGAAGACAGACCATCTAAAATTTAACAGTGTGAATCAGGTATCTGTCATTTCTGCCAAAAACCAAATGCAAAACCCCAAACTCTTTATGTTGAACTAAGCTGTACTTTTATACTATCACTCTTCTTCCTACCAATCACATTTGAAGAGTTAGGAAAAAACCCAGTAACACAATGGTAAAACCTTTCCCCAACTTCTGCTGGGCACATTGTATGACTAGATGGAATGACTAAGAAACTCCAGAAAATGTATTAATTAACCATTTCTTCCATTCTTCCTACTTCCTTTAAAGGAACTCTGTCTCCTGAATTTGCTTTCTTTTCATTGTGTATGTCTAACTATAAGAAGGACTTGGTCATTTTTTTTGTTTTGTTTTGTGATTCTTCCCCCCAGGGTACAAAATGAGTCTTGAACGGAAGTGCCAAAGCCACGCTCCTCCCCTCCTTAGGAACCATTGCAAGGCTGGGTTCTTCTTCAAGTTCACCAAATCATGCAGAATGTTCACCTCTTCCTTTTCCCCTCTTTTAAAAAATACTTAACTTGTATCTTACAGTTTTTTTCAGATTATTCAATGCTACTTAGCCATTTCTAGGGCTTCTATCACCCTATTATTCTCAAGAACAATTTTTTTTTTAAAGAAAAAAATTTTAACCTAGACTTCCATATACATCTATGTATACACCCATGACTACTTACTGTCAAGATAACAGAAGTTAGGCTTTATTTCTAAATGGTTAGCAAGTCATCCTAACATTGCTCTTTATTGGGGAAAAAAACTCCAAAACCAAAAACTATAACCTTGACTTTTGCCCAATTAATGCCAAATGCTACTTTCCCCAAATATTAAATTCTTATATACTTCAGTCTGTTTCTGGAATTTCTGTTCCATTCATCTATTCCTGGGATAGTGGCATACAAAATGTAACTCTGTATGCATTTTAACATCTAGAAAAACAAATCTGCCTGCATTTCTCTTATTTTCTTCACTATTCTTATTTTTCCACATGAATTCTGTTATTTTTGTTTAGAGGGGAGGTACTGTGATACATCTTCATGAAGACTTTTAAAAAGTCGATGTTTCAGAAAAATATGTAATGATCTGGGAAAATGCTCATAGAAAAAAAAAGCAGACAAATCTGTGCATCATGATCCCAAATTTCTATGAGGAAGAGATTAAGGAATACATTAATAATAGACACGTCTTAACAATGGAGATACAGGAACTTCCTTTACTAGAATTTCAAGTACTAGAACTTGAGCTAGACAGGTAACAGAGATACAAAAATGAGTATGACAAAAGGCCTTCCCACATGGAGCTCACAGTCAGTCTACTCAGGGGTGAGGGTTCAAATCTCTAGTCCGGGGAGTCTTCACATGCCTGGGAGCAACTAAGCCAGTGTGCCGTACAGCTACTGAGCCTGTGCGCCCAGAGTGCGTGCTCTACAGGAGGCCGCCACAGTGAGAAGCTGGCGCCACAACCAAGAGCAGCCCCCAACTGCCCCATCAGTCTGTGCGAAGCAAGCAAGACCCAGTGCAATAATAAAAAAGAAAGAACACCACACCAAAGGAACTTTCACAATTTAATTAAGTGGGAAAATCACCATGTAGCCCGTTCTCTAAATATTCTGGCTATCTCCTACATTTAAAGGAATGAAAACAATTAGCCACAAAGTTACAGATGAGAAACAAGATTTTCATAAGCTGCAATGTAATAGTGATAATGCTTTCAAAAACAAAGCCACGCATATTTCTAGTAATCTAGTACACATGAAATTAACCTTTGTTTTCATCTATATTAAAATCTAGAAATACCTTCCCAGCTAGGAAAAGACCAAAGAAAAAGTTTCTGTTAAAAGCCAAAAATACCAGGCAAGGATACCAAGTGCAACAGCCAGTGAACTCAGGGTCACGTGCGAGACAGCCCTTGTCCCGCACATGGTTTCCTAACTGTATTAAAGTTCTGCTTGGCTAGACTCCACTGCTCAGAGAGTTTCTGCTGAAATTTCTGTGGAATACCGTAACCTCTGTTTCATTTCACCACAATATAAACCCAAGTGCACTAGTTTAGAATTTTAGTCAATTGCTTTTGGTTTACATCTTTGCTATGATTTTCTTTAGAGCAGTAATCTTTTTATTTCAGTATGATATATAAAATCTTTAAAACATTCTATGACTTTTCACACACTAAGTAAATCTGATGTCTTACATCCTGTCTTTATATCTCTACATTTTCTTAGCATCTGCAAATGAGCCTTTCACAAGTCATAGTCGGTGCTTAAGGAAGGATGTCTGCTGTTTTGATACTTTACCTGTGCAAGAGCGTTATCTTCACCTTGCTTCTTCTTTTTCTTTTTTTTCTTTTTAGATTTTCCAGTTGGAAGAGCTCCCTCTCCCTTTTCTTTATCATCATCTGAAACCTGATGTTAAAAGCAAAAGTACTGAAATGAATCAATGAAGTTTTCTTTATTCAGAATTTAGGAAATAATTTACTAGGTTTAGTCTTTTTCTCCCAACTTCTACATATTAGTAATGATAAAACTGATCTTAAATCACACAAAAATTAACAAAATTCTTCTTCACTCTTATATTTAAGATAAACCCCTTTCTCTTACACCTTTCATTATTCACTACATGATCAATTAGAGCTGTGCAAACCTTGGTTTTTAAAAGTTCATTTCATAGGTTATTCATTTTATTTAAACACAGAGCTATCTGGATTAAACTGAATTTGACCCTGTTAAGACAACAACAAGGTACAGAGGAAGAGAAAGTATCTGCAAATCATATATCCAGCAAAGGACTTGTATCCAGGTTACATAAACAACACTCAAAATTCAACAGTAACAAACAATCCAGTTGGAAAACGTGCAAAAGATGTGAACAGGTATTTCACAAAGAGACTAGGAATGCTCTGCATCTCTCTAAAATGTTCGCTGGTACTTACTCTGGGGGCTATGCCGGGCCTCCACTGCTGTGTGGGCTCCCCTAGTTGTGACGGGGGGAGCCACTCGCAAGTTGCGGTGTGTGGGCTTCAGGAGTTGGTTCTCGGGCTCTCGTTTCGCAGCACGTGGGATCCTCCCAGACCAGGGATGCAACCCCTGTCTCCTGCACTGGCAGGTGGATTCCTCACCACTGAGCCACCAGGGAAGCCCTAGAAATGCTCTGAATTTTGACTGTATCAGTGTCAAGGTCCCGGTTGTGATACTGTCCTAGAGCTCTGCAAGATGTTATCATTGGGGGCCCCTGGGTAAAGGGTACAGGTGTTTTTTTCCTGTATTATTTCTTGTAAGCATATATGACTCTAAAATTACCTCAAAGGGCTTAATTTACAAAAACAAACAAAAAACAAAACCAAAAAAACAATGTGAGAAGGAATGTCATTAAAAATAATACTGTGCATGACAAAAATAGCAAATTAGAATCTTGGTTAAAAGACATTCAGTCCAAGTCGGTTACTAGCTGTGGAGAAAATTCCACAGAAGTTTTTACCACAGGCTCAAAAGATGCATCCTCTGAAGGATATTCAGGTCACAAAGACTCTACTCTGGTGAGTCTGCTTTTCAGCCAATTTATAATCCATCCATAAGAGAACTGTGGTTCCTCATGGTAGAACACTATTTTTGTTCATGGGAAAAAGGCTGAAATTAACATCTTTTAACTCATGAAAAACTTGACATTCTGGGCTTCCCTGGTGGTCCACTGGTTAAGAATCCACCTTATAACAACCCAGGTGACATGGGTTTGATCTTTGGTCTGGGAAGATCCCACATGGCGCTGAACAGCTAAGCCCGTATGCCACTTTTCTTAGGCAAATCTACAAAACACCCCGCATCTAACACATCTCAAACTGAACCAACCACCTTTCCCCTCAGTTAACTAGCTTTTGTTTCCTCTGTTGAGAATACCACTTTCACCACCCCAGTTACCTAAGCATTCTGAAGTCATTTTTGATGACTCTCCAATCAATTCTAACCCCATGTTCTGTTGATTTTGTTTCAATTTAGTTTTCAAACCTCTCTCCTACTCTGTATACCATTCTTACCACTACTGTACAGGTCTACTAAAACAGCGTTTACCCTGGTGTTCCTGCCTTCATTCGAATACGCCTCTGTTCCTTTATCTACAGGGATTGCCAAAGTAGCAAAAACAAACAAACCACCACCACCCTACAAAAACAAACAAACAAATCCCACAAAAACCAAACAAACCACTTTAAGATTCTCCCATTATTTATAGGACAAAATCCAAGGTTTTTTGCATAATATTCAAGGGCTTGTAGAATCTTCCCTCTGCTTCTCTCTCCAGTCTCACTTCTGACCCCTCTTTGCTATACATTATGCTCTGACCTCTGGGATGCCTTTGCTAAAACTCCAACGTGCTTTCACAATATCTAATACATTAATCATTACCTTTATCTTCCAGAGTGCTGGTCTCCTTCCTCTCCTCCCTACCGGGAGTGTAGGCTCCTTGAAGGCAGTAATTATATTTTGTTTCTCTACTAGCACAGTATCTGACCCATGGTAGATGCAATTAATCTTGGTTGAATAATAATGGCACTATTATCTTCTCTGACTTTTCTTCTTTAATAGAAAAACTAACCAGCAGAAAAGTTCAATTAGTAGCTTAGTGTCTCTTGTAAATATCACTTCCATTCTTTTTCGAAGCTATCAACTTAGTTTATTATCTCCTGCCCTGATTTATGTAATCAAAATAGTACAAGATAGGCTCCAAAATCAGTCTTCTCAATTTTCTGCAATATCCAGCCTAGTTTTTCTAACCCGAGCAATGACCAGGTTATCCCTGGTTTGAAGGCTGTCCTAGGTTCGCATTACTTACAGAATTCTATAAAACTGGCATTGTACATCACTAGTTTCATCTATTGACTAAATGCCAGACATGTTGCTAGAGCTACAAAAACAGAACCTCACAGTCCCTCTCCTTAAGGAATGAAGCCTAGAAGGGGAAGACTGACACATAAACCACTGATCCTACCACCAGTCGATTCCACACATGTCTATTATTCCTCCCCATCAAACACGTTACTTTCCTTGGTCTCATAATGTTCTCAGTCTTATCTTGCTATGAAGTTTTCCTTAATTTTTTACTGAGAGCCAATCTGCTTTTATCTAAACACACCAAGAGTTGGTAGGCTGATATAATAATTCTGGTAAAGGGGAAGGAATTGTGCTTTTGTTTTCTTATCAGTATATAATAGTGCTTTCCACATAGAATCCTCAATAATCTGTGGAAAGAAGAAACAGTAATAGAGAGAAGGCATGCGACCGTAAGATGATTGAAGCTAGCATGATTAGAACGTCTCTCTGAAGCCAATTCTACCCCTGGATACGATAATAATTCCAATACAGTTGGAAGCACAGAGAAATAAACCTATCTACCGATTCTTTTACTCACTTTTTGATCATCAGGAATTGGTTCCTGGGACTTCAGAAGTGAGGCTCTTTCTTCTTCTACCCAGTTCCCCCACTCTTCTGCTGGCGCATTCCAATCAGAACTGGGATCAGCAGAAGACAGACCATCTAAAATTTAACAGTGTGAATCAGGTATCTGTCATTTCTGCCAAAAACCAAATGCAAAACCCCAAACTCTTTATGTTGAACTAAGCTGTACTTTTATACTATCACTCTTCTTCCTACCAATCACATTTGAAGAGTTAGGAAAAAACCCAGTAACACAATGGTAAAACCTTTCCCCAACTTCTGCTGGGCACATTGTATGACTAGATGGAATGACTAAGAAACTCCAGAAAATGTATTAATTAACCATTTCTTCCATTCTTCCTACTTCCTTTAAAGGAACTCTGTCTCCTGAATTTGCTTTCTTTTCATTGTGTATGTCTAACTATAAGAAGGACTTGGTCATTTTTTTTGTTTTGTTTTGTGATTCTTCCCCCCAGGGTACAAAATGAGTCTTGAACGGAAGTGCCAAAGCCACGCTCCTCCCCTCCTTAGGAACCATTGCAAGGCTGGGTTCTTCTTCAAGTTCACCAAATCATGCAGAATGTTCACCTCTTCCTTTTCCCCTCTTTTAAAAAATACTTAACTTGTATCTTACAGTTTTTTTCAGATTATTCAATGCTACTTAGCCATTTCTAGGGCTTCTATCACCCTATTATTCTCAAGAACAATTTTTTTTTTAAAGAAAAAAATTTTAACCTAGACTTCCATATACATCTATGTATACACCCATGACTACTTACTGTCAAGATAACAGAAGTTAGGCTTTATTTCTAAATGGTTAGCAAGTCATCCTAACATTGCTCTTTATTGGGGAAAAAAACTCCAAAACCAAAAACTATAACCTTGACTTTTGCCCAATTAATGCCAAATGCTACTTTCCCCAAATATTAAATTCTTATATACTTCAGTCTGTTTCTGGAATTTCTGTTCCATTCATCTATTCCTGGGATAGTGGCATACAAAATGTAACTCTGTATGCATTTTAACATCTAGAAAAACAAATCTGCCTGCATTTCTCTTATTTTCTTCACTATTCTTATTTTTCCACATGAATTCTGTTATTTTTGTTTAGAGGGGAGGTACTGTGATACATCTTCATGAAGACTTTTAAAAAGTCGATGTTTCAGAAAAATACGTAATGATCTGGGAAAATCCTCATAGAAAAAAAAAAGCAGACAAATCTGTGCATCATGATCCCAAATTTCTATGAGGAAGAGATTAAGGAATACATTAATAATAGACACGTCTTAACAATGGAGATACAGGAACTTCCTTTACTAGAATTTCAAGTACTAGAACTTGAGCTAGACAGGTAACAGAGATACAAAAATGAGTATGACAAAAGGCCTTCCCACATGGAGCTCACAGTCAGTCTACTCAGGGGTGAAGTACAACAGACAGTTAAGTAGAGTGACAGATTCTGTTATGAGAAGCGCAGAAAGGGAGAAGAGGGACTAAACCAGTGGAAGATGGGGAGAGACTGAAAACATAAGAATTTATGGTCCAGTACAGGAGAAGCATGGACAAGTGATTACTAGTGTGAAATGTATTACAAAAAACGAAGTTCCTTTCTACGTTTCTATATTTACTACTATAAGCAGGTCTTCAGAGCCAGTATACATAGTAAGAGCATAGAGATTAAGACTCTAACATGTCTTAGAGTCAAACAGACCTATATTTGAATATTGCTCTACTACTTAATAACTATGTAATTTGGGTCAAATTTCTTAATATTAACGGGCTATGTACTAACTTCACAGGATTGCTGAAAGGATTATATAAGATATGTGTAAAGCAGTTCAGGACAATGCAGTAAGTGCTTAACAAATGGTATTCACTGCTTTTATACATTATCGATGACTTTAACAATGGAAAGCCAGTTTAAAAGTTATCAGGCATATACAATTAATTTATTTCTCACAATCCTATAAATCTCCCAGTAAGATACACTTGGTTATGTCGTAATGAGTAAGATACACTTGGTTATGTCGTAATGAGTAAGATACACTTGGTTATGTTGTAATGTAGAAGCCATTTTTAGAAGTGAAAAATGAATCTAGCAGATGTCTGGAACTAACTGCTCACCTGACACCAAGCATTTATTAACAATATTTTTAGGAGATTTGAATGTCAAAGTTCTCAATGATTTTGCTTAACCCTCACAAATAAGAAACCGAGATTTGGAAAACTGGTGTTCATATACCAAATCTCTTAAGGCCCCTTATCAGGAAAAAACCCTTTGTCAAGAAAAAAAAAAAAAGTTTAAGCAAATGGGGCTTCCTTGGTGGCTCAGTGATAAAGAATCTGCCTGCCAACATAGGAGACGGGTTCAATCTTTGGGTCAGGAAGACCCCCTGGAGAAGGAGATGGCAATCCACTCCAGTATTCTTGCTTGGGAAATCCTATGGACAGAGGGGCCTGGAGGGTCCACTGGGTTGCAAGAGTCAGACACAACTTAGCCACTAAACGAGAACATAAACTCTTAATAAACATGGTAGCGGTGCAGGGGTGGTGAGGGATAAAAATCTAATAAAGTGCTTGGTAACACTATTGTTGTTTAAAGGTGTGGACAACTGTAAAGCACTTGGTAACACTGTTGTTGTTTAAAGGTGTGGACGACCGTAAAGCCTGAGGAGTAACTGGAGCCCATGCCTCAGCTTCTATCGGAACAGCAACAGAAGCTTAACTCTCCACTGGCTTTATTAAAGCTTTATGGTGATTCTTCCACGTTTACTGATTTCAGGCTGGTATACTTATCTATTTTTTGCAGCTACGTTGTGTGGCATGTGGGATCTTAGTTCCCCAACCAAGTACTGAACCTGTGCCCTCTGCAGTGGAAACTACTGCACCACCTTTTAAAATTAACTGGAGATCAAATAAAACTGCTTCCTGCCCCTGCCCCAGCCCCATTTGTAGGATTTTAGTTCCCGGATCAGGGATTGAACCCGGGCTCTAGACAGTAAAAGCACAGAATCCTAACCAGGGAATTCCCCAAATAAAACTACTTTAAGACAACAGGCCAATCACCGAAGCCTAAAACTGTCACCAGGTGACTTCTCAATGCATAATTCTTAACAGTTCACGGGCCTAATGTAAATTCTTAGACAGTTTCCTTGAAATTGTGTGATATAGTTTCATTCATAGCATAGTTCTCTCCAATTATAATTTCTCATTTCTTAAAATTCTTCCATTAGTTTGCTAAAGTGTTTCCAAAGAACTGTATTAGCTGTCTTTTCAAAATGGTAGGGATATTCTCCATTTATTCTGCTTGTGAAACAATGTTTTAGGTTTAAGCATCTCACAGCTGTTCTCCTTTCTAGTCAGTAATAAGATGGCTGTCAGTTGTTTCTGGTCAAAACATAATTCAGCATTAACTCTAATAAAACAAAACAATTATGTTAGAAAGACATTCTCCAGTGTTTGTATCAGACAATACAAATTAACCTCACTGAGTCGACTATGCTCCTAAAAGACAACAGTACCACAACACTTTCTGAATATTTACCATGTATCAGGTAGTGTTCTAAGAGCTTTAAGTCTGTGAGGGAAGAAATATTATTTACAGATGATGAAACTGAAACACAGAAAAACAAGGTAGCTAAGATTCAAACTCAGGTAGTCTGTTCTTAAAGCTCACGCTCTTAACCTATTCGCCATGGGGCTATTAATTCTTTCACTCTGATATGTCAACAAAAACAAAATTCTATTCAAAATCTGACTTTTTCTAGGGGTTATGATATTGTTCCTTTATGGTCAAGATAACTAACAGCTGCCTTTAAAAAATGTTACTTTCCGTACTTTAGCATCTTAATTTTATTTTTTAAATTATTTCGGCTGCAAGGCAAGAACTTAGTTCCCTGACCAGGGATTGAACCTGTGCCTCATGCAGGGGGAATGTGGAGTCTCAACCTCTGGATCACCATGGAAGTCCCAGCATCTTAACTTTATATGCAAGTACTTTGGTAAATTCAGTGCCTTTCTGCCAGGTAATGGTATCTATGCCTCAAACCAGAGGGTCAATATATTACTCAAATCACACTGTTAAATAATATATATACTTTGTGGGATCAGTAATCTCAAATACTTCATGAATTCTATAAATTTAGGAGGAATGACTAAATTCACTGAGTACCAAAATAAGTATATTAAAGAAAGTAACACAAAAAATAAAATTCACAGAGAAAATGTGGTTAAAGAGGAACTGAGGATTTCAAAGACTGCCAATACAGCATAACGAACAAAGAAACTGTTCTTAACACTTATTACTTTAAGAATAGAGTCCCATGGATATGTTTATTTCAGTATCTTATTAGCCAACTGTGTTTTTTATACAAGGATACAAAAGTAGAGCTATTGTGTCCAAGCAGTGAAGCCTAGAGCCCTGCTTCCTCAGTTTTTCTCAGCTTTAACCCACAGCTGCCTACGACACCTTAGTGCTATTTTCTTACAATCACTACCCATCCAGTCCTATAATCATTCCTCAAGTCTATTTTGCAAATAGCTGTTCTTTCTTCCCAAAGTACAGGTAAGGCTTTTTTCCCTCTAAAAATTGCTTTCCATCCTTATAATCCTTTGTATTTATCTGATACTTTATAATTTTCAAAGAACTTTCACATTCATTCAATATCTCATTAAAACCTCATAATACTCTATGGAAACAGATATGAGAGACTATTTGCTCTATTTTACAGGTCAGTTAATCTAGACTCCAAGATAAGTGACAAAATTCAAGACATATGAATCAGGATTAGAACTAGGATCTACCTTCTAAACTAGTATTCTAGTCAGAATACTAGTCACTGAATACTAGTCATGAATTTAGTCATTCCTCCTAAATTTATAGAATTCATGAAGTATTTGAGATTACTGATCCCACGAAGTACATATATTATTTAACAGTGTGATCTGAGTAATATATTGACCCTCTGGTTTGAAGTATAGCTACCATTACCTGGCAGAAAGGCACTGAATTTACCGAAGCACCTGCGTATAAAGTTAAGATGCCGGGACTTCCATTGGTCCAGAGGTTGAGACTCCGCATCCCCACTGCATGAGGTTAAGGGTAGATCCTACTTCTTAGCCTTACCTCCGTAATGTTTAGTCAGCAGACGGTAAAGAATCTGCCTACAATGCAGGAGACCTGCGTTTGAGCCCTGGGTGGGGAAGACGCCCTGGAGGAGCAAACAGGAGCCCACTCCAGTATTCTTGCCTAGAGAACTCTATGGACAGAAGAGATGGCAGGCCCCAGTCCATGGGGGTCACATAGAGTCGGGCTAGAGACGACTGAGCGACTAACACTCAAGGCTTTTCACAGTATGGTCCTTCGCAATTTACCCTTCCAATCTCATCTCCCTCAACCTCTAAGAATGTGCTTCAACTAATCTAACAGAGACCAGTCTAAAACTAATTTTCGGACTATGTTTCAAACTTACCTTCATGATTACTATCATCACCAAGGCTGTACATGTAGTGGTTAAGAGCATAAACTCTGGAGCCGGACTACCAGTTTGATACCTGCTCCTCCAACTTAACTGTGTGGCTGGGGAAAAATTAGGTAACTTTTCCTTGTCTCAGTTTCTTCATCTGGAAAGTGTGGGGAAAAAATAATACCTACAATAGAACTGTACTAAACAAACTAATAATATACATAAGACTTAAACCGCTGAGATCAGTGTCTGGCACAGTCAGACACTGTGTTTGCCGTTATTATCAGCATTGCTACTGAACACCTGTGTAACGCAATGCACTAAGCACGGAGAGAAAGAAAGTCAGAAGAGTTCCTGTCTTCAGAGGGTTTTCAATTCTGAGATGTGAGGTTGTGGGGGGAAAAAATATTTTTAAAAAATGAAGATGGTATGAGCTTTCTGAACATAAAAATCATATTCTTTTCTCCTTCCTCTTTTTTGTGACTCTTGCCTTTAACTTTCTTATGCTTCTACTGGAAATTAGACTAAGAAAATGGTTTTCTACCAACATAAAAACCTGCACACCTCACAAGTTCAAAGCCATTCTTATATATTGTATTCACTCTAGTGTATTAAAACTAGGGAAATAAATATTATTTAAAACAAAGAGCTTTCTGAACATAAAAATCATATTCTTTTCTCCTTCCTCTTTTTTGTGACTCTTGCCTTTAACTTTCTTATGCTTCTACTGGAAATTAGACTAAGAAAATGGTTTTCTACCAACATAAAAACCTGCACACCTCACAAGTTCAAAGCCATTCTTATATATTGTATTCACTCTAGTGTATTAAAACTAGGGAAATAAATATTATTTAAAACAATTTTAAAAACTATAAAAACTACAGTGCAACTATAAGAAAACTTCATGTTTAAATATTGCCTCAATCATGAAAACTGAATTTAGTTTTCTTTTTTTAAAATTCTACAGGTATTTAATAATTGGTTTATAGGTAGTATACATTTGGTATTAAGTTATATTGCTATGACATAAAAGGTGAAAAATTACAATTAAAATTAAAACATAAACATGAATTCAGGGTGCTAGAAAGAAAATTTCGAAAACAAAAACAAAAGCAAACTGATAAAAGGACATACTTAACCCAGACCATTCATCATCGATATAGGGTTGATTACGGCTAACATCCCACTGATAATCAGAAGTGGTAGACTGAGAAACTGGCTCAGCAGTAGACCCTTAAATGAAAACGAATGCAATAAAATTAAAAATGGAAATTTCTAATGATGTTTCATAACAATAGTTCTATACTTTGCACACGAAGATTTAATTATTTTTCATTTCTCCTAAAAAGAAAAATTCAGACATTAGAAAAAGAGTTAAGATAAAGTAGAATTGAGGGTAATTTTAGATTAAGCATGATAATCACTAGATTGCATTCACTGATCAGAAATCTATTTTTTCCCTAGTACCGATCCATTAGATTTTATCTTTTATAATATATACTTCAAATTGGCTATCTCCAAATTTCACCGATCCATTAGATTTTATCTTTTATAATATATACTTCAAATTGGCTATCTCCAAATTTCAAGTCAAAGAAGTTTTGTTTTAATGAAAAGTAATAAAGCATTAAAAAAAAAAATCCTAGATGTTTCAGAATATCCCTATATCCTTAGAACCCTGAAGGAGAGAACTAGAAAATGTCTGAGTTTGCTAGAACTTTCTAAAGAAAAAGACAAAAGAAATAGATGATATTTAGAGAAGTGAGGCAGAAAGAAGCCAAAGAGAATTTAGAGAGTTGTGCCGGCGGTTTAGAGACGAAGTTAAGTTCAAGTGCACTTAAAGAGAAGAGAAAATTATCTCCTAAATTTTTCACCTTCATTTTTCTGGGAGGTGGGGAATAGGTGTCGTGAGTGGGGGTTACACAGCCCGTAAGCAGTGTGATGAAAGCTGTGGTCAGACTACTGTCCAGGACTTACACAAAATTCTGCATACAGTTTTCAGGGCATATACATTCAAAGATGTTTGGCTCTACTTCCATAAGCTCATTTTAGCATGGAAATGTAAAGCAGTGCTTCTCCATCAGGGATTTATATACCCTGGACCTTCTGCATCAGAATTTGCATGTGTTTTAGAATCCTTCTTAGGTGACTCTGATACTTTGGATTCAGAGCCACTGAAAGGGTTAAGAAGAGTATGTTTGCATAAGAGACTTAGCCATAATCACTTCCTCTCAAAGAAGTTCTCACAGATTTTCAGTTGGTTGTAGATTAGCTTATTAGCTTACCACTAACATGCTTGACATAAACTCAAAATGGTTATATATTTTAAAAATAAACTTTAACAAGTAGAACAACCTTATAAAATTCATATATAATTAGCACATTAGTTGCTTAGAAAGACTATAGTAACACTGTTGCTATTTCTTTAGCAGCTTTCTCTGAATATATGGAGAGAACAGCATCTGTGTTGTACAAAGTCACCAAGTGAAGGAAGATATTAACTTGTACCTCTGGTACTACAATGTAGCCTGTAAGACCAGGGGTTGGCAAATCACAACTCATAAACCAAATCTAGCCACCCCCCTTTTGGTACCGGACCAGGAGCCAAGAACAGTTTTTATATTTTTAAATGGTTGAAAGAAAGTCAAGAGAACAAAATTTCACCCAGATACACTCATCTGGTTTACGTATTGCCTCTGGCTGCTTCCCTGCTACAAAGGCAGAACGGCCCACATAGCCTGAAATATTTATTATTGGGCCCTTTACAGAAAAAGTTTGCTGACCTCTCTTCTAAACTAGTGACTCCAGATGCTGTGGAACTACATCATCAGCACACTGGGTCCATGAATTATTATTGATAAATGGCATATCTATGTAAGTAATGCTGGACTGATGGTAGTTTGGTTAGTAATAATGGAATATTCGTCTGCATGTATGCCAACATGCTTTCAGTTATGTTAGGCCACAGAATCTTCCTATCTACACAACAAAAGGAACTAAGCACCAGCAGGTTAAGAGTTTAGGTCTTTTGCTCTCCATTTCAAGGCCTTTGCTACTTTATATTGTTTATCTATAATTTATGTGGCTAGCAGTACTTGACTCTGATTATTTTTTCAAAGAACAAGTGCTAAAATTAAACAGAAAATTTTTTGTTAACTAAATGAAAGACTGTTTTCACATACCAGAAACAGCAGAGTTAAGTGTGAGAGATGCAAAAGAAGCAGAATTCTGTTCAGAGGTATTCATTCCCCTATCCACACTAGACCAAGCAGCTGTTAAAATAAAGAACGTCACTTGGAAACTTCAATTTGCAATGAAACTTGAAAGACACGTACAGATTTAAAACTATGATAATAATATTTAAAGATACCCGGAGAAACCAGAACCACCTAGTACATCAATAGCAACTGTTTATTGAATGTCTGTTATGTACTGGGCTCTTGACACCAAATACCTCTAATCCTTAGGGCAACGCTGCTAGGCAAAGTTTCAGAGCAGTTAAGTGACTTGCTGACAGAAAACACCTGAGCCAGCTGGAGCCAGAGCCAACTCTCCAAGTCCATGTGTTCGCTACCATGGCAACACAGCTGATCGTGCGCCACAATGAAGCTACTACGAGCTTGGATCAGGCACTGAGACTGGGTACCTGACACTCATTCTAGCCAATCCTTTAAACTACTTAAACATGAGGTTCACCAAGGTTCAATAACTAGCCTAATCTCCATAAAAGTTAGTATGTGGAAAAATAGGGATTCGTACTAAATACTAGGAACATGCTCATTCCACTATACCATGGTATCTTCTCAACATTTTTAAAGTAATTTCCTACTTACATAGGAGTATTTTAAGTAACATATACATCTATGAGGGCAGTCACATCTGCCTCTTCTCAGAAACTAACTGCTGCTGCTGCTAAGTCACTTCAGTCGTGTCCGACTCTGTGTGACCCCATAGACGGCAGCCCACCAGGCTCCCCCATCCCTGGGATTCTCCAGGCAAGAATACTGGAGTGGGTTGCCATTTCCTTCTCCAATGCATGAAAGAGAAAAGTGAAAGTGAAGTCGCTCAGTCTGTCCGACTGTTAGCGACCCCATGGACTGCAGCCCACCAGGCTACTCCGTCCATTGGATTTTCCAGGCAAGAGTACTGGGGTGGGGTACCATTGCCTTCCCCGGAAACTAACTGCAACCCTCATTTAATACAGTTCCTTTCAATTTCAAAAAGGTCCTAATTCATCTAGGCAGGAACTCTAATCTGATGCTTAATTTTATCTACAGCAACATTAAGCAAGTACTACCATCTAATTTATGTCCTAATTATGATACCACTACATAGCTTTTACAAGTAAATTACAAATATCTCAAAAGGTCATAGTTCTTCAGATTACTTGATTAAACCTGACCATTTCTTTTACTAAGTGTGAAAGGATGCTTTATACCATGGAAAGTTACTCTTTTATCACTGCTGAAATGAGGCTAGGAATTTAGGGACTCTTTTACAAAATAAATTTTGATATTTCTACACAATTGTCGGACATTGCAGGGGAAGAGAGAACAAACTTAAGAACAATATTAGCAAATGATCTGAGGTCTGTTTCTTGGGGATGTTGTTCAACATGAGTTTTTCTAAGCTTGGAAGTGACGGGAAAAGCAAATAAAACAGGAAGAAACAGTTTTTTCTACTTAAACACTAAAAATTCTGTAATTATCAATCCCTCAAACTAAAATAAACCTATAACGAGCGTAACAGAAAAGATATGTTTAATGCACAAGGAATTACAAATTAAAGCACAAAAAACAAGAGGCCATTACACAAATGGGCAAAGAAAATGAATAAACAATTTATGAAAGAAATAGAAATGATCAAGAAAGTTGTGAAAAATATTAACCCTATTAGTGGTTTAAAAAAGCTAATCAAAATAACTTATGTATTTTTTTATTAAATTAGAAAAGATTAAAAAGAAAGAATAGTCAACCTTGGTAATATACATATGACAAATGACACTCACACCGATGCTGACAGTATAAATTAGAACTTTCCTAGAAAATACTTTTGACAATATGTGGTAGAGCAATGCAAACATTCATATTTCCTTTAATCCAATAATATCACTTTCAAGAATCTAGCCTAAAGAAGTAACCTCCAACAAATATATTCAGTACAACATCATTTATGTTTCTTTTAAAAAAAAGTTATTTCCTTGATAATGTGGGAACAGTGATAGTCTATGCTATGCTTACACAATATATTATAGGATCATTAAATGAAATACAGAAAAAAGAAAATGTTTGAGGTACAATATTAAGTGAGGGAGGAGGAAAACAAAAATGCACACATGATTTGGATTATGGGGGAAAAAAAAAGAAAAGACTGAAACTGTACACAGGAAAAAGAAAAAAGACCATAAGGAAAGACTGTCACTGGGTGATGTGATTAAGAGTAGGTTTTTCCTTCTCTTTTTTGCAGTTTTCCACATTAAATATGCATCCCTTTTCTATCATGCACACAACCTGAAATTAAGTTGCTTTTAACTTGAAGGCTCTTAATAGAAATAAGGCTCTAATAGTCTTTATCTTTAGAATCCAGGGGAAAAATTAATTACCAACAGTCATTTTGTAGACTGTAAAACAGTATATAAAATTTATGCTAGAAACTGTACCTCCATTTATTACTTTTATTTAAACTCAATAGTAGTACTGTTGAAATTAATCAAGAAGTCTGCTTACGTATTATACTTATTATAAAGCCAAAAATACACAATTAT
This sequence comes from Oreotragus oreotragus, assembly GCA_006410675.1. Lineage (NCBI taxonomy): Eukaryota > Metazoa > Chordata > Mammalia > Artiodactyla > Bovidae > Oreotragus > Oreotragus oreotragus. The sequence continues at coordinate 535,403 of SJYX01000733.1, read as the reverse complement.
ACTAGTTAGCTACATTGATAATCAAATGTCATAAAAGCACATGAAAGCATTAAGAGTAAATAATAAATGCTATTATTCACTTATTTAGTTCCCAGTTTGCTCCATGTGAAGGATCTGAGTTAATCATTTTCTTTCTGTATAGCTTGACTAATTTTACTACCAATGGATCTGTTTTTCATTCTTGGAAAATTTTTAATGTACCAGATAAGCATTTCAAAGTAGCTTAAAATTTTCTAACAGCTCTTACCAATGCCAGAAAATATTGATCGGTCATTCCAACTCCTTCCCCAGTCTTTTCCATTTGCATTAGCATCTCCAGTGTCTTGACCCCAAGCAGATGGCTCGGTTTTCCTCTTGCCTGCAGAAGCAGGTGAAACAGAGTTCCACTTCTCCTCACCTGCACTGATCTGTGAGGAGAGTTTCATAGACTTTTCATTCCAGCCTCCTCCATTTACAGTGAGGTTTTCATTCAATCCTGGAGAAACTTAAAGAAGAGAAAACAAAGATTAAAAATGGATACATGACTCCTTGTTAAAACTGGGATATTTTCAAATTTCCATAATTGCTTGGCTTACATTTATCACTCATTTCCCCCCTATTGTCCTCTAAACAGATCAAGCTTTAAAGATAAAATGAAGGATCTGAAAAGTGACATGACCACTACCAATGACTTTTAAAAAATACAAGTAGGTTTGAACATATATATATATATTCACACAGTAATAATGTTTTCAAAAGCAGACTGATCTGCTCAAAAGTACAACAGAGCAAACAGGAAAACAAATATTCTGGTATACTCAGAATACTCACCCACTAAAAACATAAAGGCTTCTCCTTAGTTACATGCTCTTTCCTTAAATGTTTATCCATATATATTATGTCTAAGGCAGTGATTCTAATACCTGGCTACACATTAAAATCAAGTGAAAAATTTCTTAGATGTAGACACTGGAATTCGAATTTCAGTAAGCTCTGGGAGTTGGTGATGGACAGGGAAGCCTGGCATGCTGCAGTCCATGGGGTTACAAAGAGTCGGATACTACTGAGCGACTGAATTGAAGACATTAGAACCTCAGCCCAAATCAATCAAAATCGAAATTACTAGGGGTAGAGCCCAGGCATCAGTATGTTTGTGTGTACACATTTACATGCAGGTGTCCATACATACGTGTAAAGCACACACACACAAATATACATAGGTGTGCGTATATAAGTACCTGTTTCTTTTTATATACATGTGTGGCTTTCTAAGGTTCCTAGATGGCTGTAATGTGTAGCCAGGGTTGAGAATGAAGGAAGCTGAGAGTGTTCAGAACAAGTTTGAAATAAGAAGTTGCTTCTTCATTTCTGAATTTTTGTTCTACTACAAACACTTCAGTTTTTAGGTAACAGGTACCACTCTCTACTTTTTCAATCTTTATCATAAATCAATAAATCAAATATATTTTCTATTTGTGAAGTACTGTATAATTTTAAACTACAGTCCATTTATTATGAAAGCTTTGATATTGTTCAGGAAGCAGTTTAGAAGATTAAAGGTATTAGGCTTTCTTCTTTAATAAACAGAAATAAAAGTCTTTTACCCATATATGCCTATATAAAACCCAAGTCCATGGGAAAAAAGAAATCTTTTTCTCTATTGGCTTAAACAATACAAGCAAGAATCAAAAATGCATATAAACTATTACTAAAAGAATGTTTTTTCATACAAGGGAGAGGGATGAACAATGAGAATATACCAATGTACTGTTAGAAGTGGGAGTGACTTTTCTGTTTATCTATTTTCCAAAATCTCTGAACTATGATTATGTTACTTTAGTAATTAAAATCATTTCTAAGACTCTTTTTTTTTCCTTTCGGTGTCATTCATGTGAGGAAAGAGACATATATATATGTTTCTATTAATACTTTGATGGGCCTTCAATTTAAGTTACATGTAATTTCTCTCACCCTGAAGTGTAGAATCTCCTTTTCCAGACTTAAAGTTGCTAACTTGAACATTTAGATGAGAATCACCTGGTTGAAATAAAAATAAAATTTATTTAATACTAAATAGGCTATTATGCACATTAAAATTAGGAGTAACATACAAATTAATTTTTTACTAATTATTTATAATAAAAATTGTTCCTTGAAGTACTAAAGTCTTATACTGGAAAAGAGTTTTACTCACAATGTATTTCGCATGTTCTTAGGAATGGAGTTCTCTAGTTACCATATTCTTGGTCAACTAGAATGCCAATAAAGGACCTGGAAAATTGCCCAAGTAGATATAGAGTCTCCTGTTCTACAATGGTTATCAAGATTGTTTAAAGGAGGAATTGGAGAACTGGGCTCTGTAATTGGATTCAACTTTGCCACCTCTCAACAATACCAGCTAGCTGCCTTTTCAACAATCCTGGAAGCAAACACATCAACTTAAGAACAATTTTGCCAATATCTGGACCAGGATTTAGGAAATATGGCAAGAGGTGAGACCACACGTTATAACAAAGACACTACTGATATTTCTCTGACACTAAAAAGCATAATGATCATAATGTATCAAAAAATCAGCATGACACAGGACTGCTAGGAAGGCAGGCATGCAGCAAACAGTGAAAAAGGGCCAGCAACACGAACACCATAGCAGAGCTATCAGGTGACAGTGAGAACGTTCTGGGCAAGCAGGGATGAGTGCTGTGCCACAGCAATAAATTCCACCAATCCAGGCAGCAAAAAAGTAAAAGCTATCTAGGCCAAGACACAGGTCTGAAGATAAGGGGGAAGTGCTGGCGATTAATGAAAAGGTAGAGGCAGGAAAGCTAGTGCTTGAAGCAAGGTGAACAGCATCATTGCGGACTGATGTCTCCAGGGTAAAAGTGACGGCAATGGGAGAATCACCAAGAGGCCATCAGTATCGGATAGTGTGAACATTTGAAAACTCGGGAAAAGCATTAGCTCAATAATGTTTGCAGTTCCAGTCTAGCTTTATCAAACACCTACAGCTTTCTCAGAGTTGGGGTGATAAGAAATTCAGATAGAACCCACACTATCCAGAACATGCTTATTTCATCCTGGAATGAAAGCACCAAACATGCAGAATGGTGACAAGTCATTTCCGTAAACGAAAGTCCACTATAAAAAATGGAGATGTTAAGAGAGCTGGGTCAAGGCAATACACGTGAGAAAAAAGCAGCAGCCATTTCTCATGTGACTCAAGGCAGAAAGGCAACTTTAATAGGTCATTCATTAGGCACTATGGAACTGCTGGTATCAGGTAAATCAATACGTGGTCCACAATGCTCTCACGAAGAAGGGTATATCAGCACAATGAGGTAAGCAGTTCAAAATAGCCAGATTTTGATATAATGATATTTTGTACATCTGATTAAAAGGAACTGGATTTGATGTATCACTCTTATGTTCCACTAATATACCTTTATTCTTCTTGGAACCAACAGGAAATGATGCAGTTGTAACTTGCTCGGTGGTAACTGTGATGATATTTTCTATCCCAGGGATAGTTGAATCCAATGAACCAGAATCAGACTGCACCTTATCACGTTTACGCTGTTGTCGTTTCTCTCTGTGACTAATTTTAGTTTCCCAGGCTCCTGACACAGCCCCAGAAAAAAAAATGTTATTCAGTAGGGGGAAAGACAAAAAGATTGTAGTTTTTTGGGAAAAATAGGGTGGGGCACCTGAAATATCATGCTAAATTTAGATATTAAACTAAAAACCGAGTGCTGATTATATTCATTTATCCTATGAATTTATTCTAATTGTGCTGTTTCAGGCAGCTAATTGCCATTATTTATCCCAGTAATTTTGATCAGATCTGTCATCTATGGTTTTTTTTGATATAAGTTATCTTGTATCTTTTTTTATCTTGCTGGGTAGAACTAGTAGGGGAGTGTTATATATATACTATGGGTTTATTAGGTGAGGACAATAAATGGCTTACTTAAAAATTTTGTATAGTCTTCTAGGGATGGTATTTTTAAGAACAATGGGAAAAAAAATAAGCCACACTTCTAGGAAACAAAGACAAAATGAATGATTTTTAAATTGCTCAAGATATTGAGCTAGATCTTAAATTTCAAGGCAGCTCCCTTTAAGGATAGAACTATTAGATCCTTAAATAATTTAGGGGGAAAAGTGTCTCCTAATATGTACATTAAAATCTAGAGTTATTCAACAGAAGAGCTAGATACAAGATTAAGCAAAACAAATGCGGCTTTTAGATAATGCACCTTGGTTAAAAAATTTTTTTTCTACAGTCCTTTCACTTGCTCAAGTACCTTCATCAACTTCCTTTCCATCATGGCGTGAACTGTTTTGCACTGCTTTAGCATCTGACTTTGATTTCTTCTTATTTTTCTTTGACTGAAAATAAAATAGAATGTTACTTAATATTTCATTATGTTTTCAAAAAGGTAGTAGTTAGTAAAATACATAATGAAATGTATGATGCGGACAACCAAAAAAACTTAATGTTTGATTAAAAAACTTAACATATTAAATGGCAATAATAGTATGAGGTTATCATTTATTCAGTCGTTACTATATGCTAAGTACTTTACACTTAATTCTTTATTCCTTAAAAAAAAAAATCACTGGAGATAGTATTATTCCCATTTTAGAGACGAGAAAACAAAGATTTAGAGATGTTCAATATTAAATAGACTGTTCTGGGTCACATGAAGTTAATGGATTAGGAAATAGGTCTATCTGGCTCCAAAGTCTGTGCTTTTAGACATCATGTTATCCTACCCTAAATCATAAATAAGGTACTATACCATGGTGTTTTCAGCACAATAAAACAAAATGCTACTGCAAGTGGTCAGAAAGAAAATGATGTACTGATTACTGGTTTTTTGATTTCAAAAAACAGACTGCTGGCATATTCTACGTATAACAAATTAATGAGTCAACTGCACAAAGCAGCTAATATTTTGTCAGTTCCAAAGCAGTGTGAAAATATCTAAGATTTGAATATGGTACATGTACAGTAATTCATTCAAGAAAAACACCTACACGCATACAAGCTATGGACATTTTTAGAATGGCCTTCCAATTCCCTTCTGCTAATATTTTCTCCGTTCAAAAGCTTGCTAAAAATTTCACAAAGCCATGATAAGTGTTTCCAGAAGAGAACTACTATTCATAAAATACAGATTTTATTTATATTTGTTAATTTATACTTGTTTACTACGATTGGCTATATACTATTGTACACTATCAAGTTTACAGTGGAAAAGAACAGGGTAAGCAGTAAATGACAGTTTGAGTAAGCTATAAATGACAGCTAACTGCTTTTCTTATTAAGAAACTACTGACAAATAATTTCAAGTGACATCAGAATATATAAAAAATGATTACGATTTTTTCTTATATTCTCCACAGTTGATTTGCATGTTTTTTACACGTTCCCATTATCATGAACATGTTTCAATGTACTGCTTTATTACATCTACCAAACCAGGCTCATATCCACTTAAAGAAAAAAATTTGAGATTCCATCTTTTCAAGTGCACAACTCAGTGGTTCCTGGTATCTTCGAAGTTGCACAACTATCACTGCTATCTAACTCCAGAACATTTTCACTGTCCCCAAAAAGAAACCTGGCATCCATTAACACTCACTCCCCACTATCTTCTCCCCTCTGGTCCACTGACCCGCCACTGACCTACTTTCTGTCTCTCACCTCCACTCTTAAGCAAAGATAAAACACATGAAGCATCTATCAATTACAACCTAGAGCAAAGGTCAGCAACAGTTTTCTTTTTGCTCTGGCTGCGTGGCTTGTGGGATCTTAGTTCTCCAGCCAGGAATTGAACCCGTGCCCTCAGCAGTAAAAGTGCAGAGTCTTAATCACTGGACTGACAGGGAACTTCCAGCAAACATTTTCTATAAAGGATCACACCGTAAATATTTTAGGCCTTGCAGGCCGTATGGTTATATATATAGCAACCAAATAATCCTGTTGCTGTAGCATGAAGAGCAGTCACATACCACACAGAATGAAATGGGTGTGGCTGTGTTCTAATAAGTTCTATTTATAAAAATAGGCATATCTGGCTGAACTTGTTGGCAGGGGGGTGGGGGGTGGGGGTGGGGTGTGTGGTCCAGAATTTGCTACCTCTTGGTCTAGCAGAGTACTGTCCAACAGAAGTATAATACAAACCAAAAACATGATTTAAAAATTTTAGCATATATTAAAAAGTTAAAANGCTGAACTTGTTGGCAGGGGGGTGGGGGGTGGGGGTGGGGTGTGTGGTCCAGAATTTGCTACCTCTTGGTCTAGCAGAGTACTGTCCAACAGAAGTATAATACAAACCAAAAACATGATTTAAAAATTTTAGCATATATTAAAAAGTTAAAATATGTAACACTAATTTTTATATTTCACCCAACACACTATCCAAAACACTATCATTTCAAAATGTAATCAATATTAAAAACTATGGGCTTCCCTGGTGGTTTAGCAGAACAGAATCCACCTGCCAATGTAAGAGATGCAGGTTAGATGCCCGGGTTGGGAAGATCCCCTGGAGAAGGAATGGCAACCCACGCCAGCATTCTTGCCTGGGAAATCTCATGGACAGAGGAGCCTGGCAGGCTAAAGTCCATGGGGTCACAAAAGAGTCAGACACGACTCAGCAATTGACAAAATTAATAAAGATAGTATGAAAATAAAGTGTTAAATAGCCATATGCGGCAAATGGCTACCATATTGGACAGTGTATACCTACAAAAACTAGGTAAGTATCCCCAACCTATGGATAAAGAAACTGAGGCCATAAAGAGATTACGTAAATTGCCTAAGATATAGGGCTATTAAGTTTTGAAACTGAGACTAAAATCCAGTTCTGACTCCAGAGCCTGCCCTCACAAATCTTTCCTTTCTGCCTCTCTACATTTAATGCCAAATATAAATTCAATCAAGTATTGGTTATGTGATCTGAGGCTGAATCACTCTAATCCCCTTTCCTCAATGGTCATATGGGACAAAATCTACTCACTTCACATAAGGTTCTTTTAAGTATTAAACATCCAGGATGTGAAAGCAGACTGCTAACTACAAAGCACTGCGCATAAACTCTGACCTTCCCAGCCCAGGGATCGAACCCAGGTCTCCCTCTTGCAGGTGGGTTCTTTACCAGCTGAGCCACCAGGGAAGCCCTAAAAGAGGGAAGTTATACAAAAATAACAGAAATTGTATTCACATTGAAATATACTATGATTTGTTATTAAAACAAGGTCTGCAGAAAAGCAAGGAAAATTATCTTGACTTAGGCTTCCATCTTGTTCAATTTCACTATTACCTTTAAAACTAACCTCATTTTAAAAGTAACCTCTCCCTCAGATGAGACTTCAGTTCAGTTTAGTCACTCAGTCGTGTCCGACTCTTTGCAACCCCATGAATCGCAGCACGCCAGGCTTCCCTGTCCATCACCAATCCCAGAGTTTACCCAAACCCACGTCCGTTGAGTCAGTGATGCCATCCAGCCATCTCATCCTCTGTCATCCCCTTCACCTCCTGCCCCCAATCCCTCCCAGCACCAGAGACTTTTCCAATGAATCAACTCTTCACATGAGGTGACCAAAGTACTGGAGTTTCAGCTTTAGCATCATTCCTTCCAAAGAACACCCAGGACTGATCTCCTTTAGAATGGACTGGTTGGATCTCCTTGCAGTCTATGGGACTCTCAAGAGTCTTCTCCAACACCACTGTTCAAAAGCATCAATTCTTCGGTGCTCAGCTTTCTTCACAGTCCAACTCTCACATCCATACATGACCACAGGAAAAACCATAGCCTTGACTAGACGGACCTTTGTTAGTACTGAGTAACATATAAAATGCTTTAGAGTCACAGGTTCACACACTAACTGACTCAGCCATCCTAGTAAGGTGAATCTTTTACTTCTGATCAGCTCCACTACAGCTAACAGTTGAAGGAAAACTGAGAACGTAAGTTCTGCCTGTTACCCATAGTTCCCCCTCCCCCAACATTGTTGTACGCTTCACCATCGAGCTGGGTGATTTATTGAAATAGCTTCTCTTGAATGGTATTCACGCAAATCAAGATTTATTAAATACCTACCATGTGTCAGACATTGTTTCAGGAGCTCAATATATATAGCTAAATAAAACTTCTACTAGTGGAAACCGTACTATAATAAACTAATATGAAAAACAGACGTGTAAATGAGATATTAGGAGAAATTCTTATCTTCAAGGGCTTCCCTGCCATTGCTCACTTCCCAACATTATTTATACCAGTCCAATTAATTTATATTCCCATTACAAAATTCGTACCATTTTCTACCATCTATAAAGTCTACCTATCTTATATGACATATAAGGCCTTCCACAAATTAATCTCAACTTTATACTCTTTTATTCACATACATGTAATGATTTGGTTCCAACAGGACCATCATCTCTAACACTCCTCTCTTTGCCCAAACTCTACTGATCATGAGTTTTCTCTCAAAATAAAGTACAGCAGCCTGGGTGCTTTAGGGTGACTTTCTTTGTACCCTTTTCCATGTATCCTTCCTCCCCAACTGACGGCCAAATCCTAAAATGACGTTCACTCTTTTTTCTTAACTCGGCTCAAGTTCCACCTCATCTGCTTTATCCCTGACACTTTCCTGTCCCCTAATTAATTAATAACTTTTAACATCCCTAATAAAGGTGCGAATGACTAGCCATATATAAAACATACAGTAAAGCTTAATTAAAAAAGCAGTATAAATAGAAAGCCTAATATTTTCTTCCTTCATCCCAGTGGATACTTTTGGAGAGCACAGTCTTTAAAAGCACATGCTAAAGTAGTTCTAAGATGACATAATCTGCTCTCAAATTCATAGAACTTAAATATGAGCTGGGAATCAAATAAAACACACGAATACTTTCATTACTAAGCTCATCTTTCAGTCTTAACATAGCCATTCCTAATATTAGACAATACCCAAATAAATGCTATTGTTTATCAGAGGGGCAAAAGGTACACCCTGACAGCAAAAGCATATCTACTTAAATGGCTAACTGCTCTCTTAACAGATATTGCTATTTTAAAGAACTGCAAAGTATAAAGAAAGGCAGAACAGTGCCCAGTTAATGCTAAAAAGATTAACTTAGGGAGAATAATCTAACAGTTGTATTGCATCAAAACTATCTTAGGGAGAATAATCTAACAGTTGTATTGCATCAAAACTATCATAGGAATACTGAACAAATTTTAAGTGAAATGATATTTTATTTTGCAACTAGCTATTAACACACAAGGGAAGTAGCCAGGTTCTGAATGTAACCCTTAATTCAATTTATTCTCTAACTTGGAAAGTAACTGGTCCTTAAAATTTGGGGAAACTGACTTAATATTTACAACTCTATAATTTATCTAAAGTCTCTGCTGGCAACGCTAGGAGTGATAAAGTAAATACAGCACACAAAAAAGGAATTCTGAGCATTTTCTAAAGGCTAGAAGTGGATACTGCAGTGTTTTGGTCTGCTGACTAATGGCTGGTACATGAGGTTTTTCAGTAACTCATGGCGGCTCAGCGGTTAAAAAGCGTCTGTCTCCAATGCGGGAGACCCGGGTTCGATCCCTGGGTCCGGAAGATCCCCTGGAGAAGGAAATGGCAATCCACTCCAGTATTCTTGCCTGGAGAATCCCATGGATGGAGAAGCCTAGTAGGTTACAGTTCACGGGGTCGCAAAGAGTCGGACACGACTGAGCGACTTCAGCTTCACCTTCTTCATGGCAAAAACTTTTTTCTGAGATTTTTGTTCTGCTTCCATTGTATCAAAATTTCTTTCTTTTTAAACCACTGTCAGTGGTGACAGTGGTTTTAAAACTGTACTTGTACAATATCATTTACATGTGGAATCTAGAAAAATGACAGAGATGAACTTATTGGCAGAACAGAAATAGTCACAGATGTAGAGAACAAACATGGTTACCAAGGTGGGGGGAGTGGGACAAACTGGGAAACTGGGATTGACATTGCAGTACCTTGCACTACTATTAACTAACGAGAACCTACTGTTTAGCACAGGGAGCCCTACTCTACTATTCATGGTGACCTAACTGGGAAGGACATTAAAAAAGAGTGGATGCATGTAAACATACAACTGAGTCACTCTGCTATAGAGCAGAAACTAACACAACATTGTAAAGCAACTATACTCCAATAAAAATTACTTTTAAAAAATCAGCAAGAAAAAAAGTACTTGATGGGACTTCCCTGGTGGTCCAGTGGCTAAGACTCCATGCTTCCACTGCAGGGGGTGCACATCTAACCCTTGGTCAGGGAACTAAGATCCTGCATGCCACGAGGCGAGGCCAAAAATTAAGTGAAAAAAAAAAAAGAAATATACTTGACAAAATTAAAAGTTGTTAGTGAAATTTATTTTCAAAGTTTTAGCAAATGCCACCTGAAAAGTATGAAAACAACTGCTTCAGGATCAACTTCATCTACTTTCTACCTAAACAAATATGGCAAGTCCCCAATTTTATACTGCTCAACATTTTGGCACTATTTTCCTCACTTGTCTCAAACATACAGGCGAGCTGCACCTGGTTCAATAGCAAAGGATAAAATGAAACACCCCAAAGGCATATGAATTCCATCTCTCTACTCTATCTAAACTAGCAGTTCTTAATTTAACTTAGTAACTTGATGACACAAAATCAAGATGAGATTATGAAAAATGTCACAAATCTTTTTAAAAGTAGAGAGGCTTGCAACTGATTTCCCCCATTTTGAGGAGTGGGTGTGATTTAAACTAGACTCAGGATCACCCCACTCACTACTGTGCTGATACATTTTTTTGAATGGAAGAGCAGAGTTGCGGGTGTCGGAAAGTGCACCCAACCTGCGCTTTAACTCTTCTCATCCTGGTTACTTTCTCTCACAGCATTGATACTGCTTGTCTCTAGTTGTTTTCCCCACTAAACTTCATGAGAACAGTGACTCTTTTATCTACCTTTTTATCCTGTTTTACCAACCATTATATTGCTGCTGCTGCTGCTAAGTCGCTTCAGTCGTGTCCAACTCTGTGCGACCCCACAGACAGCAGCCCATTCAGCAGCTCCGCCATTCCTGGGATTCTCCAGGCAAGAACACTGGAGTGGGTTGCCATTTCCTTCTCCAATGCATGAAAGTGAAAAGTCAAAGTGAAGTCGCTCAGTCGTGTCTGACTCTGCCCATGTACTGCACCCCACAATGCTGTATTTTGCACACAGAAGTGTTCCATTAATGTTCGGTTTATTAATGAAAGGGCTTAAAGACTGAATTACAAATAGCCCTATTTACCCAACTTTCCCTGCCCCCTCAAATAAAATCTGAGCTATTTGTATACTTGATTCACCAACCAAGCCATTAAATTATTTAAATATATTTGGTGTTAGCTCATAAGTTACGGTACATTGCATAAGCCACATGGTTATCAACTTACAATCTTTAAACTTTATAAGAAACCTTTCTTAAGAACTTCTTTTATAGAGCCCTTAACTCTTTCCCAGATTGGGCTCTCACATTTCCAATTTTTTGTTGTTGTTCAGTCTTTCAGTTGTCCAACTCTTTGTGACGCCATGGACTGCAGCACACCAGACTTCCCTGTCCTTCACTATATCCCGGAGTTTGCTCAAACTCATGTCCATTGAGTAAGTGATGCCATCCACCCATCTAGTCCTCTGTCTCCCCTTTCTCCTCCTGAACTTCCATCTTCCCCATCATCAGAGTCTTTTCCAATGACTTGACTCTTTGCATCAGGTGGCCAAAGTTTTGGAGCTTCAGCTTCAGCATCAGTCCTTCCAGTGAAAATTCAGGACTGATTTCCTTTAGGATGGACTGGTTTGAGCTTCCTGCAGTCCAAAAGACTCTCAGGAGTCTTCTCTAGCACCACAGTCTGAAAGCATCAATTCTTCGGCAACCAGCCTTTTTATTGTGCAGCTCTCACATCCATACATGACTACTGGAAAAACCACAGCTTTGAGTATACAGACCTTTGTTGGCAACGTAATGTCTCTGCTTTTTAATATGTTGTCTTGGTTTGTCATTGCTTTTCTTCCAAAGAGCAAGCGTCTTTTAATTTCATGGCTGCAGTAACTGTCTGCAGTGATCTTGGAACCCAAGAAAATAAAACCTGTCACTGTTTCCATTGTTTCCCCATCTATTTGCCATGAAGTGATGGGACCGGATGCCATGATCTTAGTTTTTCTGAATGTTGAGTTTTAAGCCAGCTTTTTCACTCTCCAGTTTCACCTTTATTAAGAGGCTCTTTAGTTCCTCTTCACTTTCTGCCATAACGGTGGTGTCATCTGCACATCTGACGTTACTGCTATTTCTCCTGACAATCTTGATTCCAGCTTGTGATTCATCCTGCATAATAGCCTAAACTAATTCCACTTGGGTGATCCATTCTTGCTTCAATCTAAGCACTTTTAAAAACAAGTTCACTGTTTCACTTTTGAACCCCTATCACTTCCTGCCAGACAGAACTACAGCATCATGGAAAAACAATGTGCTAAGGTGGTAGTCCTGGTTCTAGTCTCAGTTCCACTGTTAGGCATTCAGACTGAAAAGTCTAAAGGCAGAAATGAGGGTTCTCTTGGTTAACCTTAAACAAGGCCTTGAAAATTAATTCCTTGGGTGGAACTCAAATCACAAAGCTATAGACTGTGGTACAAGGGAGCCTGGAAGGTCAAAGAGTCCAAGACTTAGAGAATCAGATGATATTAAAGCACTCCAGATAACAAGACATTTTAATGAACCCAAAAGACTATATTAAGAGTTTAAAACAGGGGTTCGGGGAAAAAAGAAAAAAAGAGACCAGACAGGCTTTGTAAACTGTTAAGACCTCTTTTGCCCTCACTCAACTTTGCTGCTGTACTGCAAAAGCAGCCACAGACAATATATAAATGCGTAAGTCTGTCTGTGTTCCAGTAAAACTTTCAACAATAGGCAGAGAGCCTGATATGACCAGTTGGTCTTGGTTTGACAATCCCTGGTTTGAAAACACAGTTTCTAAGATGCATTATGGAAGATAAAACAAATGTATAACAAATGTATGTAAGTTCCCTGGGCATGCAGGTTTTTCTCTATTTTGCTAAGAGCTGCTACAGGTTATGCTTGTATAAAATCTATGCTGCCTCAGAATAATTTTGTCTTTGGTCTTCTAAACACTAATTACTCCTCACAGGTCTTGGTCATAGGATAATCTTTTATACTCTTAAAATGTGTTGAGAATATTGAAGAGCCTTTGTTTGTGTTGGTTGTGTCCACTGATATCTACCATTATAAATTTAAACTAAGAATTTGTTTAGATATGAATTAACTTATTTCAAAGTATAATAAACTATATATTGTATAATTGTACCTATATAAACAACTTATTTTCCGAAACAAACATTTTAGTGAGAAGAATGTCATGTTTTACATTGTCCAAATATATTTTGCATCTGGCTCCATTAAAAAAAAACAAACCACAAACCCCTGGATTTGCATATATGTTTTTGTGTTACTTTGATACATTGTTTGATTGAAGCATATAAAAAAATATAGCTACGTACATGCAGATATGTAACTGGAAGGAGTAGTTTTTCAGTAGTTTTCTACATAATAGTGCTATTATTTTTGCATTAAAAAATATATTTGTAAAGCAATTAAGTATAATTGCTTTACAATGTTGTGTAACTGTGATAGTCTTGATAGTACACCAAAGATTAGTAGTTGCAAGGGGAAGACAGGGAAAACAGGGAGCAACTGCTCAACAGGCACACGTTTTCTTCTTGGGAAGAGGAAACTGTTTAAAGATTAGATTGTGGTCACAGCTGTATAATTCTGTAAATACACTAAAACTGTACACATGAAAGAGCTAAGTTATATCTCAGAATAAAGCTGTTTAACAAAAAAGAATGAAAACCAATGTGTCTGGAGCTTTGAGAAGATAAGTAGGAAAAGACTTAAGCTACAGTGCCTTTGATTATATTCAAGATTGTAGAACAATAACAATGAAAAGTCACGAAGGACTTTAGATAGAAGAAGGAAAAAACATTACACGAAAACTTGTCAAACGTAGTTTCTTAAAAACTGTTGCAATGTTGAAGTCGAAACTTCGTCATGAGCTTTCTATACTACATTAAAATCCACTGATCTTGCACCTTAAATGAATCTTTTATACTTGTCTAATTTTAGAACATGCAATCATTGAGCATTTGGAAAATACTGATTTGCTGAGTTATACTAAGCAGAGCATATACATCTCTTAAAAGGTTAAAAAGCATTCCATTATATGCAATATCTTAAAAAAAATTGTTAACATCACCACTGATCTCATTATAAATTCATTAAGTACTGGGATATTGTCAAGCTCATGGTGGTAGACATTTTCCAAATTTCTAGTTTTTACTTAGAAACAAAGCATTTTTCAACAATACTAGCAGTTGTTTTCCTTGAAGTGTCCTGACTATTTTTGAGAAAATTCTACAAATACTGGAGTCTAAAAGACACTTACTCCTTGGAAGAAAAGTTATAACCAACCTAGATAGTATATTCAAAAGCAGAGACATTACTTTGCCGACTAAGGTCCACCTAGTCAAGGCTATGGTTTTTCCTGTGGTCATGTATGGATGTGAGAGTTGGACTGTGAAGAAGGCTGGGCACCAAAGAATTGATGCTTTTGAACTGTGGTGTTGGAGAAGACTCTTGAGAGTCCCTTGGACTGCAAGGAGATCCAACCAGTCCATTCTGAAGGAGATCAGTCCTGGGATTTCTTTGGAAGGAATGATGCTAAAGCTGAAACTCCAGTACTTTGGCCACCTCATGCGAAGAGCTGACTCATTGGAAAAGACTCTGATGCTGGGAGGGATTGGGGGCAGGAGGAGAAGGGGACAACAGAGGATGAGATGGCTGGATGGCATCACAGACTTGATCGACGTGAGTCTGAGTGAACTCCGGGAGATAGTGATGGACAGGGAGGCCTGGCGTGCTGTGATTCATGGGGTCGCAAAGAGTCGGACACGACTGAGCGACTGAACTGAACTGACCAGTTGTTTTCCTTGAAGTGTCCTGACTATTTTTGAGAAAATTCTACAAATACCGGAGTCTAAACAACCATGGCCTGTTTTCTACTTGTTCTCTCAGGTGAAAATGGAGTAAGAAGAACTAAGTGGCTAGTCCAGCCTGCAACTCAGTTGCACTGGTGTTTTTCCTCAAGACAACCACTGTTTTTCAGTACACAGCTTACTTTATGCATACTTCCCATTTCATCATACAGAATAATTAAAAGGCATGTATTCAGAGGTCAAGATTTAATAAAATTATCATTTTTATAGATTCATCAAGGGTACTTTTCAAGTGGAACAAGGTTGTTTTTTACAGTGTAAGTAGACTACTGTAAAGAATTCAACTACTATTAGTTTGGTGTCACTGATTTTGTTTGTACTACAGAGTGAATAGTTTTGCTCACTGTTGCTTTTGGACCATTAATGCAAGAATTAGAGTAAAAAAGACAATGTTTCAATTATTAGGAAAACAGTTTTGTCTTCTGGGACCCAAAAAAGGTCCTTGGAACCTCTGCCCAGGGGTCCATGGGCCACACTTTGAGAACTGCTATTTCAGAGAAACTGAGAGACCATTCCTTACTACTATGTGATCCTGGGAAATTCATTAAGCTCTTTTCAATTAGCTGTATTAAAAAAAAAAAAAAAAAAAAGATAATACCCTCCTCCCCAGAGCTGTACCTTAGGATTAAGAGATGTGGAAATTTGTACATGTGTACATCACAAAATGTAAGAAGCTGTTATATAATGAATATTTCAGTACGACCATCACTGACTTCGTCCTCAACAACCTAACAGTGACTAAATGTTCTACATTTTGGCGTTTGTTGTTTTTCTTACTACCTTTATATTTCTGTCTTAATTCAGACCTTTACAATCATGGGTGCAATGCTGATTCGTTCATTATAAATACTGCTAAACATGTCTAAGTTTTTATCACACCCCACCCTACCCTGACCTGTCAAACTTGATTGGCCTTTCCCTTGAGTATGTCTAAATATATTCTTTTGTTTCAATGAACAATGACTGTGTTCACTTGTTTCTCTCCTCTGCCAAAACTGGCCCCCCACTTCTACTTACTGAAATACCATCCCCATCCACAACAGTCCAATTAAGTCAATCTTTTCTGGCTACCCAAACAGGATAATCCTTCTCTGAATACCTGGCACTCGAGGCCTTACCTGATACCTTCTCTTATGTTTGCTTTCCTTAACAAGGCTGTAATCTCTCAGAGGGTAAGTACATCTTCTATTTTTCTTTACTACCTTTCAGCATCTAGTAGCACAATACATTCAGCCCGGCTAACGGACCAATGTATATTCTATTAGAGACCAGCATCAATGAAGCACTGGCCTTCAAGCACTTTTGGGTCAAGCACTGACCCAAATGAAAACCTGGTGGCTTAACTTGCTTTATACCCTCAAGATCTATGGCTCATCTTACCTGCTTTTTAGACAAAGTTTTATCTATAAGGCTTACTCAAGTGATGGACTTCCCTGGTGGCTTAGTGGTAAAGAATACACCTGCCAATGCGGGAGATGCAGGTTTGAACCCTGGGTCAGGAAGAACCCCTGGAGAAGAAAATGTCAACCCACTCCGGTATTCTTGGCTGGAAAGTCCCATGGACAGCAAGCCTAGCAGGCTACAGTCCATGGGTTCACGGCGTGACTCAGTGACTAGGTAACAACAGCAAACAAGTCACAAGACAAGGCATTCAGTACCACTGCACAGAGTCCAGCTGCTTTATGGGCAAACTGTATTTCTCAGATTGTCCAAGGTATGGGTCTGAGACAAAAACAAATATATAATAATATATATTAAGGTACATAATAGAAAGCACGCAGCACAAAAAATTAACTGAAAAGAGAGCTGGACTGAACCAAGTTAAAAAGGATAAATTTTAGATGTAAAATGGAAAAAAGAAACACCAGCCACGGGCTGTAGCGTTTATTATTAAGCAAAGTCAAATCAAATCGGCAACTAACCAAAGGCAGAAGCCTTGCACTGAGAAGGCAACAGCGGCTAAAAGGAGGTGGTTCTGCCAAGTGATCACAAAGTGCACGGGATTTGACATCAGAATGAGCTGGGTTCAACTCCTAGTTCACAAACTATTAATATACATGAAATTAAGAGAAGTCACAAAATTCCTCTATACTTCAGAGCCCTTATCTGTAAATGGGGCTAATACTATTTGCCTGGAGGAGTTTTTGAAAGGATTAGAAATAATACAAAGCAGTAAAAAGCACAGACTTTGGAGTCAAGATGGGTCTGACTATACTTGTAATAGCTTAGGTAACTTAAGCCTCAGGTTTCTTATTTTTAAGATAGGTATAATACCACCTCCTTAGTGTTCTTATAAAGATAATTAGAGTAACATGTATAAATATTCCAGTAAGTCTTAAAAGTACACTCAGTGAGCACTCAATAAGTTGTTCCTACTATATGAGTAAATACATTTACCTCATCTTGCACAGTGCCTGCCACATTATAGATACTTAACAAATGTCAACTATTACAATTATTTTCTAACATAAGATATTTCAGAATGATTTTAATCATCCTGTGGTTTTACATCCTGATACATACAATCTATATATTATTAATCAGAGACAAATGGTAGCTGATAAATTATTCCAACTATAGATTTTTCAGGATAATTCAGGGAGTAGAAGCAGGAGTTAAGTATAAACTGCTCACTAGTAGAGAGAAAGCCCAGGGATAAGGAAACATTAGATGCAAGAAGTATAAAGCTATATTAAACATATAAGCTATCCACAGTGTAAATTCACAATTCCTAAACTGTATGCTTATTTGTTAATACAAGTAATTTTCTATTTATTTTACTGCCAAAGGACAAGTCAGCCATATATTTAATTCTTTCCCACAACCATCCTTCATTTTAAGCTATCCTACCTGCAGTTATCTTGGCCCTAGACCAATTTCACTGGATTACAGGGGCAGAATTGATCTCACCAGTTCTTCAGTGTTACTTTGAAATTACAAGCAGTAAGCAACTGTATCAACCACTTCACACCATGATTCTATGGGGCAGAAGCTGCAGTACCTTGGTTTCTAGAAACTACTTACTTACCTGTGGCTGCTTTTTTGTTTTCCCCGAAAAGGAGTTATGTATGCACAGGGTTAAAAAAAAAGAAAAAAGAAAAAAGGGTGTGCCATATGTGGGCAGTTTTTGTTTTGTTTTGTTTTTAATTTTCAAGAAGTTTGGTACTAATAAGAGTGCCTAGAGGAGACAGCAGCTTCTAACATGGTGGCCCTCATAAGAAATGTGCAAAAGCTGGCACACAAGCTCATCTCTTTTGCTGTTATGCCACTGGTCATGTATGCAGTTTTTAATATACCAAAAGGAATTAAAGAAGTCTCTTACCCACAGCAGGAGGTACCACTGTTAAGTTTCTTGTACATTTTGCCTACTTACAAGCTAAATTAAGTCAAGTAAAAACAGGTCAGTTCTAACACTGGCAACTAGAAAATGAATAAAATCACAGGGATATATCATTTATGGGGTATACACTGTCTTATTTGAAAATTTAACAGTGCACACCCAAATCTTTTAATAATGACCTGAGTATAAAACATTTTCCTTTGTTAAAGTCAAATTGTATCTAGTAAACAGATGATTATGCTGCTATCACAAGAGAAATCTACTTTAACACTATAATAGGACAATTTTGTCAAACTTTTTTTTAGGTCAGATGTGCACTGTTAGCAAAGGTAACATAATTTTGTTTTCCTATAAGAAATATGTAACATATCTGGAACCTTATTCATATAAAAGATGTTCAAGTCATGAATAAGTTGTCTTTGGCAGAATGCTTAATAATGCCACAGCAATGTTTAGAAACACACAGTGATACAGCCTTCCTTAAAAACACACAACTTCCTTAAACCTTCACTATCTATCCATCCACTACGATAAGCTCACATTGTTAGTTTTCCTTAAATGGGGGGTGGGGGGAGGTGTATGTGTAACATTTTGTGTGTCGCTCTCTTTATTAAGAGCCTCGCATATAACGTCACAGGCTCCCAAACTTACCTTTTCGTTTTTCTTGTCTGTCTCTATTGGCTGCTTTGCTGTTACACTCCGAGGAGTTCGGACAACTTCCTCCTCAGCCACGTCAATGGTCCGTCCATTTGGCTGCATAGCAACAAAAAGGGATTCCGTTATCAAACTGCCCGGCAGATCAAACCAAAGATCTATACTCAGGAAAGAGAATCAGTGATCAAATTCTACCCCCAATCAAAACTAAAAAGACTTTTGTACAGCTGTGTCATCTAAGACTTGTCAGACTACCATTTCTAGGAACTTGTAGTGTAGAAAAGAATGAACTTTTAAGTGAAATTTGTACCACAAACTTATATTCTGATTTCACCTAGGCATCAGTACCTCCAACAAAAAATAATGGAATGAAAGCAAGAACTAAATGGTACTTGCACTCTGACCACCAACTGGCTGTGTACTCGGAGTATTCATTATCTTTGAGTATTATTTCTACATCTGTAAAAATGATAGGTCAGATCTATTCAAAAGTCCACGAATGTTTTTGGTAAAGGGCCAAACAGAAAGTATTTTAGGCTTTATGAGCCGTGTCGTCTCTGTTACAACACAAAAACTCTGCTAGCACAAAAACAGCCCAAGATGATACATAAACAAATGAGTGGGCCTGTGTTCCAAAGAATTTTATAAACATAGGTGGAGGGCCATATTTGGTCCATGGACCATAGTTTATTGGTCTTTGTATTAGATAATCTCTAATGTCCCCTGTAATCCTACAACTGAATGGCTATACTATTCTAGGATTTAGAAGCTTTACTAACCCAATGCCACAGTTTAAAAAGGCTATCTCAGCTTTCCCAACATCTCTGAAACAAAATGATAGCACTGAGAGATTTTCATGAGGAGAATGAAGTCTGTGAATACCAATCCTAGCTTTTAATCAGAATCACTAGTTTTTTTAAATTAAGCATTTCTGAGCCCCATCGCCAGAAATGTACTCAGATTCAGGACCCTGAAGAAAAGGACCAGGAATCTGTATTCTAATCTCTTCTTTCTGGATCTTATTACTTCTTTTCACTTGCCCATTCTTCTCATATTCAACACAATAAGTTAATAATCAATATACTAGTTTCAATAGCTTTATTCTCAGTTCTTGCAGAACAAACTTTCATCAATTACTTATTATAGCAGAGCTATAGTCAAGAAAAGAATATGAACGTGCAAAGGTTTTCTAATGTGACATTACCTACATTTGTGCTAAATTATCAGGGATATGCAGTTGGAAAAAAGAGACAAGATTTACAGCAGAAAAATCAAAACAAAAGCTGTCTTTTACTTGATTAAATTCCTAGTTAATCCAAATTTAATCTGCTGAGTTTTGAGCAACTTGTTAAAGGCAGACAGCTAATGCTGAAACGAGGCGTCCTTACTCTTGGTTTGGTTTTCTTTCTTCGGTGCTGCTCTGCTCCTTTAATGCTGTCCCTTCTCATTTCTGTTTATGTATACTGGGGGGAAGGGGAGAGGTGGGGTGGAGGAGACAGTGCATAGAGAATGGCCAGAAACCCTAGAAAGGGACTTGGACTTACAGCCATATCCACATCAGGAATACAAAACTTTTATTTAATTCTATCAATACTTTCCAGTATCACCACCTTACCTGTCAATTCTCACATGCCATTTATTTCAGACCACCCTCTCTCTAGCCAAGCTTATTTTTTCAGGTTTTCTGGGGTCATCCTCACCTTTCTATGCAAGCTTTATTCCACCTGAACAGTCTCACAGCTTCAAGTCCACACAGTTCCCCATCTTCTTCTTTTTTTTTTTTTGTATTTATTTATTTTTTTACACGAACTCCCAAACATGAACCCCCCTCCCACCTCCCACCCCACATCGTCCCTCCTTCCCCATCTTCTTATTTGGCAGCTCACAAGCCTCATATACGTGACGCTTCATTTAACTAATCCTTTCNTATTTATTTTTTTACACGAACTCCCAAACATGAACCCCCCTCCCACCTCCCACCCCACATCGTCCCTCCTTCCCCATCTTCTTATTTGGCAGCTCACAAGCCTCATATACGTGACGCTTCATTTAACTCATCCTTTCAGGAAACTATCACAGTCACTTACAATACTTCTATTTTACTCATGTAAATGACTAAATTGAGTCATTTTATATACTGGGGCTCCTTGGTGATTCAGCATTAAAGAACCCACCTGCCAATGCAGGAGACAGGTTCAATTCCTGGGTTGGGAAAATCCCCTGAAGAAGGACATAGCAACCCACTGCAGTATTCTTGCCTGGGAAATCCCATGGACAGAGGAGCCTGGCAGGCAACAAGTCCATGGGGTCACAAAAAGAGCTGGACACGACTTAGGGACTAAGCCAATAACAATTTATATACTAACTGTAAAAAGGTGAAATTAAGTGGTTAAAAACTATTAAAAAACCACCAAACAGTTAAAGGAAATTCCTTTGAGACAACTGCAAACATGTTCAGAGCCACTCAAATCCCAGATGAAACCATCTCTCCTTTTGGATAGTCAGAAGTCCTCAGTCAGCAGTCAGGAACGCTCAGTGTCCATTTTATAGGCTCCAATGGTCAGCAAGCCAAAGGTGGTCCCACGCTCCAAGCCCTGCTGAATTTCCTTCCTTCTCTGCAACATCGACTTGTGTAGCAGCTAGAACTGCAGCTGTTCCCTCTGGTCTATGCAGATTTCCCAATTTTCCACTATCTCTTGGGCTTTATATTGGCTTCATAATTACTGGGACTCCAAAAGTCATCAACAACTCCCTGCAAATGCCTGATATCATGAAATACTGATAAAGAGCCTCCTATCCTAAAGAAAAAGTCGACAGCAGGAAGAAAGGATACACTGGTTGTGCCTCTCCTACCCACCACCAATAGCACTAATCTGGTCTTGTATTCTGCTACCACTGGTCAAGAAGGCCTTGTCCTGGAACAGCACTGTTGTTCAGCTGCCCAGTCGTGTTTGACTCTGCGACCCCATGGACTGCAGCACGCCAGGCCTGTCCCTAACCATCTCCCACATTTATGTCCAATGTATCAGTGATGCCATCCAGCCATCTCATTCTCTGACGCCCTCTTCTCCTTCTGCCTTCAATCTTTGCTAGCATCAGGGACTTTTCCAATGAATTAGCTATTTACATCAGAGGACCAAAATACTGGAATTTCAAATTCAGCATCAGTCCTTCCAGTGAGTATTCAGGCTTGATTTCCCGTAAGATTGACTGGTTTGACCTTCCTGCTCTCCAAGGGACTCTCAGGAGTCTCTGCCAGCACCACAGGACATCGATTCTTTTGCGCTCTGCCTTCTTTACGGTCCAGCTATCACAACTGTACGTGACCACTGGGAAGACTATAGCCTCGACTATATTGACCTTTGTCAGCAGAGTAATGTCTCTGCTTTTCAACACACTGTCTAGGTTTGCCATAGCTTTCCTGCCGAGAAGCAAACATCTTCTGATTTCATGGCTGCAGTCACCATCCACAGTGACTTTAGAGCCCAAGAAGAGGAAATCTGTCACTGCTTCCGCCTTTTCCCCTTCTACTTGCCATAAAGTAATGGGGTCAGATGCCATGATCTTAGTTTTTTTTTAATAATTAGTTTTAAGCCAGCTCTTGCACTCACCTCATTCAACCTCATCAAGAGGCTCTTTAGTTCCTCTTTGCTTTCTGCCATTAGAGTGGTATCATCTGCATATCTGAGGTTGTTGATGTTTCTCCCACCTGTCTTGATTCCAGCTTGTAACTCATCCAGCCCGGCATTTCTCATGATGTGCTCAGCGTATAGGTTAAACTAACAGGGTGACAGCAGACAGCCGGGTGGCGCTCCTTCTCAATCTTGAACCAGTCAGTTGTTCCATACAGGGTTCTAACAATTGCTTCTTGGCCCACATACATGTTTCTCAGGAGACAAGTAAGATGGTCTGGTATTCCCATCTCTTTAAGAGCTTTTCATAGTTTATTATGATCCACACAGTCAAAGGCTTTGGCATAGTCAATGTTTTTCTGGAAGAGGTAGATGTTTTTCTGGAATTCCCTTGTTTTCTCTATGATCCAGAGAATGTTGGCAATTGGATCTCTGGTTCGTCTTCCTTTTCTAAACCGAGCTTGGACATCTGGAAGTTCTTGGATGGCATAATGCTGAGCCTAGTATGCAAGATTTTAAGCATGACCTTACTAGTACGGGAGATGAGTGTAATTGTCTGATGGCTAGCACACTCTTTAGTACTACTCTTCTTTGGAATTGGGATGAGGATTGACCTTTTCTGGTCCTGTGGCCACTGCTGGGTCTTCCAGATTTGTTGACATATTGAAGGCAACACCTTGATGGCATCATCCTTTAGGATTCTACTGGAATTCTCATATCCACTAGCTTTATTAACAGCAGTGCTTAATGCCCACTTGACTTAGCTCTCCAGAATGTCTGGCTCTGGATGGCTGACTACACTTTCCCAGTAATCCAGAAAAGCATTAACCACATTTAAGTTAGTAAATCCCTAAATAGAAGCATGAAGGCTTGCCTAGTGGCTCAGTGATAAAGAATCCACCTGCCAATGCAGAAGACAGGTTTGATCCTGGGTCAGAAGATTCCTTGGAGAAGGAAATGGCAATTCCATGGACAGAGGAGCCTGGTGGGCTACAGTCCATGGGGTCACAAAAGAGATGGACACGACTTAGTGACTAAACAACAACAACAAATAGAAATGTGTTATGTAGATTTGCTCACATGAAAAGAACTAATCACAAACGAACACTTCAAATCCAGTAATACTTCCACGCTCAGTTTTACATGAAAGTAGTTCCTCTAGTCATGGAGCCTTAATGTATGCAATGTCGCTTCTACAGATTAGAATTACATGAGCTTCTCTCTGTGCCCCAGTTTAAAATTCTCTGGAAAATTTTGAGGTGTTTCCCTCTAGGGCCAATCCAAGTTAATTTTATATACAGCATCCAACCTATACTTTAAGTTAGACCACTCCAAAATATCCTTCAAATTTGGTGAAAATCAACCAGTAACAGAAAAATAAAATTTCTTATGTGGATAAACTTGTAGACAATGCCATGTCAGCCTTAATATTAATACATTTCCTCAAATCCTGGCCCGGACCTTTCTTAAAAATACATTAGCAAACAGCATTTATGGTGTGTGTGTGTGTGTGTGTGTGTGTGTGTGTCCTGGGAGGGTGATAATGCAGAATGAAAACACCTAGCTGACAATCAGGAAAATAAAAGGGAGGAGGGGGCCACACAGCAGGGGAGAAGAGTCTTCAGTTCAGTTCAGTAGCTCAGTCATGTCCGACTCTTTGCGAGCCCATGAATCACAGCACGCCAAGCCTCCCTGTTCATCACCATCTCTCGGAGTTCACTCAGACTCACGTCCATCGAGTCGGTGATGCCATCCCATCCAGCCATCTCATCCTCGGTTGTCCTCTTCTCCTCCTGCCCCCAATCCCTCCCAGCATCAGAGTCTTTTCCAATGAGTCAACTCTTTGCATGAGGTGGCCAAAGTACTGAGTTTCAGCTTTAGCATCATTCCTTCCAAAGAATTCTCAGGGTTGATCTCCTTCAGAATGGACTGGTTGGATCTCCTTGCAGTCCAAGGGACTCTCAAGAATTTTCTCCAACACCACAGTTTAAAAGCATCAATTCGGCGGCACTCAGCCTTCTTCACAGTCCAACTCTCACATCCATACATGACCACAGGAAAAACCATAGCCTTGACTAGACGGACCTTAGTCGGCAAAGTAATGTCTCTGCTTTTGAATATACTATCTAGGTTGGTCATAACTTTTCTTCCAAGGAGTAAGCGTCTTCTAATTTCATGGCTGCAGTCACCATCTGCAGTGATTTTGGAGCCCAAAAAGATAAAGTCTGACACTGTTTCCACTGTTTCCCCATCTATTTCCCATGGAGTGATGGGACCGGATGCCATGATCTTCGTTTTCTGAATGTTGAGCTTTAAGCCAACATTTTCACTCTCCTCTTTCACTTTCATCAAGAAGCTTTTTAGCTCTTCTTCACTTTCTGTCATAAGGGTGGTGTCATCTGTGTATCTGAGGTTATTGATATTTCTCCTGGCAATCTTGATTCCAGCTTGTGTTTCTTCCATTTCAGGGTTTCTCATGATGTACTCTGCATAGAAGTTAAATAAGCAGGTGACAATATACAGCCTTGACGTACTCCTTTTCCTATTTGGAACCAGTCTGTTGTTCCTTGTCCAGTTCTAACTGTTGCTTCCTGACCTGCATACAGATTTCTCAAGAGGCAGGTTAGGTGGTCTGGTATTCCCATCTCTTTCAGAATTTTCCACAGTTTATTGTGATCCACACAATTATTTCAAGGAAATAAAGTTCTTCGCATTAGTTTCCAATTTATTAATTTCATACAATTCTTTACACACTAAGTACTTTTTAGTAAAAGGCACTGGGCTAGGGGCCTCAGGGACACAGACATATGAAAGAAATCTGCCCTCTGGGAGTCATAAAGTTCAGAATAAGAAGGTATGCTTAATAATAGACTTCTACCCCATTTGAGTGACCTTTATATATTTGTTAAACTGATTCTAAATATCAAAAGAACCCATAGCTGGGACTTCCCTGGTGGTCCAATGGTTAAGAATCTGTCTTGTAATGCAGGGGACTGGGTTTCAATAGCTGGTCAGAAAACTAAGCTCCAATGGCCGCTAAGCAACTGAGTCCTTGTGCTATAGCTAGAGCACCTGTGCACCGCAACTACAGTCCACGCTCATCAACAAAAGACCCCCGTGGCCCAGCAAAGATTTGATGCAGCTGAATAAATACATGAATATTTTTTAAAAAGAACCTAAAGCTACAACAAGCATATATAAGGTTTAACATTTGACACTCCTATTCCTCCTTGGAAGGGAAGTTATGACCAACCTAGATAGCATATTGAAAAGCAGAGACATGACTTTGCCGACTAAGGTCTGTCTAGTCAAGGCTATGGTTTTTCCAGTGGTCATGTATGGATGTGAGAGTTGGACTGTGAAGAAGGCTGAGCACTTAAGAATTGATGCTTTTGAACTGTGGTGTTGGGGAAGACTCTTGAGAGTCCCTTGGACTGCAAGGAGATCCAACCAGTCCATTCTGAAGGAGATCAGTCCTGGGATTTCTTAGGAAGGAATGATGCTAAAGCTGAAACTCCAGTACTTTGACCACCTCATGTGAACAGCTGACTCATTGGAAAAGACTCTGATGCTGGGAAGGATTGGGGGCAGGAAGAGAAGGGGACTACAGAGGATGAGATGGCTGGATGGCATCACGCACTCTATGGACGTGAGTCTGAGTGAACTCTAGGAGTTGGTGATGACAGGGAGGCCTGGCGTGCTGCAGTTCATGGGATCACAAAGAATCGGACACGACTGAGGGACTGAACTGATTTTCATTTAATTATGTAATTTTTATTTTTAGTCACAAAATGTAAAACCCGAGACTTCAAATTACTTGGAAACTTAAGTTTCAAAACTAAAAGGGTAGTCTACTAACTACCAAAAAAAGTGAAATATGAAAAGTCTATGGGGTTTGGAGTGGACAATCTGCGATTAAGGTCCAACTTCTATATTTAATCACTGTGATTTTAAACATTTTCCTTGACTTAATCTTCAACTTCATCATCTGTAAATATGAAGAAAATATGTAATTTGTCTTGTATAGGTTTCTTGTCAAAGTAAATGAGAGAACATGCGAAAGCATACTTTACATGTTCAAGAAACAGTTTCTTTCCTTCAATATCCTTTCCTCTCCAAAGCTAGGAAGGCCCATATCCTCATCCTACGTTCCAGCATTCAAGTCATTTTTCATATTAGCAAGCTCAAAATGAATGTTAAGTCCTGGTGGTCAAGAGCCTTAAAAAACTGTACATGTATCCAATGGGCCCAATGCTGCAGACACAAATTCTTTTGGGAAGTTAACAGAATACAAATGATGAGTAAATATAGCCTCTCACAGGCTAGAAATAGTCCAGGCTTGCTCGAGAGACATGTCGTACTATCTTTTTTCTTTAAAAGCTGCTTATAGTCTGTATTCTGAAAAAGATTACACAATATTCACTCGAGTTCATTCACTCAATATCCATTAAATGAACCCAGCAGAGTAATAAGCAGGGCTCTTAAAGCCTTGAAACAAGACAAGTGAGGCACAATCCTTGTCCTCACAAAGCTTAGACCCCAGCAAAGGAAGACAGGTATAGCTCAGAAAAAAAGCCAGACAAAAGGTATACTCTGCCTTGGCTCCCCACCTCCCCATCCCTGGCCTCTAAAAGGAGAACAGTGTGTGTTTTGAAGGCAAGCTGAGATCACGGTTGAATCCCCAATGTCTATCACCCTGGAGAAGTTACTACTTCGTTGCAGTCTCAATTTGCTTAGCCAGAAATTATACTTTGCATACTGGGAAGCACAAGTATGTTCATGATTTAGAAAAAAAAAAAAAGGTAAGACATCATGGATAACAACTTTAGCTGACAGACCTAGAAAGTTCCAAGTATTTGCCATGTCTCGTCACTTCATGGCAAATAGATGGGGAAACAATGGAAACAGCAACAGACTTTATTTTGGGGGGCTCCAAAATCACTGCAGATGGTGACTGCAGCCATGTAATTTAAAGACGTCTGCTCCTTGGAAGAAAAGCTATGACAAACCTAGACAGCATATTAAAAGCAGAGACATTACTTTCCCGACAAAGGTCTGTATAGTCAAAGCTATGGTTTTTCCAGTAGTCATGTATGGATGTGAAAGTTGGACCATAAAGAAGGCCGAGTAGAAGAACTGATACTTTTGAACTGTGGTGTTGGAGAAGACTCTGGAGCGTCCCCTGGACTGCAAGGAGATAAAACCAATCAATTCTAAAGAAAATAAATCCTGAATATTCATTGGAAGGACTGATGCTGAAGCTAAATTTTAGTTTCAATTCTTTACCCACCTGATGTGAAGAAGTGACTCCCTGGAAAAGACCCTGATGCTGGGAAAGTTTGAAGGCAGGAGGAAAAGGGGATGACAGGGGATGAGATGGCTGGATGGCATCGCCGACTCGAAGGACATGGGTTTGATCAAATTCCGGGAGATGGTGATGGACAGGGAAGCCTGGCCCGCTGCAGTCCATGCAGTCGCAAAGAGTCAGACACAACTGAGCGACTGAACAACGTTTGCCATGTGCCAATCACATGCATTATCTCATTTAGTGGACAAGACTTAGTCTTGGTCAGCTTCTTAGTTTTAGTTAGGAAGAGTGCTGATACATATTCAAGGTAGAACAATTTCTTGTCATTTATTTAAAAACACAAACTGTGTGCTTCTTTCTGTCAAATGCTGTGCACTATCAATTACATAAGCTAAACATTACAGTACACAGCTTCACTCACAGTAATTTATCAACTTGCTTTTAAATTCAACCTCAATTTTAAACTCTTAAAAGCTAGAAGAATAATCCTATAAATATGGCTTAAAAATCAAATTTGCAAAAATCTTGCTATGTATCTTGAAATACTTCCTTTATGATAAAGATTCTTGCACAGGCTTCCCAGGTGTTGCAGAAGTAAAGAATGTGCCTACCAATGCAGGAAATGCAAGAGATGTGGTTCTGTCCCTGGGTCAGGAAGATCCCCTGGAAGAGAATGGCAACCCACTCCAGTATTCTTGCTTGGAGAATCCCACGGGCAGAGGAGCCTGGCAGGCTACAGTCCATGGGGTTGCAGAGTTGAATACAGGAGCACACAAAGATCCTGTGCCTTCTGAACAGCTAGCCAAAACTAAACCCTCTTCAGGGAATTCTAAAACATATTTTTGTTGACCCTAGACTATCAAGGATGCTCAGAGCTGCTTTTATAGATGATAATCAATACCAATCACATGGCCAAGTTATGCTAGAGATAATTTTTGAAACACTAAATACGCACTGGTTTTTAAGGTTTTGTATAAGATGGGTACTGAGATAAGGATTACAGGTGATACAGTGGACACATATCCATGTATTTTTTTCTCAGATGGATCTGAGAAAGTAGTTTCTGAGATGATCTGAGAGTAGTTTCTCTCCAAACTACTAGCACAGTTGGAGAGTAAGTAGAGTAAAAAACTAGTCAGGAAATATCTGGCAAGCCAGGGGTTAGGACTCCATGCTTTCACTGCCAAGGGCCCAGGCTCAATCCCTGGTTGGGGAACGAAGGTCCCACAAGCTGCCTGGTGTGGCCAAAAAAACCCAAACAAATACAAATTAACTACCAACTCCCCTCCACCCAAACAACAAAAGAACTTGTCAAGCAACACCAACTCCTCACATCTCTTGATTTTGTTTGAATACTACTAATTTTAAAATGCTTTCAAGGCTTTCACAACCTTGGAAAGTAGCACATTACCCGATAATGCTGAAGTGCAACAGAAACAAGTACTCAGAGAGTCTACTGCTGCTCTTGGTATCTGAGATGAACGCAACTGTTAAAGGTCTTCTCTGCAGCACCTCGGGCAGCAGAAAATGACAGGATGAAAAAGTCCTATCATATGACCAAACAAATGAAGCCAAAACTCTGGAGCTGATGTAAAGGTCATTATAATTTTCAGCAAAAACTTCTGATTTTTAAAAGTAAAATTTAAAAGCAATGAAGTTGTAACTCACTGAGAAAATGAGATTTGTTCTCTGAATGCAGTGTAATATCCTGGAACATGCTATCAAAACCAAAGCAGTATAATGGAAATAACAGTGAGTTCTTAAACTAGAAATCAGGATATTGTTTTGCCTTTGAAATGCCTTTGCTCTATGACCTTGAATAAGTCAATCTCTCTGAATCTCAAGATTCTTTTTTTTTTTTTTTTGTAAAATCAGGGATATTTGTTTTATTATCCCTCAGGATTTTTAAATTAAATGAGTATTCAAGGCTTAAAACATTAGCGACTTAAAGGGAAAAAGAAAATCCTATAGATGTCATGTAACTTTAGTAATACCTGAGATAATACGGCAAAACCACCACCTATGAATAAAAGACATAATCTTATTGAGAGTATCTTAAAAGACAAATTTATTTAGCTCAATAACAGATTAGACCATCCAGCTTAACAGTAAGATATCATTTTAGATCATTCAGCATTTAGGAAACAGTTACCAAAGGCTCTAATATGCCAGTCACTGTTTGCCATCTGATAGCATGGCTTATAATCTACAGGAGCGAAAAGAAAACTTGGAGAAAAGTAAACGGAGAAGTTAATAAACAATTTACAAACTATAACAAAGGAAACACATACAAAAGACTGAGACAGAAAATAGAAGGGGATGCCTATTTCAAACAGGGTGATTAGGAAAGTATTTTCTAGGAGGGTGAGTTTCAAAGTTAGCTCTAAAGGCTGATTAGAACAGTGGGTCAAGTTTGCAGCACTGGGTTGTGAAAGAGCAAAGGATTACTGTAAGTGAAGGTAGCAAATGAGAGGAAGCTGACTCAAGTTTGCTTAGAAAGAAAAGCAGCTGCTGAGCCATACAGGAAAAAAGTTTAGATTTTAAATGCAAAAACTACTAAAATGTTGGTTTTAGACAAGATGGTGATTTGCTTTTAAAAGGCCTCGTTACAAGGGTGTTGAGAAATGACTGGAGGCAGCCAGCAGAAGCTACTGCTGTGCAAGTGAGTTACGGTGGAAACAGAATGAGAGTAGTTGGACTAAATACATATTCTGGAGATAAAAATGATGGTACTTGCTGAAGGACCAGATATGAGGTGAACAAGATGAAGATATAAGGAAAAGGGAAGAATCAAGAATGATTCTTAGATTTTTGGCCTGAATAACGGAAGGAACGGCAGAGTCATTTACCATTTACAGTAATGGGGACAACTGGGAGAAGACAGGGTATTATGAGTGCTGTTCTGAAGATGTTAAAGTTTTTGAGATAAACATCAGGTTTCCTATTGAAGAAATTAAGTATACATCTAGACATGAGGTTCTGGAGGTAGGAGAAACAGTCCAGTCATTGTTGTTTTAGTCAGTCAGTCACGTCCAACTCCTTTGCGACCCCATGGTTTGTAGCCCACCAGGCTCCTCTGTCCATGGGGTTTACCAGGCAAGAACACTGGAGCAGGTTGCCATTTCCTTCTCCAGGGGATCTTCCCGACCCAGGGATTGAACCTTCATCTCCTGCATGGGTAGTCGGATTCTTTACCAGTGAGTCACACCAGGGAAACCCATTAGTTCAGTTATAGATACAAACAAACAGTTGATTGCCATTATTTGGAGATTCCATATCCACAAATTTGCCTACTAGCTAAAAGTTATTTCTAACCCCCAAATCAATACTGTCATTCTTGGACATGCATAGAGTTACGAAAAAATCTGAGTCATTCTACAAGCACATTCCCAGGCAATGCTCTGTTTTAGCGCTCATAAAAAATAAATACATAAAAGAGAAACTAACTCTAACTGGGGAGCTAGAGAAAAGCTTTATAGTAGAGGTAGCAATGTAGCTGGGACACTTAAGGATAGGTAGAAATTGGCAGAGATACAGAAAAAGGGGGCCTTTTAGAAGAAATCATATGAATAGAAAAAGCTAATATGAATAGTGAGACACTGACATCTAGCTAATGGTAATGTCTTATGGGTAATGTGCTCAGTTGTGGCTGACTCTTTATGACCCCATGGACTACAGCCCGCCAGGTTCCTCTGTCCATGAAATTTTTCAGGCAAGAATACTGGAGTGAGTTGCCATTTCCTTCTCCACATATGGGTAATGGTAAAAGATAAAATCTAAGATGGGATTAGATCATGAAAAGGCTTGAAAGCCATGCCACTGAATTTTATTGAACAGATGTTGGGGAATTACTGAAAGGATGTAACTTGAAGGTCACATGATTAGAGTTGGGCTTCCTAGGTGGTGCTAGTGGTGAAGAATTCACCTGCCAGTGCGGGAGACCTAAGTGATGCAGGTTCGATCCCTGGGTCGGAAAGAATCCCTGGAGAAGGGAATGGCTACCCACTCCAGTATTCTTGCCTGTAGAATTCCATGGAGGAGTCTGAGGAGTCTGGTGGGCTACAGTCCACAGGATCGCCAAGAGTCAGACATGACTGCGTGACTAACACTTTAAAAGATTTAACTGGCATGAGTGGGTAGAAAGGATTGGCAACAAAGGGACTGGAAGCAGGAAAACCAGTTAGGATGCTGTCAGGATCACCTAAGCAAAAGGTAATAAAGTCCGAAAGCAGGGCAGTGGCAGTGAAACTGGAAAAGAAGTAGCTACTACAAAAGACACAGCTTACTGTCAGAATGAGCTACTGGCTGCAGACAGATGGTCCTTACAAAATTTACGCCAGATGAGGCAAATACAGCCATTTTTCACTGTAAAAATAAAAAGGTGGCTCACATGGATGTCTTCTAGGCATAAAAAACAGAAGCAAGCTGCATACAATACTTTGGTGGGACATTTTACTGTATTATACATTCAATAATTACTTGTCAAGTGCAACCACTATGCAAGGTTATACAGTAGCAAACAAGACAAAACACTATTTATTGAGCTTATAGACATTAACAACTGTACTATGGAAAATCTTTATGAAAAATGAGTTTTCTTTGATGATGATCTTGGTTACCTGCTTCCAGTTGAAACACAAAGCAATAACTGCTAAAGACCAGCTATTTGAGATGTTGTTTAGTTGCTAAGTTGTGTCCAACTCTTTGGGACCCCATGGACTGTAGCCCACCAGGCTCCTCTGTCCATGTTATTTCCCAGGCAAGAATACTGAAGTGGGTTGCTGTTTACATCCACCTAAATCACTGTACAGGTTAAGTCAAGAAAAAAATATTTACTGAGTGTCTATTTAATACTCATGATGAATGAGGTGTCAAGAAAAACACATGTAAGAAAACAGTGATAAGCCCAGTGAAAAGTGTCACCCCCTTCACTTTTAACAGGGGAATGAACACAAAAACCTATGGCAAGGCATTAAGGGATAAAAAGCAAACCAATACAAGAATTTTAACAAAAAGGTTATGAAGAGATTTTAAAAAGCTAAATGACATCTACTCTATACACAAAAACAGGCAACTGGAAACAAACTGAAAATTTGAGGTGTGAAATCTGGAATGATTTAAGAGAAAATTTAAAAAGGACAAAAATAAATTCAGAATGTCCTTTCAAAAAAACTGCAGTTGACATCTCTGAATCCACTTGAATCAGAATAAGTATATCCAAAATGTTTATCAGAATGATGTAGTAATAAAAGATGGAATATAAGATTAACATGCCTGCACCTAGAAATCTCTTTTACACTTTGAATCTTATGGCACTACTACACTCGATGATTTTCAAATAGGCAAGGGAACTTGTTAAAAAAGCAGATTCCCTGGACCTAGCTCCACAGACTCTGAATTTATATCTGTAGTTGGACTCAGGAATCTACATGATTTAACAAGCATTCAAAGTAACTACTGCAAGTAGTCAGGGTGAATAGTCTGAGGAATGCTGCAATGTTTTACCTCAAGTATGATCTTCAATTTATAAACAAGATAAGCTAATGGAAGCAAGGTTAAATGCCTCACTCAAGTTTAGAGTTCCAATTCCTGCCAGGCCAACAGAGTTAAAAGTCTTCTATCCTCAAGCCTTTGCCAATATCCAGTTCCTCCCCATTTCAAGTCAAATTCCATGAAAGGTTTTTCCTGGCTACCTGGGCCCTCACTAAGGTTGCACTGTTGAGTTTCTGATTTTTTTCCACAACTGGAATAAGAAGTTCCCTGGGGAAAACTGAGCTTTTGCTTTTGTATCCCTTTCACTGTAAGACACAAGAATATGGTGTTCCTTTTTTACTGCCTTCAGTTTGCAAGCAGTATCCTGCTTTTCCCCAAACAGAAACTTAGCCAAGTGCTGAAGCAATGAATACTAACCAACTAATAACTAACTAAATGGAAGCTTGGATTTCTTAACCCTATAAAGCAGTGTTTTTCTGTAGGTCACTCCTCAAATCAAATGTGAAACTAATTTACTAAGTCACAAATATCATTAAAGAAAAATAGAATAGTGTGTGGGGAGGGGTATTGTAAAATGTTTTCTGTAGGTTGTGGTCAAAACTTTTGAAAGCCACAGTTTTGTAAATGTTGATAAACTTCTCCAACACATCTTTACTGTTAGGTAGGCAAACATATTTGCTTTCGCAATTAACACTGAGCCACCCTGTCAGCCTTCCCATTCTCTGTTCTCCAAAGCTAATAATGGATTTAATTATTCATTCCCCCTAGCCCAAATACTAAGTTTGATGAGTATTTTTCACAGCACAAGTTCCACAGGAGCCTGTGTTCCTTCTTCAGATGGGTCATCTAGGTATTGTGATGCACTTCGAATGGGCTCTTATTAGCACCTGTCTGTTGACCCAAGTCTGTCTGAAATTCGAGAGGCACAAACAGGGCTTTGAAATTTTCGCAACCTGTTTTATCCACACTGGTCCTAGGCTTATGAATGAATGTGATTTTTTTCAAGATCACCTTCTTTCTTATCTTGGAGCCAGGTTTCCACCATAACATTACTTTCTGGTAAACCTTGATACTCTTTACAAATATTTAAATATATAATTACATAGCTTCCAAATCACTATTTTCTCTTCTCCTAACCTAAGGCAGTAGTCATACTAACAAAGTTGTATCCATTCCTAGTTCTTGTACATATCTTGCATCCTCTTAACCAGCAGGTCTAATCTAGACCTAATAATGCAGTAATTGTGACTTGTCACAGCTCTAATACAGTGTCATCTTTTGTACTGTTACCAACCATACTCTCATGACTTTAGCTTGAATTTAAATCTGACTTCCTCCATAACTTTGCTAAATTCCTCCAAATCCCTCCCACTGTCTAAACCTCATTTACACTGTTCACACCTCTACAGCACCTGTCAGTCCACAAGATATTAGAATTATTTTTGAATCTGTCTCCTATATTACTTTCCACGACTAACTTTCACATCCATACCGCTCACTGTCCAGCAAAAAACCAGAGGGCATTTCACATAGAACCTTACGGTGCTGAAAAGGTGAGGCGCTAAAACCAGTGGCTACAAAAATAGGTTAGGAGTTGTTTCCAATTTTGCACACCCTCCACACTCTGGTCAACTATACGCTATTTTTAAAGAAATAAAACCATAAAAGTTTTAATGGGAGAACCATGGGGGACATGGCAATCAAGGCTGCAAAAATAAAAGGCGGAAGGCACGATAAGACGGTCGTGATGCTTTCTGCCTTTTCACACGTGGTCCGGTAAATGGGCGCCTGATCCCTCTTCTCAGCCCGGCACCATTCTGCTCTGTCATCCTTTTTACCCTATTTCAAAACCTCCCACACCGCTCCGCTGAAGTTGCCTTGGCGCCCTCTCAGAGTGCCGTGTACCCCAAAGTACGTTAGAAGACAGACTCCCTCTTGCCGGGCTCCTGTTCCGGCCTCCAGGGGCCACATGCACCAGAAGCAGACTGGGCAACCATTTCCCTTCTAAAGCCCTAACTAAAATGGAAGCGTGTCCAGACCTGGGTACCTTTAATCCTCGAATAAGCCCCAGAGTTTTTAGGTCACCGTTATCTCCTCCACTGCCTCCCACCTCGGCGGGACCTGAAGCACGCAGGCTCTTGGCTTCCAGATGCAGTCTTGCCACAACTTCCAACGCCACCCTAAGGTCCCGTCGGCCTCCGCACACACAGGCAGCCTAACCCAAGTAGGCCTCGGGGTGGGGGTGCGGCGGCTTGGCATGTCATCCGGGCGGTCAAGGGTCCCCAAACTGTCTCGACCTCCGGGCGGCTTTTATTTAAACGTACCCCCCAAGACAGTCTTAACTTCCTTCCTCCAAACCGATCTGCCCCACCGGGTCCCATACTTCCTGAATTTCCACCATTCCCCAAGAAACGTGTGCACCGATCGCCGCCTCCGCCTGGGAGGCTGCATCCCGGCTCTCGACTATGCTCTCTCGGTCCCGTTTGCCGGATTCTCGGCTGGGGCGGCTGGGGTTTGCCCCCCCACCCCGACCACCCCGCCGCTCCTCCCCTACTCACTTTGGGCTTCTCCAGCAATTTCTTCCGGTTCTTCTTCTTTTGCTCCTCGCTCCTGAGATTCTTCAGCACGCCTTGGTCGTCAGCGGCCGGGGCCGGCGCAGCCGCCGCCGCCTCCTCCCGCTTGCGGGGCGGGCTCCTCCGCTTCTTGCGGGCGCCGGCGCAAGCCGCGGCCCAGCCGTAGCCGAGCAGGAAGAGCAGCAGCAGCCCGAGCGCGCCCGTGCCCACCAGGATCACCCAGCCCGGGTAGCGCTTCGGCTCCAGCNTGGTGATGGACAGGGAGGCCTGGCGTGCTGCAGTCCATGGGGTTACAAAGAGTCGGACACGAGTGAGCGACTGAACTGACAGGAACCAGGTCACGGGGTGTAGGTCCAAGTCGCCCTAGTAGCTGTCTGCTTTTCTCCGTTCTTTTTCTGGGAATAGTGTTGGGGTGGAAGCGGCTTCTACTCTCTGGATCACGGATCCAGCTAGACGCTTCCAGAGTTGGGCTCAGTTGAGTCCGAAGCCGGGCACTCTTCTTTCGGGGCCTAGGTTTCGTTCACAAGTTAAGTTTGTCTCAACTTATCCACGTTGTGTGTCTACAGTTTGCCTGCTTGACCAAGGGCGCTTTCGCGTGGTTTTCGCTCCTTAGCTCTTGGCTTTCGTTCCTGTCATTCGCCAGAACTCAAAAAAGTTGGAAGGCACGTGGGCAGTATTATTTTCCTGTTGCAGTTTAATAAGAAGTAATGTGAGGCATATTGGATTGTGTTTTACATGTAGATGAAGCAGTTCCTTCGTTGCGTTCTATTTTAAGCTTTTTTGCAAGATCACAGAGAATTTCCAAAAATTCTTTTTTGTATGCTGCGTTGACCATATCTGGGTAACATTAGGAAGAAGTGAATTTTCAGATCTTAAAAATACAAAGATGATATTCACAGCTGCCTTAGGGTTTTGACGTTATATTTCCCTGTGAGAAAACTTAATGTGTTATTGTTAAATGATAATTAGCATTTTTAGCAAGTGTCTTAAGTGAACTAAATACAGGCTTTCTCAAAGAATAGAAAGGGGAGTAATATCAATATGTACCGAATGCCAAAAATGTATTTAGGAGTATTTTGACCTACTTTGCAACTGTGTTGTAAGGCATATTGTGATTAATGAGTGAAAGGGAGTTTGGTAAATAATAAACTGTTACTCTAGCCAAGCTTTATACAGACTTATAATTAAAGACTGTAGTTAAAGACAGTGTAAATTACAAGGCCAAAAACTTGGAAGATGTAATTGGAACTACTTTATCTCTAAAAGGTTCCAAATTCCATTTATGAAAGTAGGTTTACAATTTTACATTTATGCTTTGGTTCCAGAGACATGAGGGATATTTTTCCTAAGAAGCCCATTCTAGGTGAACACGTGAGGGCTTATGAGTTAAGCTACTATACAATAATAGTAGCTGGCTATTCCTACTCTTTGGCAGTCTGGCAAATACTGGTTATGTAAAATCCTATCACCTTTTTTTGTGTGTGTGACTCTCCTTTGACCTTAAAAAGAAAATGTTTATATGGTAATACAGATATAATCATTTTTCACATATAGCTTTGTGTCATCTTTTAAAGTATTTTAATTAAGAACAAAAATGGATTCATACACTAATTACTGTTTTGCATTTAATGACAAATGCAAAGTGACATTTTAGTGACATATTTAATGACATCAGCATTCATGTCACTTGATAGAACCCAGCTGATAAAACTCACCAGGAACATACTAGTAGCCCCACAATGTTAGGTTTGTTAACTTGCTGCAGAATGAAATTTAGGTAAAATTTAAATGAAGCAGTGCTTTGAAAGAGTTAAAGCAAAGCAAGCGGTGTCTAAAAGAGATAATATCAAGCCTGGCCTGGAGTATCCTAATTCCTTGAAAATGGTGAAGTTAAAAGAAATGTTAGATGTCATTGCTGAAACCTCTTCTTGAAGCAACTGGGTTGGAAATGAAGACTGCTAATTCGGAGTCAGAATGACCCATACAATGGAATACCACTCAGAAATAAATACATGAAGTGGCATAGGTGAATCTCAACATAAATATACCGAGTGGAAGAAGCCAGGCCAAAAAGTATGTAATGTATGATTTCATTTATATAAATTAGAAAATGCAAACTGATCTACAGTGACAGCAAATCAATGGTGATTTGGGAAGGCGAGAGAGCAGGGAGTGGTGGGAGGGAGTGATTACAAAGGGGCACTAGGAGAATTTGGGGAGTGATGGATATGTTATCTTTATTATTCTGGTTTAATGGGCATATGGGTTTTATGTGTTTATATATGTCAAAACTTAGTAAATGTGTACTTTAGATATTGTAGTTTATGTCAAATATACCTCAATAAAACAGTTTACAGTTTTTTGAAAAGTGACCCATGTGGTAGGAACAGCTGCATACAGGACTGGCGTGCTCCATGTTCACTGATAGTATTTTAACAAAGTTTTTAACCAATCTATAATTTTAAGGTTTCTCAGTAGTATATACTTGATGTTAATTTTTTTTAACAGGTTTGCATAGTAAATACTTATTCTATGATCTGGTTCTACTATATAGTTTATTTAACATAGTTTATTGTTGGTTAGGTTATTTACAAGTTTTTTTGTTGCTGTTCTTGTTTTTTGCCATTAAATGCAATTCTGTCATGAATATGCTTATAACTAAATAGCTTTGTGAATACCCATAAGAACCTTCGTGAGGATAGACTCCTGGCACTGTCATTGCCTGAGCCATAGCCCACAGCATGTAACACTTTTAGTTTGAGAGGTTTTTTTGGTTTTGTTTTTACATCAAGGCAATTTATTAACAAAACAACAATCTGAGGAGTCCTGTTCACAGATGGTGGCCATGGAGACCCCTCTTCCTGCGGGTGCTGTCGGAGGGGATGGGGGTAACATTCTCAATCCGCCCAGTCTTCATCCCTGAGCGGGCAAGGGCTCTGAGCACTGACTGGGCTCCTGGTCCAGCAGTCTTGGCCCTATTTCTCTCCTGTGGCCCAGAGTTTGATGTGGAGGGCAGTGATGCCTAGCTCCTTGCATCTCTGGGCTACATCCTGGGCAGCCAACATGGCAGCATATGGAGAGGACTCATCTCAGTCAGCCTTCACCTTAATCCAACCAGTTACATGGCAGATATCTGGTTTCCTTGCCTGAAAGATCGGTGACATGGACAAAAGTGTCGATGAATGATGCAAAGGTGTGGCACACAGCAAACACATTTTCTTCTTCAGCCACCCGAGGGCCAAGGCTGATGGCCTGTTTTTCTTTCCCCCTGCAAGGGCCATTTCTGCACATCTCCAGACTCTTATCAGTGGAAAGAGCTTAGTTTGGAAGTTTTAAGAGACCTGAAGAAGTTCTACCTAAAGCCTCTCATTTCATAGAAGAGAAGAAGGATGCTTCAGAGGGCTAAGGGTTGTACCACATAATTAGAGTGGCTGAATTTGTAGTAGAACCCAGTCTTAACTGTTCTTGACCCCTTGGTTTCTCCTCTTTTTTCCGTTTACCCAGTGATTAATTCTTGGGATTAGTGTGTTTGTGTTTGTTTGCTCAGACTGCCAAAACAAAATTCCTTAAACTAGGTAGCTTAGACAACTAAGATTTCTCACAGTTCTGGAGACTGGAAGTCCAAGCTCAGGGGACTGGTTTTCTTCCTGGCTTCCAGATGGCCACTTCCTTCCTGTGTCCTCGCATGGTGGAGAGAGAGCCAGTGAACTCTGGTGTCTTATAAAGATACTAATCCTGGCAGATTAGGGCCCCACCCTTATGACTTCATTTAACCTTAATGCTTCCCTGGAGACCTTATCTCCAAGTAACAGTCATGTTGGGGTTAGGGCTCCAACATGTGACTTTGGAGTGGGGACAAACTTTCACATTTCAGTAAAGCTTCCCAGGTCCCACAATTGGTAAAGAATCCACTTGCCAATGCACGAGATGCCAGAGACTCAGGTTTGATTCCTGGGTCCAGAAGATCCCCTGGAGGAGGAAATGGCCACCCACTCCAGTGTTCTTGCCTGGAAAATTTCACAGACAAGCCTGGCGGGCCACAGCCCATGGGGTCACAAGGAGCTGGACACATACATACATTATGTGTAGGTTACACGTGAATATATAGTGTTTTTATCTCTTAAATTAGGTTATGGGTACAAGAATGCTCCTTATCTTTACTTTTTGCATACCTGAGATACTTTATAATTAAATTTAACTGACAGAAATGACAAAAGCTATAGTTTGCACAGAAGCTAGGCAAAATAATGGAGGCTCCTGTGGCTATACCATTGTGGGGTTACCATATCTTATAGTGGGGAATGGTGTACTGGACCATGTCTATGGGTATCTCTTTAGGCCTTTTAACCCCTTTTGCTCTGATTTCATGCTCAGCATGCCACAACCATTTTGTAATGAGGCATCTTTATTGTAAGATGAGCTGACTTAAGTAATCTGATCTTTGAAGTTATATTTACTAGTGTAAATCATACATTCTCAGCGGAACAATATTGTTCCCACAGGGGATTTCTCAGTGTTGGCTTTGGGGGCTAAAAAATTTTTTTTAGTGTACAAAGTACAGATCTAATACACTACATGCGAAGATTTACAATATATATGTGACATTAAAACTTCATAGGAAAGTATCTAAAAAGGCCCTTAGAGGAGTGATAATGAAAAACTGATTGAAAAATACNCACTAGGAGAATTTGGGGAGTGATGGATATGTTATCTTTATTATTCTGGTTTAATGGGCATATGGGTTTTATGTGTTTATATATGTCAAAACTTAGCAAATGTGTACTTTAGATATTGTAGTTTATGTCAAATATACCTCAATAAAACAGTTTACAGTTTTTTGAAAAGTGACCCATGTGGTAGGAACAGCTGCATACAGGACTGGCGTGCTCCATGTTCACTGATAGTATTTTTAACAAAGTTTTTAACCAATCTATAATTTTAAGGTTTCTCAGTAGTATATACTTGATGTTAATTTTTTTTAACAGGTTTGCATAATAAATACTTATTCTATGATCTGGTTCTACTATATAGTTTATTTAACATAGTTTATTGTTGGTTAGGTTATTTACAAGTTTTTTTGTTGCTGTTCTTGTTTTTTGCCATTAAATGCAATTCTGTCATGAATATGCTTATAACTAAATAGCTTTGTGAATACCCATAAGAACCTTCATGAGGATAGACTCCTGACACTGTCATTGCCTGAGCCATAGCCCACAGCATGTAACACTTTTAGTTTGAGAGGTTTTTTTGGTTTTGTTTTTACATCAAGGCAATTTATTAACAAAACAACAATCTGAGGAGTCCTGTTCACAGATGGTGGCCATGGAGACCCCTCTTCCTGCGGGTGCTGTCGGAGGGGATGGGGGTAACATTCTCAATCCGCCCAGTCTTCATCCCTGAGCGGGCAAGGGCTCTGAGCACTGACTGGGCTCCTGGTCCAGCAGTCTTGGCCCTATTTCTCTCCTGTGGCCCAGAGTTTGATGTGGAGGGCAGTGATGCCTAGCTCCTTGCATCTCTGGGCTACATCCTGGGCAGCCAACATGGCAGCATATGGAGAGGACTCATCTCAGTCAGCCTTCACCTTAATCCAACCAGTTACATGGCAGATATCTGGTTTCCTTGCCTGAAAGATCGGTGACATGGACAAAAGTGTCGATGAATGATGCAAAGGTGTGGCACACAGCAAACACATTTTCTTCTTCAGCCACCCGAGGGCCAAGGCTGATGGCCTGTTTTTCTTTCCCCCTGCAAGGTGCCATTTCTGCACATCTCCAGACTCTTATCAGTGGAAAGAGCTTAGTTTGGAAGTTTTAAGAGACCTGAAGAAGTTCTACCTAAAGCCTCTCATTTCATAGAAGAGAAGAAGGATGCTTCAGAGGGCTAAGGGTTGTACCACATAATTAGAGTGGCTGAATTTGTAGTAGAACCCAGTCTTAACTGTTCTTGACCCCTTGGTTTCTCCTCTTTTTTCCGTTTACCCAGTGATTAATTCTTGGGATTAGTGTGTTTGTGTTTGTTTGCTCAGACTGCCAAAACAAAATTCCTTAAACTAGGTAGCTTAGACAACTAAGATTTCTCACAGTTCTGGAGACTGGAAGTCCAAGCTCAGGGGACTGGTTTTCTTCCTGGCTTCCAGATGGCCACTTCCTTCCTGTGTCCTCGCATGGTGGAGAGAGAGCCAGTGAACTCTGGTGTCTTATAAAGATACTAATCCTGGCAGATTAGGGCCCCACCCTTATGACTTCATTTAACCTTAATGCTTCCCTGGAGACCTTATCTCCAAGTAACAGTCATGTTGGGGTTAGGGCTCCAACATGTGACTTTGGAGTGGGGACAAACTTTCACATTTCAGTAAAGCTTCCCAGGTCCCACAGTTGGTAAAGAATCCACTTGCCAATGCACGAGATGCCAGAGACTCAGGTTTGATTCCTGGGTCCAGAAGATCCCCTGGAGGAGGAAATGGCCACCCACTCCAGTGTTCTTGCCTGGAAGATTTCACAGACAAGCCTGGCGGGCCACAGCCCATGGGGTCACAAGGAGCTGGACACATACATAAATTATGTGTAGGTTACACGTGAATATATAGTGTTTTTATCTCTTAAATTAGGTTATGGGTACAAGAATGCTCCTTATCTTTACTTTTTGCATACCTGAGATACTTTATAATTAAATTTAACTGACAGAAATGACAAAAGCTATAGTTTGCACAGAAGCTAGGCAAAATAATGGAGGCTCCTGTGGCTATACCATTGTGGGGTTACCATATCTTATAGTGGGGAATGGTGTACTGGACCATGTCTATGGGTATCTCTTTAGGCCTTTTAACCCCTTTTGCTCTGATTTCATGCTCAGCATGCCACAACCATTTTGTAATGAGGCATCTTTTTTGTAAGATGAGCTGACTTAAGTAATCTGATCTTCTTTGAAGTTATATTTACTAGTGTAAATCATACATTCTCAGCGGAACAATATTGTTCCCACAGGGGATTTCTCAGTGTTGGCTTTGGGGGCTAAAAAATTTGTTTTAGTGTACAAAGTACAGATCTAATACACTACATGCGAAGAT
This sequence comes from Oreotragus oreotragus, assembly GCA_006410675.1. NCBI lineage: Eukaryota > Metazoa > Chordata > Mammalia > Artiodactyla > Bovidae > Oreotragus > Oreotragus oreotragus. The sequence continues at coordinate 492,212 of SJYX01000733.1, read as the reverse complement.
TTACAATATATATGTGACATTAAAACTTCATAGGAAAGTATCTAAAAAGGCCCTTAGAGGAGTGATAATGAAAAACTGATTGAAAAATCTGGTGCAAAGGAAGAAACTGGCACTCTGTTTCATCAGTTAGATGTCTGTGGTTTTAGTTAATCAGTTTCCCTGGATCATTAATTCAGTCTTTTTTTTTTTTTAATATTTATTTGGCTGTGCTGGGCCTTCACGGCTGCCCAGGCTTTTCCCTAGTTTTGGGGAGGGAGAGCTACTCTCCAGCTGCCGTGTGCAGGCTTCTCTTCGTGGTAGCTTCTCGTCGCGGGGAACAGGCGCTAGGCTTGCAGGCTTCAGTAGTTGCTGCTCCCAGGCTCTAGAGCATAGCCTCAATAGTTGTGGCCCATGGGCTCAGTTGCTCCGTGGAGTGTGGGATCTTCCCGTACTAGGGATTGAACCCCATGTCTCCTCCATTGGCAGGGGGACTCTTCACCACCGAGCCCCCAGGGAAGCCCCTGTTCAATCATTTCTTCACTGGATGTTTATTGAATCCCAGCTCTTTGGTTTGAATGCATGCTGCTGCTGCTGCTAAGTCACTTCAGTTGTGTCTGACTCTGTGCGACCCCATAGAAGGCAGCCCACTAGGCTCCCCCATCCCTGGGATTCTCTAGGCAAGAATACTGGAGTGGGTTGCCATTTCCTTCTCCTTAAAAATCTCAGAGCCTAGTGAGGACGATGGACCCTTTCTTAAATGGCTTTAATGCAGGAGAGTATCACTACAGTAAACTGATTTGAGCATGAAGATTGTACTGGATGCTGTGATATACCTCCCAGGTCCTGCTTTGGTAATGAAAGAATTTTCTCCCAACTCTGGGAATGTCACCAGTGAATTTGAGGTTCTGCATTGAGAATTCAAAGATGAAGAAGAAAGGTTAAGAAAGTAAAGTGAAAGTTTATTTAAGCAAGGTTTCTTGCCAGCTGGCCCCTGCCCTCATTTCTCTTCTCATACCTAGCCACCTGCCTACTCTAACAGGAGTATTACCAGGGGCCATCTCTTAGGTGTCAGATTTGGGGGAAATGACTGAGGAAAACTTCCTCAACAAAGGTCATGTCCCCATTCAGGGACAACCTACATGCACTGACTCATCAGCCTGGGGCTGCACAGTCCTGGCCTTGTCCCACCCTGGGTCAGTTTTGAAAGACCATCCCACCCCACTGTACTCCTTGAGCTTGGCTGGGGATTGTTGGTACTGTATCAGCCTAGTTTTCGCCCTACTCAGTCCCATTTCCTTCTTCTCCTTCCCCTGGTATTCGTTCCAAGAGCGCTTCCTTATATGCACATCTAAAAGTCTACTTCATGGAGAACTCAGTCTGTAACAGTTTGGTGAGGATTTACAAAGGGATATCACCAACAGGGAAAGGTTATTTCTGCATTTGAAGCAGTGGAACATTTTCAGTTCAGTTCAGTTCAGTCGCTCAGTCGTGTCCAACTCTTTGCGACCCCATGAAT
>SJYX01000733.1:431240-482924 GCA_006410675.1 Oreotragus oreotragus | reverse complement strand
TGGACCACATTCTGTCAGACCTCTCCACCATGACCTGCCCGTCTTGGGTGGCCCCACATGGTATGGCTTAGTTTCATTGAGTTAGACAAGGCTGTGGTCCATGTGGTCAGATTGGTTAGTTGTCTGTGATTATGGTTTCAGTGTGTCTGCCCTCTGATGCCTCTTGCAACACCTACCGTCTTACTTGGGTTTCTCTTACCTTGGAAGTGGGGTATTTCTTCACGGCTGCTCCAATAAAGCGCAGCCACCGCTCCTTACCTTGGACGAGGGGTATCTCCTCACTGCTGCCCCTCCTGACCTTGAACGTAGAGTAGTTTCTCTTGGCCCTCCTGCGCCTTGGCCATGGGATTGCCCCTCTAGGCTGCTGCCCCTGGCCTTGGGCATGGGGTAGCTCATCTCGGCCGCTCCTGCGCCGTTGCAGCCTGGCGCTCTTGGTCGCTGCCCCTGACCTTGGGTGAGGGGTAGCTCCTCTTGGCCACGCTTCTGCGTGGTCCGTCACAGCCGACGTGCTACAAACTTAAAATATTGTTAAATATAGATTTAGAGTAATTTGTTTATATCTGCTAAGAGGATTTCGCAACAGGAAATCATTTATCTTGAATGACTGGAATGTTTTCTTCTAGTTTGTGCCCTAATTGTTTCAAAAAGAATCAAGTTCAGTATTCAGGTGCACTTTCTCTTAACAGACAATGTTAATATTCTATACAAGTAGACAGCATTGTGTGTAACCTTGAGAATAGGGTTTGTTTTACCCAACTTGAATTTTTATAATTAGCTGATAAAATGATCATCCTGAGCTATTGCCTGATTTTAACACCCACCCCTTTTAGCAAAGTTGCCATCTCTCTTTGTACAGAAATGTGTATATTTCTTTGAGTATTTTATTGTTCCTTGATGGAAATGCTCTGCAACAGCTAGAGAAAATGAAATAGCAATTAGTAAGTAAAAGCATAAATTATAAATGTTAAACAAATAAAATTATAAAGTGTTTCAGTTAGGGTACAGAATAAGCTACTGTTAACAAAGACAGGTGTTTAAACAATATAGAATCATATAGACTTTAATAGTCTAATTAATTTCTCATATAACATTGTTATGTAGACTCCTTGTAACCTGCAATTCAACCTGTGGCCTCATCTGCGTGGTCCTAAATGGCATGTCACCATGTCTAACTTCTAGGCACTAAGAAGGGAGAAGAAGGAGTAGGATAAAAAGAAGCATCTTCTGGGCCTTCCCCGGCGGTCCAGTGGCTAACACTCCATAGTTCCAATGCAATTGGAGTTCAATCCCTCGCCAGGGAACTGGATCCCACATGCCACAAGTGACCTGTATTGGCCATCTCCTGAAGCGCCAGAGTCACGACGGCTTGAGATGTTTTATACCAGACTGGGACTAAGTAGCTGTATGCTTGGGCTTCTGTGAGGAGTCCTCCGAGTCTAACAGGACACACTTCATTTAATAGTCTAGGGCAGCTCTTAGGGACCTCTGACAGCTGTGAGATGCCATAACTTCCTTTTGGCTTCTGGGGCACGAATTTTTTTTTTTTTTTTCACTGAAGGCATTCCTTTAGGTTCAGTTCAGTTCAGTCGCTCAGTCGTGTCCGACTCTTTGCGACCCCATGAACCACAGCACTCCAGGCCTCCCTGTCCATCACCATCTCCCAGAGTTCACTCAGACTCACGTCCATCGAGTCCGTGATGCCATCCAGCCATCTCATCCTCGGTCGTCCCCTTCTCCTCCTGCCTCCAATCCCTCCCAGCATCAGTCTTTTCCAATGAGTCAACTCTTCGCATGAGGTGGCCAAAATACTGGAGTTTCAGCTTTAGCATCATTCCTGCCAAAGAAATCCCAGGGCTGATCTCCTTCAGAATGGACTGGTTGGATCTCCATGCAGTCCAAGGGACTCTCAAGAGTCTTCTCCAGCACCACAGTTCAAAAGCATCAATTCTTCGACGCTCAGGTTTCTTCACAGTCCAAAGCCATAGCAATGAAGATATTGTCTGTGAATATGTTTTTTGGGAGGGAAAGGGAGTGGGATATTGTACCACTGGTCTAATTCTTTAGCTCATAACCAGTTATAACTGACCTGTTTATCCCATTACCTGGTTGGCACTCAGAGGATAAGAGAAGTTTGAATAAGTATTTTGGCAACAATGCAGTCTGAATGACCATTGGCTGTTTAGAGGGTGATAAGCTAAATTATGCAGAGTATATCATGCAAATGCTGGGCTGGATGAATCACAAGCTGAAATAAAGATTGCTGGGAGGAATACCAACAACAACCTCAGATATACAGATGATACCACTCTAATGGTAGGAAGCAGAGAGTAACTAAAGAGCATCTTGATGAGGGTGAAAAAGGAAAGTGAAAAAACAGACTTAAAACGCAGCATTCTATAAACTGAAATCATGGCATCTGATGGTCCTATCACTTCGTGGCAAATGGAAAGGGAAAAAGTGGAAACAATGACAGATATTATTTTCTTGGGCTCCAAAATGACTGCAGGCGGTGACTTGTTCAGTCACTCAGTCATGTCCAACTCTCTGACACCCCATGAACTGCAGCAGGCCAAGCCTCCCAGTCCATCACCAACTCCCAGAGCTCGCTCAAACTCATGTCCATTGAGTCGGTGATGCCATCCAATCATCTCATCCTCTGGCGTCCCCTTCTCCTCCTGCCTTCAATCTTTCCCAGCATCAGGGTCTTTTCAAATGAGTCAGTTCTTCGAATCAGGTGGCCAAAGTATTGGAGCTTCAGCTTCAGCATCAGTCCTTCCAGTGAATATTCAGCACTGGTTTCCTTTAGGATTGACTGGTTTCATCTTGCAGTCCAAGGGACTCTCAAGAGTCTTCTCCAGCACCACAGTTCGAAAACATAACTTCTTTGGCACTCAGCTTTTATTATTGTTCAGCTCTCACATCCATACATGATTACTGGAAAAACCATAGCTTTGAGTCTATGGACCTTTGTAGGCAGAGTAATGTCTCTACTTTTTAATACCCTGTCTATGTTTGTCATCACTTTTCTTCCAAGGAGCAAGCATCTTTTAATTTCATGGCTACAACCACCATCCATGCTCATTTTGAAGTCCAAGAAAGTAAAGTCTGTCACTGTTTCCTCATCTATTTGCCATGAAGTTATGGGACTGGATGCCATGACATTCATTTTTTTGAATGTTGAGTTTTATGCCAGCCTTTTCACTCCCCTCTTTCACCTTCATCAGGAGACCCTTTAGTTATTCTTTGCTTTCTGCCATAAGGGTGGTGTCATATGCTTATCTGAAGTTATTGATATTTCTCCCTGTCTTGATTACAGCTTGTGCTTCACCCAGCCCAGCATTTTGCATGATGCACTCTGCATAGAAGTTAAATAAGCAGGGTGACAATATACAGCCTTGACCTACTCCTTTCCCAATTTTGAACCAGTCCATTGTTCCATGTCCAGTTCTAATTGTTGCTTCAGACCTGCATACAGGTTTCACAGGAGGCAGGTAAGGTGGTCGGGTATTCGCATCTCTTTAAGAATTTTCCACAGTTTATTGTGATCTGCACAGTCAAAGGCTTTGGCATAGTCAATGAAGCGGAAGTAGATGTCTTTCTGGAGTTCTCTTGTCTTTTCTATGATCCAACAAACGTTGGCAATTCGATCTCTGGTTCCTCTGCCTTTTCTAAATCCAGCTTGTACATCTGTAAGTTCTTGGTTCACATACTGTTGAAGCCTAGCTTGAAGGATTTTGAGCATTACTTTACTAGCATGTGAAATGAGTACAGTTCATTGACTACAGCTATCAAATTAAAAGATCCTCTCCTTGGAAGGAAAGGGATGACAAACCCAGACGGCATATTAAAAAGCAGAGACATCACTTCATTGACAAAGGTTCATATAGTCCAAGCTGTGATTTTTTTCTGATAGTCATGTGTGAATGTGAGAATTGGGCCATAAAGAAGGCTGAGCACCAAAGAGTTGATGCTTTTAAATTGTGGTGCTGGAGAAGACTCTTGAGAGTCTTTTGGGCTTCAAGGAGATCAAACCAGTCAGTCCTAAAGGAAATCAACCCTGAATATTCATTGAAAGGACTGATGCTGAAGCTGAAGCTCCAGTATTTTGGCTGCCTGATGTGAAGAGCTGACTCATTGGAAAAGACCCTGACGCTGGGAAAGGCGGAAGGCAAAAGGAGAAGAAGGTGGCAGAGGATGAGATGGTTGGATAGTATCACCGACTCGGTGGACATAAATTTGAGCAACCTCCAGGAGATAGTGGAAGACAGAGGCGCCTGGCGTGCTGCAGTCCATGGGATCGCATAGAGTTGGACATGACTTAGTAACTGAACAATAACAACAAAGCTAAGGAGGGCAGGGTCTGGGAACTGCGTTGTATAAAGACGACTGCTGGTGACTGTGCCTCAGAAAAGTAGGAATGGCACACAAGTTTCATCCAGTGAAACATTCTCCAGGGCTTATCCCGCTCTGACCTTTTTTAGACTTAGAATGTCTGGGCTGGAAACACCATATGTTATGATGCTAGAGGTTTATTATATTAAATACTTTTCCTCCAAGGATTCATTCAAACTGTGTTGTATAAAGACGACTGCTGGTGACTGTGCCTCAGAAAAGTAGGAATGGCACACAAGTTTCATCCAGTGAAACATTCTCCAGGGCTTATGCCGCTCTGACCTTTTTTAGACTTAGAATGTCTGGGCTGGAAACACCATATGTTATGATGCTAGAGGTTTATTATATTAAATACTTTTCCTCCAAGGATTCATTCAGCTAGTTTCTTTTAGCTAGTTATGCCACTGCATTTTTGACACCATAATCTTTAAAAATGTATATTTCGATAATTATGAATTTGGGTAAAACTTTTATAGTGGGTGTGGCCAAGATCAAGCTTTGGATGAGCTTAGTGTGTCTCTAGGAGAAGGCAATGGCACCCCACTCCAGTACTCTTGCCTGGAAAATCCCATGGGTGGAGGAGCCTGGTGGGCTGCAGTCCATGGGGTCGCGAAGAGTCGGAGACGACTGAGCGACTTCAGTTTCACTTTTCACTTTCATGCATTGGAGAAGGAAATGGCAACCCAGTCCAGTGTTCTTGCCTGGAGAATCCCAGGGACGGGGGAGCCTGGTGGGCTGCCGTCTGTGGGGTCGCACAGAGTTGGACACGACTGAAGTGACTTAGCAGCAGCAGCAGCAGTGTGTCTCTATGACAGACCTATATCTTGTGAATAGGATAGCACTTTAATGATATGTCTCTTTACCCAAACTAACTAAGTAAAAAACTACATTTATTTATGTACAAATATTTTTATAAATCTTCATGGATTAAAGGTAGTTCCTTTAATAATGTAAGATAAGCTGTCAATCAGTAGAAAGTTCACTGGACCTAAATCCAGAATTCCTCAGTTGTTGTCACGGGTCTTGCCAAAATGATTTTGTTGTGTTTTTAGTGGGCAAGATACCTAGTTAATAGTTTACAATGAGAAATGCACCTTCAGAACATTCATATCTATTGACCAAGAGATGAATCAGGGTATTTGGGAAGAGGATTAATATTATTTCTGATGTAATTTCTCATGATCTTAATTAATTTTTTATAACAGAGGTTTAGATAAGATAATCTTTAAGGTTCCTTTCAATTTTAAAAATTCCTATTGTACAGGCTACGTCATATATCTACGTCGTCTTTCTCCTCCAGAAAGGAGAAGCCTCACATAGAACTTACAAAGTAGATGGTTCAGTGCCAGGCACTCTGATAAGCACTTAATGTGAACTATTTAATCCTTGCAATTGATGAACTAGGTATTCTTATTATCATCCCCTTTTTATCACCAGATTAAGATGATAAACAGGCTTTACATAACTTTCTCACTATCGCATGGCCAGTGAGTGGCTGAGTCGAGATTTTGAACACAGGCCTGTGGGACTCCAGGGCTTGGAAACTGAAGTCTGTGCCTCTTTGCTATCATATAGTTGCAGTCTTAGAATGTTTAGGGTATATAAATACTCTGACCAAGAGCGATAAGTAGACTGACCGAAAGTTTTTATTTCTTAACAATTAAGTATCAGCAATATTTCTCTGGATATTTTCTGTTCGTACATTATCATAAGCTTATAAGATCTGAAAATAGGATAAACTGACATCTGAATACAATGGCAAGATAACTCCAGATTAAGCAATCTTCCTCCAAATCTAATGAACAGAAATAGTGGGGAAAAAGGCAACAGTTTATGAATGAATGGCACCCAAATGAAGGAGAACAATTTTACATAATTTTGCTTCAAATAAGCTTCAAATAAAGATGGCTAAGGAGAATGTGAGAGGTTTTGGGGTAGGTCTTTTTTTTCATACTCACAGGAATAGTATTGAGCAGCCTGATAATTTTTATTAATGCCTTCTGACTAGACAAAAGCAGTCTTAGGGAGTTTGTAGGTAGCCTCGAGAAAAGGAGAGGAAAATGCCTCAAGTGTAGCCAACCCTACTTACTCTTGAGAAAGGCCTCCATGTCATCTGAATTTTCAGGTTTCTGTGGGGAGCTGGATGAATGAGAAAATATACCCACAGCTGCGAGGGGTGGACACTGGTGCAAGACATTTAACTGGACTTCACAGGAGAAGGCTTCTCCTGACCCGGATGCTCACTCATCTCCCACTGTGCCCTCAGGCTAGAGACACTTGGATTGAAAGCAACTCCACACATTAAATTAGCTCCAAACGGGACAGACTGATTGGTCCTAAATAAGGTGGAAGTATTAGAACAGACTAGATAGGACTTTAGGACACAGCTGTCCAATGAAAAATGAAAAGGAATGCAATGACCAGTAAGCAAACTCATTCGGCAAAAAGAAGGAAGAACAGATGAAGAGGAGATGAAGAACAGAACCTGGTATAAAAGGACCGAAGTTTTAAGGGGAGAATGGGCTTTTTAAATAAAAGTATACCCTCTCTAGACAAACAAAAAGATTTACTGGGAGTGCTTTAAGGTGTAGAGGAACTTTATAATACTATTACTTTATAACACCAAGGCCCTCAAATGAGGTAATAAAAGAACTGAATAATATGAACACAAATTTCTGCATTAAAGAAACTGAGACCCACAGAGCACCATAATACAGTTAACAAATAATTTAGGAAGAGCAAGAACAGGATGGACAGTGAGTGAAAATAAAATTAGTAATGTGGAGGAAATGCTTGCAATAATCTGTGAATGCAGAGAAAAAAGGATACAGATTAAAATATGTAAAAGACGAGCAATATGGAGGTCAGAGACCATTCAACACAGACACCAGATGGAATAGTAAAAGGAGCTACATACGTAAGAAATGCACTTTCTCTGAAATTAACAAACTGAATCCTTAGATATGAGGGCACATTGTATGCTAGAAAAAATTGATACAGCATCATGAACATCAAGACATATACTAAGCTATTTATTGACTTTCAAGGATGAAAGTGAAAGTTGCTTAGTCATGTCCATGACCATGGAATTCTCTAGGCCAGAACACTGAAGTGGGTAGCCTATCCCTTCTCCAGGGGATCTTCCCAAACCAGGGATCAAACCTGGGTCTCCTGCATTGCAAGCAGATTCTTTACCAGCTGAGCCACAAGGGAAGCCCAAGAACACTGGAGTGGGTAGCCTAGCCCTTCTCCAGGGGATCTTCCTGACCCAGGAATTGAACCCAGGTCTCCTGCATTGCAGGCGGATTCTTTACCAACTGAGCTATCAAGGAAGCCCAACATTCAAGGATAAGAAAAGAAATTTTTAGCTGTTTAGGAAGAAAAAATAAGTCACCTATAATGAAAATTAGGCTTGCATTAGATTTCTCAACAATATCCAAGGACATGTTGCAATGCCACAATATATATAAACTTCTGAGGAAAAGAGTGTGACCTGGCTAACAACTGGGTGTAAAGTCAGCAAGTAGGTTTTGTCAAGCATGAAAAACGTGGGGAAAATAGTGTTTAAAATCTAGTGTGTAAGAAATATAAGGAGTCCTCGAACAAAGAGACAAAGGAAAAGCCACTTGATGTTGAAATTCAGCCCAGGAAGCTAATGAAGCTCAAGAATTAAAAATTGGTAAACAAACAAACCAGAAATGGGCACTGGATCTGTTTTTTAAAAGAACAAAGGCTGAATAACTAGAAAGGACCACTATTATGAACACAATGCAATGGTTACTAACCTGGCAAAGTAAAATGTATTATAAGCACTGAAAAATGGAGTGAGGGAGAGTAGAAAGAGCAGGCGAGTATCACCTCATCTTCAACATCAGGGCGTCATGCTATCTAAAATGTAACCTCGAATTTAAAAGAGTGTTTCCAAACCTTTGATGACTTTTTATAATGTCTTTACTTGAGAGCCAGGGAGACAAGCCTGAGTATGTGTGCCAGAATTGCTTACAACTGCATTTTGGTTTTGTCAAGGAGGGTTCAGTGTTTTAAAATATTTTAAAGTTTGAATATCTTTAGGTGGGGCCAAAACTTGCCAGTCCACCTTATTTCACACATTTAGGAGCTGCCTAGCCCTGCTGTTGAAGGACTCTTTAGGAGCTATTAATGAAGTTTCCTGTGGTGAAGAATCACTTATCTGAAGTTCAACAATTCTTAGAGTAAGATGAAATCATAATTGACCAATAGATACATGCCTCCCATTTGTTTGGTGAAGCATCTTTTCCCCTGCATACGAAATGGCATTTTCCCTAGTTTATAATGACAGAGCTCTGTCTCCTGTCAAATGGAAGCACTACTAGCCCACCTTTTTGCTAACTGGACCGCCACCCAGCCTATGGCTCCAATGCAGTGAGAAGTGGTACACAGGGATCGCCTTTCGTGAAAGGTCCCTTTTACTGTGCAGGAACACTCCAGGGAGACTTCTCCTTATGCTGTGCCTCACTCTATTTAAAGCCTTGTGGGCTTAGCTGTTGTCACCTCCTAGCTGTTTCTTTGGCTCGGTTTTAACTTTCAGCCCTTTAAATAGAGCACAGTTTGAGACTGAAACCGAGCCAGAAGGAACAGCTGACTGGCTGTGAAGGCCCCCTTGGGAGTTTCTGGTGCTGGTCTTAGAGGCTGAGCTGGTCATTCTAAGAAAAACTGTGTGGGCAGTCCCAGGGTCTACGCTGATGACCTCATGAGGGGCATCAGATGGAGACTGGAAGGACTGGTACTCAAGCAGGAGGCCAAAGATTAGACACTGAAAAACAGTTGCAGAATTCTTAAGTTAGAACTTCCACATGCATATTCTGCAGTAGTTTTGTTAGGGGAAACACTGACTGAAACCGCCCTCCCTGGCCAGGCACCATGGTAACCATTTGTGTGAGTTATTTTACAACAGGAGGTCTGGTGAGGAACACAGAACTAATAAGCCACCACCAGCCAGAAGAGTTCGGGAAAGGTCAAAAGGAGACACCACCTCGCAGAGTCCTTCTCGCTGGCGTCCATCTTGGCTGAGCAACGTGTGCGCCACCAGGAGGGACCCTGAGTCAGAATGATCGGCCGGAGACAACCTGGAAACTCATCCCGTCTCCATAAAACTCAAGGCTTCGAGCCACGTGGCAGAGCAGTTCTCCTGGGTTCCCTCACCCTCCCCTTCTCCGCCCAGGTGCCCCTTCGCGATAAAGTCTCTTGCTTTGTCAGCTTGTGTGTCTCCGCGGAGAATTCATTTCTGAGTGTTAGACAAGAGCCCTGGAAAGGGTCCCCCTTCCTGCAACAGTTCTTTAGCAATCTGTTGAAGACAAAAGATACTACATTCAAAAAAGCAAAACTAGCTTGTTCAAAAAAAATGAATTTTTAGTTTCGGCTTCTCTGGATCTTTGTTGCTGCGTGCAGGCTTCCTCTAGTTGCAGCAAGTGTGGGCTACTCTAGTTGTGGCGTACCGGCTGCTCATTGCGGTGGCTTCCCTTGTTGCAGAGCGTGGACTCTAGGTGCATAAGCTTCAGTAATTGTGACTTGTGGGCTCTAGAGCTGGGGCTCCGTGGTTGGGGCTCATAGGCTTAGTTGCCCCTTGGCGTGTGGAATCTTCCTGGACCAGAGATCAAACCTGTGTCCTCTGCCTTGGCAGGCAGATTCTCAACCACTGGACCACCAAGGAAGTCCTAAACTACCTTTTTATTTAAATGAAATCCTGCAGTAATCAAGAGAGAGAGAGTCCTGCCTTTCATATTTAGGTTTTAAAGTTCTAAATGTTTCCATATTTAGAACACATTTCATGGGAAAGAAGAATGGCTGGACTGTGTAATTGTGGCAGTGAGAACTGGCATGGGAGGGGGTAGGGGTGGGGAGTGAGGTGGGAGGGGTTAGGTATGAGCCCCACCCCATTCTCATTGCCATCATCATACAGTCCTAACATGTGAAAAGAAGATCCAAAGTATCATACTGTGTGAAAGGCTCCATGCTACATCTAATCCAGAAGCAAAGTTTGGGTCTGAATTAGATATGGGAACAGAGAAGGAGTCAAGCTTGATCACTTGAATGGTGGATAACATTCACCCTGGGCAAGTTGAGGGGTTTAAACACAGTGTTCTCTCCTGCACACTTATTGCTTTTTCAGGTAATACCGTTAGAGTCAGAGTGTTTCCTCTAATAAAATGAACTTCCTCTGTCTCAGCAGTGCTTACAGTGACAAGTCTTTTAGGATAAAAATACTGTCTCTGAAAGCACCATGATAGATTGTCCAGTGCAAACGGGCTTCTTGTGCTGAACATTTTTGTTGTGGAAAAAAGTTCATGAATTTGTGTAAAGCTGATTACAATTAACCCATAGATTAACTTCAAAGTTCAGCACTGAGGAGGTGTTGATAAATTGCTTATAATGGTTTGGGCATATATATGGAATAATATATTTTAAACTGGATACTGAGAAGAAATCTCAACGGAAAATTTCCCCACATTCTGTGTGCCACTCTGTGACATCCTTTCAGTTTATAACTGAGGCTGCTATCATGCAGGGAAGTACTATCCACATTTGCTTGTATTTAAATACTGTAAATTGGGAAAATTTGATTTCCTTAAGCTTCTGAAGGCATTTGTTATTAATAAGTCTTGTGAATTTTTATAAAAGTCAAGAAAAATTGCTTTCTCTTGCTTTTTAAGTCAATGTTCCATTAATTTACAAATTCAACAGATTAAATTCTCCTAAATAAAACTAGTTTATTGAGTTTCCTGAGACATTTCAAAGTACTATTACAAGTTTAATTCCATAGCATCAAATCTAAGATGCCACTGATTGCGAGATGCACCATTATTTCTTGTAGTTTCATGAAAGGAAAAATACTGCCAATACTATCTTCTCACATTGCTTATAAGTCACACTCAAGTTGCAGATTTGTTAAAATGAGAAAAAAAGGTGTGGTCTTGGTATCAATTATTGCATATCTGAATATCTCAAATAGTATAAATGCAGGGCAATTTACTTGTTAGTTTTAAAACAAAAATCTTTCTAAGCATTTAAGCAACTCTTGTAAATCTAGATACATTAAATTAATATGCATGCTATGGCTTGAATACTTGTTACTCCTCTCCCCCCACCAAATAATTCATATGTTGAAATCCTAACCCCCAAGGTGAAGGTATTAGGATGGGCTTTTAGGGGGTGATAAGGTTATGAAGGCAGAACCCTCATAAATGAGATTGAAGTGAAGTGAAGTCGCTCAGTCGTGTCCGACTCTTTGCAGCCCCATGCACTGTAGCCTACTAGGCTCTTCTGTCCATGGGATTTTCCAGGCAATAGTCCTGGAGTGGATTGCCATTTCCTTCTCCAGGGGATCTTCCCAACCCAGGGATCGAACCCAGTCTCCTGCATTGTAGACAGACGCTTTACCATCTGAGCCACCAGGGAAGTCCCATAAATGAGATTAGTGCCCTTGTAAACAGGGCCCAAGAGTCCCCTTACCCCTTCCATCTATAAGGACTCAGTAAAAGGTTGGCTATTTACAAACCAGGAAGTGGTCTCTCACTGGACCACCTGATTTGCTGGCACCTTGATCTTGAACTTCCTGACCTACAGATCTTTGAGAAATAAGTGTCTATTGTTTATAAGCTGCCCAGTCTATGCTATTTTTGTTATAGTAGCTTGAACAGAATAAGTACAGACTTCTAAATGTAGTGTATCTCAAGTGTTTAAATATTGTTTATAAATGTAAACAAATTGTTGCACTTTCTAAAATAAGTAAAAAAAGACAGATGGAAAATTTCAGTAACTCATACTGCTAATATGTCAGTTTCTATATCAGATTCTCGCAAACATTTCAAAGACCTTAAATGCAAATACACCAAGATTTTCTTGATGTTTATAAAACTTATTCCTAAACTTAACACAAAAGAATCAACAATAGGTTTGTTTACTTCACATTTTTATTTCAATTCATTCATTTCAAGGCATTCAAATTCAATGCCTTCTTAGTGATTTCAAATCACTGAGCATATTTACTCCCTCCTTTGGGCTGCAGTTCCTGGTCCTCAAACACCCCCACTGTATTATAAATTATATCAGTGGTTCTTAAATTTTTTTGGTTTTTTTTTTTGGTTCTCAAATTTTTGGTGTCAGGACCTTTTTATACTCTTAAAATTTATTGAGAGTCTCAGAGGGATTTTGTTCATATGGTTATTGCTATCAATATTCACTAGAAAATAAACGTGAGAAATGTTTTAAAAGTTATAGATTCACTTAAAAACAACAATAAACCCATTACATATTAATGGAAATAACACAATTTTTATGGGAAAAACTATCTTTTCCAAAGCATAAAACAAATTTAAAAAATGTGGATGTTTGGCTGTGCTGGGTCTTTGTTGGTGCACACAGGCTTTCTTTAGTTGCGGCTGGCAGGGACTACGCTCCAGTTGGGCGCGCGGGCTTCTCACTGTGGTGGCTCCTCTTGCCGCAGACTGTGGGCTCTAGGGTGTACGGGCTTCATGACTTGTGGCGTGGGCTTCATTGCCCTGCAGCACGTGGAATCTTCTCAGACCAGCCATCCAACCTGTGTCCCCTACATTGGCAGGTGAATTCCTAACCGCTGGACCACGAGAGAAGTCCAAAAATTCTTTAAAAATTTTGAAGGACTTCTTTGGAGGTCCAGTGGTTAAGACTCCACACTTGGAATTCAAGGGATGTGTGTTCAGTCTCTGTTTGGGGAACTAAGATCCCACATGCTACATGGGGATATGCCAAAGAAATACAGTGAGAAGAGTGAGAAGAAAAATATAGTGAGAAGGCATTGTTTTACATTTTTGTAAATCTTTTAAGCGTCTGCCTTAATTAAGGAACATTGGATTCTCATATCTGTTTCTGCAGTGATATTGCAGGTCATATAGCTTCTGGAATACTTCACTGTATACTAATAAGGACTTCCCTGTAGCTCAAACAGTAAAGAATCTGCCTGCGGTGCAGGAGACCAGGGTTTGATCCCTGGGTTGGGAAGATCCTCAGGAGAAGAGAATGGCAATCCACTCCAGTTCTTGACTGGAGAATCCCCTGGACAGAGAAGCCTGATGGGCTACAGTTTGTGGGGTCACAAAGAGTCAGACACGACTGAGGGACTAACAAGAATAAGAGCCTGCAAACCAATAAATACTAATACGAGAAAGAGAGGAAAGGCAAGAACTTATTAGTTTTATTACAAAGATAGTTTTGACCTTAAATCCTCCTGAAAGTGTCTCAGACAGCCCTGGACCACACTTTGAAAACCACTGAGTTAGGTATACTAATGACTTAAATAATCAGGCCACAACCCGGGTGCTACATAACCAGGATAATTCTACCCAAGCCACAGGTTGACATGCTGAGCTTCCTCTCGCAGTAGATTTGTCTGCCGTGTCAGTGGGGGCCAGTCTATGCCTTTCATCATGTGTCCCTTAGGCATCTTTTAGTTTTCAGCCTTTCTGAATTTGTTTCAACTTTTCATCAGCTGATTTAGGAAGATGGAAATCTTTTTACTGCATGATTGGAACTCACTGAGCCCTGCACTTTCTCATCTTGACTCCAATACTCCCCTTTGCTGTCTAGTTGGACTGTTGACCGTAATTCTGTAATCAGTTTATTGCTAAGGCCTAAAGTCCTATCCTCTCTCATATAATAGTCAAGCATCAGGACACCACTACGCTGGATGACCATATACTAGAGAAGCCGTAGAAGTAATTCCTTCATTAGGCAAGAAGTTGGACTAGACTAATGATCTCTTGAGAAACCTATATGCAGGTCAGGAAGCAACAGTTAGAACTGGACATGGAACAACAGACTGGTTCCAAATAGGAAAAGGAGTACGTCAAGGCTGTATATTGTCACCATTCTCCAGGGGATCTTCCTGACCCAGGAATTGAACCCAGGTCTCCTGCATTGCAGGCGGATTCTTTACCAACTGAGCTATCAAGGAAGCCCAACATTCAAGGATAAGAAAAGAAATTTTTAGCTGTTTAGGAAGAAAAAATAAGTCACCTATAATGAAAATTAGGCTTGCATTAGATTTCTCAACAATATCCAAGGACATGTTGCAATGCCACAATATATATAAACTTCTGAGGAAAAGAGTGTGACCTGGCTAACAACTGGGTGTAAAGTCAGCAAGTAGGTTTTGTCAAGCATGAAAAACGTGGGGAAAATAGTGTTTAAAATCTAGTGTGTAAGAAATATAAGGAGTCCTCGAACAAAGAGACAAAGGAAAAGCCACTTGATGTTGAAATTCAGCCCAGGAAGCTAATGAAGCTCAAGAATTAAAAATTGGTAAACAAACAAACCAGAAATGGGCACTGGATCTGTTTTTTAAAAGAACAAAGGCTGAATAACTAGAAAGGACCACTATTATGAACACAATGCAATGGTTACTAACCTGGCAAAGTAAAATGTATTATAAGCACTGAAAAATGGAGTGAGGGAGAGTAGAAAGAGCAGGCGAGTATCACCTCATCTTCAACATCAGGGCGTCATGCTATCTAAAATGTAACCTCGAATTTAAAAGAGTGTTTCCAAACCTTTGATGACTTTTTATAATGTCTTTACTTGAGAGCCAGGGAGACAAGCCTGAGTATGTGTGCCAGAATTGCTTACAACTGCATTTTGGTTTTGTCAAGGAGGGTTCAGTGTTTTAAAATATTTTAAAGTTTGAATATCTTTAGGTGGGGCCAAAACTTGCCAGTCCACCTTATTTCACACATTTAGGAGCTGCCTAGCCCTGCTGTTGAAGGACTCTTTAGGAGCTATTAATGAAGTTTCCTGTGGTGAAGAATCACTTATCTGAAGTTCAACAATTCTTAGAGTAAGATGAAATCATAATTGACCAATAGATACATGCCTCCCATTTGTTTGGTGAAGCATCTTTTCCCCTGCATACGAAATGGCATTTTCCCTAGTTTATAATGACAGAGCTCTGTCTCCTGTCAAATGGAAGCACTACTAGCCCACCTTTTTGCTAACTGGACCGCCACCCAGCCTATGGCTCCAATGCAGTGAGAAGTGGTACACAGGGATCGCCTTTCGTGAAAGGTCCCTTTTACTGTGCAGGAACACTCCAGGGAGACTTCTCCTTATGCTGTGCCTCACTCTATTTAAAGCCTTGTGGGCTTAGCTGTTGTCACCTCCTAGCTGTTTCTTTGGCTCGGTTTTAACTTTCAGCCCTTTAAATAGAGCACAGTTTGAGACTGAAACCGAGCCAGAAGGAACAGCTGATTGGCTGTGAAGGCCCCCTTGGGAGTTTCTGGTGCTGGTCTTAGAGGCTGAGCTGGTCATTCTAAGAAAAACTGTGTGGGCAGTCCCAGGGTCTACGCTGATGACCTCATGAGGGGCATCAGATGGAGACTGGAAGGACTGGTACTCAAGCAGGAGGCCAAAGATTAGACACTGAAAAACAGTTGCAGAATTCTTAAGTTAGAACTTCCACATGCATATTCTGCAGTAGTTTTGTTAGGGGAAACACTGACTGAAACCGCCCTCCCTGGCCAGGCACCATGGTAACCATTTGTGTGAGTTATTTTACAACAGGAGGTCTGGTGAGGAACACAGAACTAATAAGCCACCACCAGCCAGAAGAGTTCGGGAAAGGTCAAAAGGAGACACCACCTCGCAGAGTCCTTCTCGCTGGCGTCCATCTTGGCTGAGCAACGTGTGCGCCACCAGGAGGGACCCTGAGTCAGAATGATCGGCCGGAGACAACCTGGAAACTCATCCCGTCTCCATAAAACTCAAGGCTTCGAGCCACGTGGCAGAGCAGTTCTCCTGGGTTCCCTCACCCTCCCCTTCTCCGCCCAGGTGCCCCTTCGCGATAAAGTCTCTTGCTTTGTCAGCTTGTGTGTCTCCGCGGAGAATTCATTTCTGAGTGTTAGACAAGAGCCCTGGAAAGGGTCCCCCTTCCTGCAACAGTTCTTTAGCAATCTGTTGAAGACAAAAGATACTACATTCAAAAAAGCAAAACTAGCTTGTTCAAAAAAAATGAATTTTTAGTTTCGGCTTCTCTGGATCTTTGTTGCTGCGTGCAGGCTTCCTCTAGTTGCAGCAAGTGTGGGCTACTCTAGTTGTGGCGTACCGGCTGCTCATTGCGGTGGCTTCCCTTGTTGCAGAGCGTGGACTCTAGGTGCATAAGCTTCAGTAATTGTGACTTGTGGGCTCTAGAGCTGGGGCTCCGTGGTTGGGGCTCATAGGCTTAGTTGCCCCTTGGCGTGTGGAATCTTCCTGGACCAGAGATCAAACCTGTGTCCTCTGCCTTGGCAGGCAGATTCTCAACCACTGGACCACCAAGGAAGTCCTAAACTACCTTTTTATTTAAATGAAATCCTGCAGTAATCAAGAGAGAGAGAGTCCTGCCTTTCATATTTAGGTTTTAAAGTTCTAAATGTTTCCATATTTAGAACACATTTCATGGGAAAGAAGAATGGCTGGACTGTGTAATTGTGGCAGTGAGAACTGGCATGGGAGGGGGTAGGGGTGGGGAGTGAGGTGGGAGGGGTTAGGTATGAGCCCCACCCCATTCTCATTGCCATCATCATACAGTCCTAACATGTGAAAAGAAGATCCAAAGTATCATACTGTGTGAAAGGCTCCATGCTACATCTAATCCAGAAGCAAAGTTTGGGTCTGAATTAGATATGGGAACAGAGAAGGAGTCAAGCTTGATCACTTGAATGGTGGATAACATTCACCCTGGGCAAGTTGAGGGGTTTAAACACAGTGTTCTCTCCTGCACACTTATTGCTTTTTCAGGTAATACCGTTAGAGTCAGAGTGTTTCCTCTAATAAAATGAACTTCCTCTGTCTCAGCAGTGCTTACAGTGACAAGTCTTTTAGGATAAAAATACTGTCTCTGAAAGCACCATGATAGATTGTCCAGTGCAAACGGGCTTCTTGTGCTGAACATTTTTGTTGTGGAAAAAAGTTCATGAATTTGTGTAAAGCTGATTACAATTAACCCATAGATTAACTTCAAAGTTCAGCACTGAGGAGGTGTTGATAAATTGCTTATAATGGTTTGGGCATATATATGGAATAATATATTTTAAACTGGATACTGAGAAGAAATCTCAACGGAAAATTTCCCCACATTCTGTGTGCCACTCTGTGACATCCTTTCAGTTTATAACTGAGGCTGCTATCATGCAGGGAAGTACTATCCACATTTGCTTGTATTTAAATACTGTAAATTGGGAAAATTTGATTTCCTTAAGCTTCTGAAGGCATTTGTTATTAATAAGTCTTGTGAATTTTTATAAAAGTCAAGAAAAATTGCTTTCTCTTGCTTTTTAAGTCAATGTTCCATTAATTTACAAATTCAACAGATTAAATTCTCCTAAATAAAACTAGTTTATTGAGTTTCCTGAGACATTTCAAAGTACTATTACAAGTTTAATTCCATAGCATCAAATCTAAGATGCCACTGATTGCGAGATGCACCATTATTTCTTGTAGTTTCATGAAAGGAAAAATACTGCCAATACTATCTTCTCACATTGCTTATAAGTCACACTCAAGTTGCAGATTTGTTAAAATGAGAAAAAAAGGTGTGGTCTTGGTATCAATTATTGCATATCTGAATATCTCAAATAGTATAAATGCAGGGCAATTTACTTGTTAGTTTTAAAACAAAAATCTTTCTAAGCATTTAAGCAACTCTTGTAAATCTAGATACATTAAATTAATATGCATGCTATGGCTTGAATACTTGTTACTCCTCTCCCCCCACCAAATAATTCATATGTTGAAATCCTAACCCCCAAGGTGAAGGTATTAGGATGGGCTTTTAGGGGGTGATAAGGTTATGAAGGCAGAACCCTCATAAATGAGATTGAAGTGAAGTGAAGTCGCTCAGTCGTGTCCGACTCTTTGCAGCCCCATGCACTGTAGCCTACTAGGCTCTTCTGTCCATGGGATTTTCCAGGCAATAGTCCTGGAGTGGATTGCCATTTCCTTCTCCAGGGGATCTTCCCAACCCAGGGATCGAACCCAGTCTCCTGCATTGTAGACAGACGCTTTACCATCTGAGCCACCAGGGAAGTCCCATAAATGAGATTAGTGCCCTTGTAAACAGGGCCCAAGAGTCCCCTTACCCCTTCCATCTATAAGGACTCAGTAAAAGGTTGGCTATTTACAAACCAGGAAGTGGTCTCTCACTGGACCACCTGATTTGCTGGCACCTTGATCTTGAACTTCCTGACCTACAGATCTTTGAGAAATAAGTGTCTATTGTTTATAAGCTGCCCAGTCTATGCTATTTTTGTTATAGTAGCTTGAACAGAATAAGTACAGACTTCTAAATGTAGTGTATCTCAAGTGTTTAAATATTGTTTATAAATGTAAACAAATTGTTGCACTTTCTAAAATAAGTAAAAAAAGACAGATGGAAAATTTCAGTAACTCATACTGCTAATATGTCAGTTTCTATATCAGATTCTCGCAAACATTTCAAAGACCTTAAATGCAAATACACCAAGATTTTCTTGATGTTTATAAAACTTATTCCTAAACTTAACACAAAAGAATCAACAATAGGTTTGTTTACTTCACATTTTTATTTCAATTCATTCATTTCAAGGCATTCAAATTCAATGCCTTCTTAGTGATTTCAAATCACTGAGCATATTTACTCCCTCCTTTGGGCTGCAGTTCCTGGTCCTCAAACACCCCCACTGTATTATAAATTATATCAGTGGTTCTTAAATTTTTTTGGTTTTTTTTTTTGGTTCTCAAATTTTTGGTGTCAGGACCTTTTTATACTCTTAAAATTTATTGAGAGTCTCAGAGGGATTTTGTTCATATGGTTATTGCTATCAATATTCACTAGAAAATAAACGTGAGAAATGTTTTAAAAGTTATAGATTCACTTAAAAACAACAATAAACCCATTACATATTAATGGAAATAACACAATTTTTATGGGAAAAACTATCTTTTCCAAAGCATAAAACAAATTTAAAAAATGTGGATGTTTGGCTGTGCTGGGTCTTTGTTGGTGCACACAGGCTTTCTTTAGTTGCGGCTGGCAGGGACTACGCTCCAGTTGGGCGCGCGGGCTTCTCACTGTGGTGGCTCCTCTTGCCGCAGACTGTGGGCTCTAGGGTGTACGGGCTTCATGACTTGTGGCGTGGGCTTCATTGCCCTGCAGCACGTGGAATCTTCTCAGACCAGCCATCCAACCTGTGTCCCCTACATTGGCAGGTGAATTCCTAACCGCTGGACCACGAGAGAAGTCCAAAAATTCTTTAAAAATTTTGAAGGACTTCTTTGGAGGTCCAGTGGTTAAGACTCCACACTTGGAATTCAAGGGATGTGTGTTCAGTCTCTGTTTGGGGAACTAAGATCCCACATGCTACATGGGGATATGCCAAAGAAATACAGTGAGAAGAGTGAGAAGAAAAATATAGTGAGAAGGCATTGTTTTACATTTTTGTAAATCTTTTAAGCGTCTGCCTTAATTAAGGAACATTGGATTCTCATATCTGTTTCTGCAGTGATATTGCAGGTCATATAGCTTCTGGAATACTTCACTGTATACTAATAAGGACTTCCCTGTAGCTCAAACAGTAAAGAATCTGCCTGCGGTGCAGGAGACCAGGGTTTGATCCCTGGGTTGGGAAGATCCTCAGGAGAAGAGAATGGCAATCCACTCCAGTTCTTGACTGGAGAATCCCCTGGACAGAGAAGCCTGATGGGCTACAGTTTGTGGGGTCACAAAGAGTCAGACACGACTGAGGGACTAACAAGAATAAGAGCCTGCAAACCAATAAATACTAATACGAGAAAGAGAGGAAAGGCAAGAACTTATTAGTTTTATTACAAAGATAGTTTTGACCTTAAATCCTCCTGAAAGTGTCTCAGACAGCCCTGGACCACACTTTGAAAACCACTGAGTTAGGTATACTAATGACTTAAATAATCAGGCCACAACCCGGGTGCTACATAACCAGGATAATTCTACCCAAGCCACAGGTTGACATGCTGAGCTTCCTCTCGCAGTAGATTTGTCTGCCGTGTCAGTGGGGGCCAGTCTATGCCTTTCATCATGTGTCCCTTAGGCATCTTTTAGTTTTCAGCCTTTCTGAATTTGTTTCAACTTTTCATCAGCTGATTTAGGAAGATGGAAATCTTTTTACTGCATGATTGGAACTCACTGAGCCCTGCACTTTCTCATCTTGACTCCAATACTCCCCTTTGCTGTCTAGTTGGACTGTTGACCGTAATTCTGTAATCAGTTTATTGCTAAGGCCTAAAGTCCTATCCTCTCTCATATAATAGTCAAGCATCAGGACACCACTACGCTGGATGACCATATACTAGAGAAGCCGTAGAAGTAATTCCTTCATTAGGCAAGAAGTTGGACTAGACTAATGATCTCTTGAGAAACCTATATGCAGGTCAGGAAGCAACAGTTAGAACTGGACATGGAACAACAGACTGGTTCCAAATAGGAAAAGGAGTACGTCAAGGCTGTATATTGTCACCCTGCTTATTTAACTTCTATGCAGAGTACATCATGAGAAACGCTGGGCTGGAAGAAGCACAGGCTGGAATCAAGATTGCCGGGAGAAATATCAGTAACCTCAGATATGCAGATGACACCACCCTCATGGCAGAAAGTGAAGAGGAACTAAAAAGCCTCTTGATGAAAGTGAAAGAGGAGAGTGAAAAAGTTGGCTTAAAGCTCAACATTCAGAAAATGAAGATCATGCCATCTGGTCCCATCACTTCATGGGAAATAGATGGGGAAACAGTGGAAACAGTGTCAGACTTTATTTTTTTGGGCTCCAAAATCACTGCAGATGGTGACTGCAGCCATGAAATTAGAAGACACGTACCCCTTGGAAGAAAAGTTATTACCAACCTAGATAGCATATTCAAAAGCAGAAACATTACTTTGCCAACAGAGGTCTGTCTAGTCAAGGCTATGGTTTTTCCTGTGGTCATGTATGGATGCGAGAGTTGGACCGTGAAGAAAGCTGAGCACCGAAGAATTGATGCTTTTGAACTGTAGTGTTGGAGAAGACTCTTGAGAGTCCCTTGGACTGCAAGGAGATCCAACCAGTCCATCCTAAAGGAGATCAGCCCTGGGATTTCTTTGGAGGGAATGATGCTGAAGCTGAAACTTCAGTACTTTGGTCATCTCATGCGAAGACCTGACTCATTGGAAAAGACTCTGATGCTGGGAGGGATTGGGGGCAGGAGGATAAGGGGACGACCGAGGATGAGATGGCTGGATGGCATCACGGACTCGATGGACGCGAGTCTGAGTGAACTCCGGGAGTTGGTGATGGACAGGGAGGCCTGGCGTGCTGTGATTCAGGGGGTCGCAAAGAGTCGGACACGACTGAGCGACTAAACTGAACTGAATGATCTCAAAGATTCTATATGCTGCTGTTCTTTCTCCTTTAACCCTGAAAAACTGAAGATTACTCTGGGGATCACTGGAGATCGAGCTGTCTGTTCTCTTTCCTGATGTCCATTCTCTTCTTTCCCCTTTGTATCTGAATCCCAGCTGTGTTAGATCCTTACTGCGTCCAATTAAAAAGACAAAATTCTCTGGATCCTTTGCAATGAGTGGTGGCCTCGTGATCTAATTCTGGCCAATTAAATGTAAACAGAAGGCCACAGGTGAGGGTTCTGGGAAAGTATGTTCCTTATGAAAAAAGGAACACACTTGGAAAATTTGTGTCTTCTTCTTTCTTCCTTTCTGGGAGGTAGATGTGCTACCTGGAGATGGGGTAGCCCTCATATGACCATGAAGAAAGCCACATGCTGAAAAATGAGCCGAAACTAAAGGAGGCTGAGGTCTTGATGATCTCCTTGAATAAATGCATGAGGCCTATTCTACATCCTTTTGGACTTCTCATTTCATGAGAGAAAGAGCCTTTCTTTAAGACACTGTAATTGAGTTTCTGTCACATGCAGGATGAATGTACTCTTACATGTCTAATCCATTTGCTACTTGTTAGCTGTGGCCGCTGATGCATTCTCATAGGACTTTAGCCTGTCATCTCACCACTGGAGTGTCCTGGAAGAGGTTAATACTATGGTGCAGGGCAAAGAGCGGCTTCAGCATCTGCCAGAAGAACCCTGGCTCTGTGCCACTGGCTGTGTGACTTCGGGCAAGTTACTTAATCCCTTTGAGTCCAAGTCTTCTCATCCATTGAAATGAGACTAAGATTTAATATCGCCTGGGTTTTGCGAGGATTAAACGAGGGAACAAACAAAATCCCTAGCACAGTGCCTTGTGAGCCAAAGTAGGTACTTGAAAAATGCAGGCTCCATCTCTTTCTTCCTGTTATGGAAGTAAATCAGTTCCATTCTCGATATTTCAGAACTGTCTCCTACCAGTTTGAAAAGAAAAAATTTGGTATACTAAAATAGAGCTGGATTTTAGTACACTAATGCTTAGGCAAATATTTGTACAGTAGGTCAGATAGGGTGGGGTTGCTGGTGACAACTGGCAGGCTGTGCAGATGACAAAAGTGGTGTCCTGGTGATCCGTGAAACACTGAATGATGACCCTTCAAGTGTCGGAGATCAATAAAAATAATGATAGCAGCTGATATCTCTTAGCACTACAAAGTGCTAGTCACTGTGGTGTTTGACCACATATTTTATCTCATTTTTAACACTCAAGAACTATAAAGCAGCTGCTTTTATTTCCAGTTTATGGATAAAGAAATGGAAGCTTAGAGAGGTTAAATGAGGTGTCCAAAGTCACCCAGTGGTAGCAATGGGTCTAGACTCCAGCTCTGTCCAACTCCAAGGTCATACTGCTAAGTACAACTGATTGATGAGATGTAAATCAGTGGGGAGCTGAAGTTGGTTGTGAGATCATATTACTGTATATACAGTTCAGTTCAGTCACTCAGTCGTGTCTGACTTTGCGACCCCACGGACTGCAGCATGCCAGGCCTCCCTGTCTATCACCAACTCCCAGTGCTTGTTCAAACTCATGTCCATCGAGTCAGTGATGCCATCCAACCATCTTATCCTCTGTCGTCCCCTTCTCCTCCCTTCCTCAATCTTTCCCAGCATCAGGGTCTTTTCAGATGAGTCAGTGCTTTGTATCAGGTGGCCAAAGTATTGGAGTTTCAGTTTCAGCATCAGTCCTTCCAATGAATATTCAGGACTGATTTTCTTTAGGATGAACTGATTGGCTCTCCTTGCAGTCCAAGGGACTCTCAAGAGTCTTCTCCAACACCACAGTTCAAAAGTATCAATTCTTTGGCACTCAGCTTACTTTATAGTCCAACACACATCCATATGTGACTATATGTACATCTCTTCTCAAATCTGTATTCAGTGAAGTCACACTGGTAGCTAGAAATCAGTCACGGCGAATGCATTTACGCCAGTTTACACCAAAAATTGGTAAACGCTACAAATCAGGTCTCTGACTTCCCAGCCCTGAGAGCTGATTGTTGTACACTTACCAGCACATGGCTGAATAGGATACAGCTGCTGTTTTAAAAAAAACAATGACTGGGAAACAGCGAGTCTAGAGAAGGGCAGGTGTTACAGCATGGAGGAAGTGAGGGCAGAGAGGCCTCTTGAACATTTGTCCTGAGTTGTTTACCAGTGAGATAGATTCCTGTGAACAGAAGAATAGGAGAATGAATGATCCTTGAGGCTACAGAGAGAAGCGAGTGAAGCTGGCGTGAGCGTCTGAAGATCTCAAACAAAAAGCACGCGATATACTTTTCCCCACTTACTCCTTGATCCTCTTTTTTAGTCCCTTTTCTGTGCCGATCCTTTTCCTTTTAATTTTCATTTATTTACTGATTTGGGCTGTACTGGGTTTTGGTGGCTGTGTGCGGGCTTTCTCTAGCTGGGGGGAGTGAGGGCTTCTCTTGGCCGTGGTGCGTGGGCTTCTCATTGCTGTGGCCTCCCTTGTTGTGGAGCAGAGGCTCTAGGCAAGTGGACTCAGTAGGTGTGGCGCACTGGCTTAGTCACTGCACGGCATGTGGGATCTTCCCGGACCAGGGACCGAACCTGTATCCCCTAACAGGTGGCTTCTGAATCACTGGACAACCAGGGAAGCCCTGTGCCGATACTTAGGTGTCACATTTAGAAACATAAATAAAGTAGAATCCATTTTCCTGTGAAGCAAAAATATACACAGGTAATTGTAATGTAATGTGAGAAAAAAATAATAAAAAGCTCTGCACCTCAATTCTTAGTGGCATGGAAATTTGTCAAAATTTCTGCAAGTAAATTTTTTTTAGTGTTTCATGGATCTTCTGAGATTCCATTATTATGATGGATTATGTTAAAAACAACAAAGGCCCAAGTCATACAGACGTTGTGTTCTCAAGTCATGGTGTAAAGGTGCACAGCTCTAGAGACCAAGGTAACCCATTAACATCTGTTTGTCCAGGTAAGTTGGTGAAGATTTCCAACTTTAGCTCTTTGTGGGCGACTTTCTTCTCCCTTTCAGAAGGCTTCATGTTCTCTTCAGGTTGTGAATTAAGAAAGGATCTTGTATATTATTCTTACTGTTTACTGACAGACTGCATGCCTATCCCTACTATGTACCATTTCCATCACTGTGGTTTTTAAAGACACTTTTAGTCATTTAACTTCAACTTTGAATAAAAGGATTTTTTCTGCTGCTAAAGGGACTTCAGCAAACTGTAATAACCCATAATGGAAAAAAATATGAAAAATAATGTATATTTCAAGAATTTTGTGAGACGTTGTTAAACACAGTTAATTATTAAAAACTTATGTATAACTAAATTGTATTAAAACAAAGATAATAAATATGCAAGCTTCCTACTTATTATACTACAGTATACCATTATTTATACTCTAGAGCTTATTTATGTCTGTTAGGTCCCTATGGTGAAGAATTAGATAACAGAGTCCAAAAGTCCGCTCTACACATCTGTGTCTCTTTTGCTGTCTTGCATACAGGGTCCTCATTACCATCTTTCTAAATTCCATATATATGTGTTAATATACTGTATTGGTATACTAGCATGTAAGAAATGAATTGCCAGTCTATGTTCAATGCGGGATGCAGGATGCTTGGGGCTGGTGTATGGGGATGATCTGCAGGGATGATGTGGGGTGGGACTGTCTCTTATACACATCTAGATGTGTATAAGAGACAGCAACTAGAGATCGTGTATGCCACAATGAAGATGGAAGAGTCTACACGCCAAAACTAAGGTCCAATGCAGGCAAATAAACGAACAAATAAAAATAATTTTTAAAAAACACAACCCCATTCCCTGCTGCTGCAGCTGCTNGGGGTTCATGTTTGGGAGTTCATGTAAAAAAATAAATAAATACAAAAAAACAAAACAAAACAAAACAAAAGCAGAGAACAAAACAAAACAAAACAAAAAAGAATTAGATAACAGTGAGCTACTAGTGTGTCTCTTTTCAACTCAACTCTGTTCTCCATGTACCTGGTTGTCACACTGATAGCTTGAAATTGGGGATGGCTCTTTCTTGGAAATTTAGACCACAAAATCTGCAAATGCTAC
Organism: Oreotragus oreotragus; assembly: GCA_006410675.1. Classification (NCBI taxonomy): domain Eukaryota; kingdom Metazoa; phylum Chordata; class Mammalia; order Artiodactyla; family Bovidae; genus Oreotragus; species Oreotragus oreotragus. Next base: position 456,999 of record SJYX01000733.1, on the reverse strand, counting down.
AAATCAGGGCTTAATTTATTGTCTTGTGGATTTTTTAAAGCATAACTTCTATCAGGATATGGCCAAGGAAAAATAGTTTTATGGTAGTAATGAATGAACCTCAAAATCTCAGTGGCTTTGCACAATGACTTTATCATAGGAAGTTTGATGAAATTGGTGACTTTCCAGAGTACCTTGTCCTCGTGATCTGCAGCTCCAGGCTGCTCATATCTTGTGAAACTTCATCTCAACATATGATCTCCACGACCTTCATGGCTGGGGAGGAAAGAACTGGAAGGTGACACTGTCTCATATACTTCCTCTAGGAAGTGACATATTTCTCCTCCCAGGCCACTGGTCAGAACCAACCTCATGACTCTGTCTAATTGCAGGCTTGCAAGGTAGGTTGGAAAATTTGGGAGGCAACAGGATATCTTGGTGAGTTTTCTGGTAAAATACAATGCTCACATTTAGGTTCCACTTTTACATTCTCTCAAAGTACCCTGCACTTTCCTTTCTGGGAGTCATCAGAATTGTAATCACATTAGTTCCTAACGGCTGTCACTGTCTAAATGTCTATGGAGTAGTTTCTCTCTCGTAGAGCTTCAGGTGGACAAGGACCACCTTATTCATAGCTGGATTCCCTGGGTCCAGTACAGTGCTTGGCATATAATATGGTGCCTTGTCAGGTTTATTGTCATATATTGTTTTTATTGTCGTATTTTTTAAGTGAATGAATAACTGCACTGCTATATGAAATGTACATAATCTACATTTCCTAGGGTGTGAAAGAGAGTTATGTGAATGATAAATAAGTGCTTTAAAAAATTAAAAATAAAGATGACAGCACCTATATTATCAGTAATCCTATAAAGTGATGGTGAATCCAAGCCAGGCTTTAGCAATACGTGAACCGTGAACTTCCAGATGTTCAAGCTGGTTTTAGAAAAGGCANGTGAAATTAGAAGACGCTTACTCCTTGGAAGGAAAGTTATGACCAACCTAGACAGCATATTCGGAGAAGGCAATGGCACCCTACTCTGGTACTCTTGCCCAGAAAATCCCATGGATGGAGGAGCCTGGTGGGCTGCAGTCTGTGGGGCTGCTAAGAGTCGGACACGACTGAGTGACTGAACTGAACTGAACTGAATGACCTGATGGTGAACATGATTTGCTGTTATAGTTCTTTTCTTATAACAATAACAATTCAATGTCCGTTATTCCTCCAGTTGCATATAAAATATTGACATTCGCTCTTTGGTGGAAAACATTGATGAAGTAGAAAATATGCTATGATAATTTTAGTTGTCCTAATTTACCTACATGTATGCTACTGTATATTTTCTCAGTTTTTATTGTTCTTTCTTTGGGCACTATTAGATAATCTATGTGGGTTTTAAATTTTATTTTATTATTTAAAAAATTATTATTATTGTTTCTGACCATGCCACATGGCTTATGGTATCTTAGTTCCCTAACCAGGGATTAAATGCACACCCTAGGCAGTGAAGTTGCAGAGTCCTCACCATTGGACCACCAGGGAATTCACTAAGGTTTTTACAAAGACTATTTGAATTAGACACTGACTGATTCTGAATTTACTCTCTTAATTTTTTACCTTTTATTACTGTGTGACAGACCTGAAATTCAGTAAAACTGTGATAAAGCAACGCTGGTTGTATATCTTTTTCAATGGTGAAAGGACAATTGGAAATCTATACCGCACACGCTCTCTCCATGAATCTAACAGGATTTACACATCACCTTTTTATGATCAAGTATTTTATCTCTGGTGTCTGAGAAATCCTTGTGAAAATTGCATCTTTGTTTCTTAGAATAAAGAATTAGGCTGGTTTCTTGCAGTGTAAAAAGTTATTTTCTCCCAGAACAGAATGTTGGGGACAGATAACAGTTTTCAACCTCAAAGCTATATATTCAAATCAGGGGCATAATGTCTGCGTGGTTAGATATGAACAGAATCATAAAGATAGCTTTCTTGAGTTACATTCAGGGAAGAAGGTCATATTGGCCCTAAATTAGACCAGGGATAAACTCCAGACTAATTTTTAAAAACTTGGTAATAAAGCATTCTAAGCTTGATTCCTTCTGTTTCTGAAAAACTTCCCTTAATATCTTGACAAGACTCTTTAATTATTTTGAAGTGGTGGATGATTTGAAGTTGATGTCACTCTTTAACCTTACTAGTAGTTCCACAGGTAATGTAAAAATGGACAAGCAATCCAGTGCTCTTGTCAGCCTGACCAGTGTGCGGCTGACAGTTTTCCTTCTTCCAGATGGTCTTGCAAGCGGGCCAGCTGGGCCTCTGCCAGCATCTTCTGATTGCTATTGGATGTGAACCAAATTTCATACATCAGGGGATCTAAGAAGCAGACCGTTCTCCATTGTTTAAATTTTTCTATTCAAATTCATATTCCCTTAAGGACCATATGTCCTTTTGCCTGTCTACGAGTATTATGCCTGCCTTTTCATTCCCTGAAAGGCTCAGTAATACTTTTGGGAGGGATAATGTGTTGGTTCAAATAGGCTTTTTATTGTGAGTAGCAGTAGCGATACATTCTTTGGCATGGGTTGGACACACTATTGTTTACCTGATTATTTTTGTTATGTATTTTGGAGATTTAAAAATTTTTTTAAATGACTGAAACCCAGATGCCTACTTTCCCCAAGGACTACTTCTGTTCTCATTTCATGCAGAACTAGACACATGACTTAGCAGCATTATACAGTCTTTAGAAAATTCACTGTAGGAGGGTGGTTAATAGGGTGAACTGAATCTTTGTTCTGGCTGTGGGACCTTCAAAATGTTAATGACCCTCTCGAAACCTCAGTTTCCTTATCGCTAAAATGAAGATGATGGTAATAGTACTTAACTCACAAAGTTGTTGTCAACATCAAGTGAAAAAATTCATGTTAAGTGTTCAATAGATTGTAGCTGTTTATTAGTGGGTAGTATAACATTTACAAATGTTTCATTAAATAAAATTTGAAATGTATAAAAGTAGAGAGAAAAGTATGACGTACCCTCCTGTACTCATTTCCGAGTTTCAATGATGATTATTTTGTGGCCAATATGATTTCTTATTTCCCATTCCTTTCCTCAGCATTCATTTGAAGCAGATTTCAGATTTCATGTAATTCATACATCAGGGGATCTAAGAAGCAGACCGTTCTCCATTGTTTAAATTTTTCTATTCAAATTCATATTCCCTTAAGGACCATATGTCCTTTTGCCTGTCTACGAGTATTATGCCTGCCTTTTCATTCCCTGAAAGGCTCAGTAATACTTTTGGGAGGGATAATGTGTTGGTTCAAATAGGCTTTTTATTGTGAGTAGCAGTAGCGATACATTCTTTGGCATGGGTTGGACACACTATTGTTTACCTGATTATTTTTGTTATGTATTTTGGAGATTTAAAAATTTTTTTAAATGACTGAAACCCAGATGCCTACTTTCCCCAAGGACTACTTCTGTTCTCATTTCATGCAGAACTAGACACATGACTTAGCAGCATTATACAGTCTTTAGAAAATTCACTGTAGGAGGGTGGTTAATAGGGTGAACTGAATCTTTGTTCTGGCTGTGGGACCTTCAAAATGTTAATGACCCTCTCGAAACCTCAGTTTCCTTATCGCTAAAATGAAGATGATGGTAATAGTACTTAACTCACAAAGTTGTTGTCAACATCAAGTGAAAAAATTCATGTTAAGTGTTCAATAGATTGTAGCTGTTTATTAGTGGGTAGTATAACATTTACAAATGTTTCATTAAATAAAATTTGAAATGTATAAAAGTAGAGAGAAAAGTATGACGTACCCTCCTGTACTCATTTCCGAGTTTCAATGATGATTATTTTGTGGCCAATATGATTTCTTATTTCCCATTCCTTTCCTCAGCATTCATTTGAAGCAGATTTCAGATTTCATGTAGTTTTTACTTCTAAATATTTTAATATATATTTCTTAAGGAAGAAGAGAAGCCTCATATTTTAAAATGCCATCAGTAATCTCATAAAGTGATGATGGGCTTGATTTGCAGCTACAGTTTTTTCTTTTAGGAATTTAACATTTATTATTCTGATAGCATATAAAATATTGACATATTCTGTTCAGTGGAAAAATGGATAAAATAGAAAATCTATTTTCTGTGTAAAATAAAGTAATAATAATATTATTAATATTGATTAAATTAATATAACTATAAACTTTTAATTAGTTCAGTCTCTCAGTCGTGTCTGACCCCTTGTGACCCCATGGACTGCAGCACAACAGGCCTCCTGTCCATCACCAACTCCCGGAGCTTGCTCAAACTCATGTCCACTGAGTCGGTGATGCCATCCAACCAACTCATCCTCTGTCGTCCCCTTCTCCTCCCACCTCCAATCTTTCCCAGCATCAGGGTCTTTTCCAATGAGTCAGTTATTCACATCAGGTGGCCAAAGTATTGGAGCTTCAGCTTCAGCATCCATCCTTCCAGTGAATATTCAGGACTGATTTCCTTTAGGTTTGACTCCACTGAATTAATAAGATTAATAAGAATTTTAATGTCATTTACTATCATTCCACTGTTCAAATTTCTAATCTGAAGTCATAATTAAAAACAAAATCAGTTTACTTGTTTGAATCTGGATCCAGTTAAGGTCTACACATTGTTATCGTTGATATGTCTAAGTCTTTTTAATCTGCAGATTTCTTTATCCTCTTTGCTTTTCTCCTTGCAGTTTAATTGTTGAAGAAACTGGTCATCTGAACTTTGCTAATTGCTCACCCATAGTTTGTAGCCTTTTCTTTTTTCTCCTATGGTTCTTGTTAACTGGTTGTTAGACCATTTTTTTTTTCTTTTTTTCTGAATTGAAATATAGTTGATATACCTTATTATATTACTTTCAGGTGTAGTGATTTGACACTGGCATACATTATGAAATGATCACCATAATATGTCTGGTAGCAATCTGTCCCCATACAAACAATGTTATTACAATATTGTTGGCCATATTCCTCATGCTATATGTTATATCCCCACGGCTTATTTATTTTATAACTGACAGCTTGTGCCTTGTAATCTCCTTTACCTATTGCTCCCACTCCCACCTCCTCCCCTGTGGAAACCACCTGTTTGTTCTCTGTATTTATTGTCTGTTTTTAATTAAAATTTATTGTATTTTTTGTTTAATAATAGTTTTTTAATTAAAAAAATTTAATTGAAGGGCTTCCCAGGTGGCTTAGTGGTAAAGAATCCACCAGCCAATGAAGGAGATGCGGGTTCAATTGCTGGGTTGGGAATACCCCCTGGGAAGGAAATGGCAACCCACTCCAGTATTCTTGCCTGGGACATCCCATGGCCAGAGGAGGCTGGTGGGCTACAGTCCATGGGGTGGCAAGAGCTGGACACAATTTAGCAATTAAACAATAAAAACACATACTTGATTTACGATTTGTGTTAGTTCTGTATGGCAATTATACATATATATGATATATGAATACATATTCATATTCTTTTCCATTATGGGTTTTGCAGGTTGTTGGATATAGTTCCCTGTGCTATACACTGAGATCCTGTTGTTTATCTGGTTTTCATATAGTAATCTGTATCTGCTAATCCGAAACTCCTAATTTATCTCTCCTCCTCTTTCCATTTTGGTAACCATAAATTTGTTTTCTAAGTGTGGGAGTCTCTTTCCTCTTTGTAAACAAGGTCATTTGTCTTATATTTTAGTTTTCATATGTAAGTGATATCATATATTTGTCCTCCTCTTTTTTACTTCCTTTGCTAGTATGATAATCTAGGTTCATCCATGTTGCTGCAAATCTTTGTTTTTTAGATTCCACGTACAAGTGAGATCATATGGTACTTGTCATTCTCTGTCTGACTTATTTCACTTTTAGCACAATACCCTCTAAGCTTTTCATGTTGTCACAAATGGCAAGATTTCATTTTTAAATGACTGAATAATAATATTTCATATTATTGTTATATACAAATATATAAAGTAATAATCTTTATTTAAAATAACTTTATATAGAGTGATAATGATCTTTATCTGTTTATCTACTAACAAATACTTAGGTTGCTTCCATATCATGGCTATTATAAACAATGTTACAATAAACGGTGGAGTGCACAAATATTTTTGAATATGTTTTGGTTTGCTTTCAGTAAATATCCAGAATTTAATTTGCTGGCTCATGTGGCAGTTTTATTTTTAATTTTTGAGGAAACTCCATACTGGCTTACATAGTGACTGCACTAATTTACCGTCCCATTAACAGAGTCGGACACAACTGAAGCGACTTAGCAGCAGCAGCAGTAACAGTATGCAGAGACACCCTTTTCTTCATATCTTTGACAACACTTGTTATTAGTTGTCTTTTTGATAATAGCCATTCTGACAGGTGTACTAGTGGTAAAGAACCCATCTGCCAATGCAGGAGACATAAGAGACATGGGTTCGGTCCCTGGGTGGGGAAGATCCCCTTGAAGAGGGCGTGGCAACCCACTCCAGTAATTTGCCTGGAGAACCCTTTGGACAGAGGAACCTGATGGGTTACAGTTCATAGGGTGGCACAGATTCAGACAACTGAAGCGACTTAGCACACACCCATTCTGACAGGTGTGAGGTGATATTTCATTGTGGTTTTTAATTTTTGCATTTCTCTCATGATGAGTGATGTTAAACATCTTTTTGTGTGCCTGTTGGCAATCTGCATGTCCTCTTTGGGAAAATGTCTAGTCAAGTCTTCTACACATTTTTAAATAAGGTTGTTTGTTTTTTTTGATGTCGAGTTGTATGAGTTTGTTGTATATTTTTTATAATAACCCCTTATTGTATATGTAATATGCAATATCTTCTCCAGCTGTGTTTTCGTTTTGCTGATAGTTTTCTTCACAGTGAAAAAGTTTGATGTAGTGTGGTTTGATTATTTTCTGTTGTTTCCTCTGCCTGAGAAGACATATCGAAAAAATCATTGCTAAGACATTAAAAGGTGAACTATCTATGTTTCCTTCTAGGAGTTTTATAGTTTTTGCATCTGTTCAGATGATCATATGAATTTTATTCTTCATTTTGTTAATATAGTGTATACTGTTGATTGGTTTATGTGTATTCAATCAACCTTGCATTTCTAGGATAAATCCCACTTGATCATGGTATATGATCCTTTTAACATATTGCAGAATTTGATTTGCTAATAGTTCCAAAGAATAGCAGAAGAGGTAAGAAAGCCTTCTTCAGCGATCAATGCAAAGAAATAGAGGAAAAGAACAGAATGGGAAAGACTAGAGATCTCTTCAAGAAAATTAGAGATACCAAGGGAACTTTTCATGCAAAGATGGAGACTGGACTGAACTGACTGAGTTATTTGACTGCATCAGGTCTTAGTTGCAGTTAGGGTGTTGCTTTGAGATCTTTCTTGTTTTTTAATGTCGTCTTTTCTAGATACAGAGTTCCTTCATTGCACTGCTTTTGCTGTGGCGCGTAAGTCTTTGTATGTTGTGTTTTTGTTCTCATTTGTCTCTGAATGTTTCTCATTTCCCTTCTCAGTTCTTCTTTGATCCCTTGGTTGTTTAAAAGTGTTCCTCAGTTTTTCTCAGTTTGTGAATTTTTCAGTTTCAGTTTTGTTACTGCTTTCTAACTCCATCCTGTTGTCAGAGAAGATACTTTGTATGATATCTTTAAAACTATACGGAGCCTTTATTTGTTGCCTGAAGTGTGGAAGAATGTCCCACAGAGGCTTGGTAATGTGTATTTGTTGTTGGGTAGAATGTTCCAGGAGCTTTCCAGGTGGCACTAGTGGGGAAGAATCTACCTGCCAGTGCAGGAGACACAAGGTAAGTAGTTTTGATTCCTGGGTGGTGAAGATCCCCTAGATGAGGAAAATGGCAACCCATTCCAGTATTCTTCCCTGAAAAATTCCATGGATAGGAGAAGCCTGGCAGGCTACAGTCCATGGGGTTGCAAAGAGTCTGACACGACTGAACACACACAGAGAATGTTCCATATATGTCTGTTAGATCTAATCGGTGGATTTTGTTGTTCAGCTGCTGTACTTCCTTATTTAAGTGTCTTCTGTCATTTATTCACTATTCTGAGTGGGATATTTAAGCCTCTGACTGTTATTGTAGAACTGTTTCTCGCCCTTCAGTTCTTAGNGTAAGTAGTTTTGATTCCTGGGTGGTGAAGATCCCCTAGATGAGGAAAATGGCAACCCATTCCAGTATTCTTCCCTGAAAAATTCCATGGATAGGAGAAGCCTGGCAGGCTACAGTCCATGGGGTTGCAAAGAGTCTGACACGACTGAACACACACAGAGAATGTTCCATATATGTCTGTTAGATCTAATCGGTGGATTTTGTTGTTCAGCTGCTGTACTTCCTTATTTAAGTGTCTTCTGTCATTTATTCACTATTCTGAGTGGGATATTTAAGCCTCTGACTGTTATTGTAGAACTGTTTCTCGCCCTTCAGTTCTTAGGTTTTGCTTCATGTATTTTGATAATTATATATTGTATAGTTATATTGAGGGTTTTATTAACATATAAAGTCTTTTCTTGTTTGTATTAACTTTTCTTAGTCTGTTTTGCCTGCCATTAGTATGGCCACCTCTGCTCTCTTCTGGTTACTGTTCATATGTAATATCTTTTTATGTCCTTTCACTTTTTTTCTGTTTCTGTCTTTGGATCTCAAGTGAGTCTCTTGTAGATGAGACCTATGGGATCAAGTATGTTTATCCATTCTGCATATCTCTGTTTTTTGATTGGAGAATTTAATCCATTTACATCATTTAATTGCTGATAAGGAAAAGACTGAGATCAGATTGCCAACATCCACTGGATCGTAGAATAAGCAAGAGAATTCCAGAAAAACATATACTTACACTTCATTGACCACATTAAAGCCTTTGACTGTGTGGATCACAACAAACTGGAAAATTCTTCAAGAGGATGGAATACCAGATCACCTTACCTGCCTCCTGGCAAAACCTATATGCAGGTCAAGAAGCAACAGTTAGAGCCAGACATGGAACAATCGACTGGTTTCAAATAGGGAAAGGAGTACATCAAGACTGTATATTGTCAGCCTGCTTATTTAACTTACATGCAAAGTACATCATGCAAAACGCTGGACTGGATGAAGCCACAAGCTGGAATCAGGATCAGAGTGAGAGATATCAATAACCTCAGAGATGCATATTACACCACCCTTAAGGCAGAAAGTGAAGAACTAAAGAGCCTCCTAATGAAGGTAAAAGAGGAGAGTGGAAAAGCTGGCTTAAAACTCAACATTCAGAAAACGAGTTCATGGCATCCAGTCCCATCACTTCATGGCAAATAGATGGGGAAACAATGGAAACAGTGACAGACTTTATTTTCTTGGGCTCCAAAATCAATGCAGATGGTGACTGCAGCCTTTAAATTCAAAGACACTTGCTCCTTGGATGAAAAGCTATGACCAACCTAGCATATTAAAAAGGAGAGATGTTAATTTGCCAACACAGGTCCACATAGTCAAAGCTATGGTTTTTCCAGTAGTCATGTGTGGATGTGAGAGTTGGACCATAAAGAATGCTGAGTGCCGAAGAATTGATGCTTTTGAACTGTGGTATTGGAGAAGACTCATGAGAGTCCCTTGGACTGCAAGGAGATCCAACCAGACACTCCTAAAGGAAATCAACCCTGCATATTCACTGGAAGAACTGATGCTGAAGCTGAAGCTCCAATATTTTGGCCACCGAATGTGAAGAGCTAACTCATTAGAGAAGACCCTGTGCTGGGAAAGATTGAAGGCAGGAGCAGAAGGGGACAACACAGGACAAGATGGTTAAATGGCATCACCGACTCAATGGACATGAGTTTGAACAAGCTCTGGGAGATGGTGAAGGACTGGGAAGCCTGGCGTGCTGCAGCCCATGGGGTCACAAAGTGTCAGACATGACTAAGCGACTGAAAAACAACAGAGGAGAAGACTGACTTTTACCATTTTTCCTATATGCCTTACAGCCTTTTGTCTCTCATTTTCTGCATTCTTGTCCTCTGTGTTTAGTTGATGTTTTTGTAGTGAAATGTTTAAATTCCTTCTTAATTTTTAGTGTGTAAATTCTGTAGCTATTTTTGTGGTTGCCATGGAGATTACATTTAATGTCAAAGTTATAAGACTATAATTTGAGTTTACAGCAGCTTAACTTCAATAACATAGAAAAACTTCTGCTCTTTTGCAGCTCTGTCCCCACCCCTTTGCGTTTTTGATGCCATAAAATTATATTTTTTTTTTTACTAGTGTGTACCTCAAAAGATAAAATTCTCTCAGATGCGGTAGTCCCCTAAATTATGTAGACAATAAGATTGGGAGTTATAAACAAAAGTTACAGTAATATTAGCTTTCACATTGTTTTTTTTCCCCTTAAATGTATCAGTCTCTTAAATCATGTGGGAAAAGGGTACAGCTGCCAACCATTGGTAACAGTCCTGCTTGCTTTTGTAATTGCCTGTATGTTTCCCTGTATTGAGATCTTTTTTCCTCCATGTGGTTTCAGGTTACTGTCCAGTGTCCTTTCATTTCCCCTTGCTGGGCTGCTTTGAGCATTTCTTACAGGGCGGGGTGTTCACAGGCTCCCTCAGCTTTTGTTTATCTGGACATATCTTGATTTCTCCCTCACTTTTGGAGGACAGTTTTGCTGGATACAGGATTCTCAGTTGAGAGTTCTTTTTCTTTTAACAATTTGGCTCTCAACCCTCGGTTTTCTGGCCTCAATGCCTTCTGATAAGAAATCTGTTGATAATTTTATTGAGGATCCTTGTATGTGATGATTTGCTTCTTTCTGTTCCTTTTAAGGTCCTCTGTGTCTTTTTCTCTTAAAATTTTGATTATAATGTGGCTTGGTGTGAATCTCAGAGTTCACCTCACTTGGAGTTTTTTCTACCTTCATTGTTTATATTCATTTTAATCAAATTTCAGAAGTTCCCAACCATTATCTCTTATCAGGTATTCTCTCTGCCTCCATCCCCACATCATCCCCTCCTTCTCCTGGGCTTCTCAGGATGAATTTGTTAGTCTACTTAATGGTGTCCCACATGTCTCTAGTGTTGTGTTCATTTACCTTAAACCTTTACTTAAGGTACTTACTTTTTGGCTGTGGTGGGTCTTCGTTGTGGTGCAGAGGCTTTCTCTAGTTGTGGCGAGTCGAGGCTACTCTCTAGTTGCGGTACGTGGGCTTCTCATTGCAGTGGTTTCTTCCGTTGCAGAGCATAGGCTCCAGAATGCATGGGCTTAGTTGCAGCATGTAGGATCTTAGTTCCCAGGCCAGGGATAGAACACATGCCCTTGCATTGCAAGGTAAATTCTTAATCACTGGACCATGAGGGAAGTCCCTTAAATCTTTTTTCTTTCTGTTCTTAAGTCTTGACAGTTTTCATTGTGCTATCTTTAGGTTCACTGATTCTTCTGCTTGGTCAAATATGCTGTTGAAGTTAGTTAAGTCACTCAGTCGGGTCCGACTTTTTGCGACCCCATGGACTGTAGCCTACCAGGGTCCTCCATCCATGGGATTCTCCAGGCAAGAATACAGGAGTGGGTTGCCAGTTGAAACTATCTAGTGAAATTTTCATTTCAGTTAGTGCATTTTTCAGCTGCAGAATTTCTTTTTTCTTCTTTTGTTTTGTTTTGAGGTTTTCTTTCTCTTTTTTTGTCCATGCTGTGCAACTTGTGGGATCTGAGTTCTCTGACCAGGAATTGAACTTGGGCCCTTGGCAATGAGAGTTCACTGTCCTAACCACCAGACTGCCAGGAAATTCCTAGGTTTTCTCTGTCTTTATTGACATTTCCGTTGTTCATTTCACGCATTGTTTTCTTGACTTTCTCTACATTCTCCTTTAGTTTTTGAATATTTTCAAGATTGTTTAAATTCTTTGGCATATTTGCCATTAGGTCTTTTTCAGGGACAGTTTTACTGATTTTTTTTTCCTTTGAATACTATCCTATTTCTTTGTATGCCTTGTGATTTTTTCCATTGGATGCTGTATGTTTGAATCTAATAATATGATAAGTCTGGAAAATTAATTCTCCTCCTTCACCATAGTTTGCTGTTTTTTGTGGTTTTGCTTTGTTTTGTTTATTGGAGCCTGCTTCTGTCAAGGATCAGCCTGAGGTGTCTTCTCAGGTGTTTGTTGAGCCTTTCCCTGGGCACATACAGCCACATTCTAATTTTCCCCATACATGCAGTTGTTTTAGAATTCTGTAGTCCTTAATATCTGGCTCCCATGAGAAAAAGTGAAAAATAAAGGATGAAAGTGGGAGGCAAGGTTGGGGGAATGGCACCAACCATTTAATCTTCTGCAAGCCACTTCAGCTGGAGGCAATAGGTCTTGCAGCAATTGGATAGTGCAGCACCAAGGTGCAAGAATGGCTGCCTGCCTGCGTCTGGACCTTTGTGACCAGAAGGAACAGTCAGTGATCAGAGCACAGATCACAGTATTTGCAGGAGACGGTCCTTTTTGCATACTCTTACTCCCACAAACTGTCCTGTTACAGGAACATGTGGGCATAGATGGCTTTTACTGTGCTGAGAGCTGAAATTGACTGAAATTAACAGCAGTTTACCTTCTGAGTTTTCCCTTTGAAGTTGCAAACCTTCAGCAGACTCCAGAGTCTTGAAATAGTTGCATCTTTATAGATTCGGCTAGTACAGTTGTTGCCTAGCTAGTGAGACAGATTCCTGGTGCTTCCTCCTCTTCCGTCTTCCCAGAACCCTCCTAACACTTAGGATTTTAGTTATAGTTTTGATATGTGTGATATACATATATCACGTATTTAGATTTTTAGTAACTTCCACTGGTTTCTTAGATTATCATTTTTTACTTGATTCATTTTTGGACTGGTTTGCTTGACTTTCCTAAATTAAGGGTAGCATACTTATTTAAGAAATTGCTGAAACCATTGTGCATACTAATAAATTATACAGTACCCACATAAGTACCACTTTCATTACCAGTACCCCCACAGACCCCCATGTTTCCCCTAAAGATCACATTTCCCTTTCTCCAGATGCAACCATTATTTTTCTGTTTTCTTTGATGTCTTATTCCCATGCCTATAAAACTAAAATGTATCTAAAATTTGAACTTTATTATATGCTTTATGAAACTCATTCACGTTGCATGCACCTGTAGTTTGTTAACATTGATGTCTGTATACAGTATCATGAAATACCTAACGGTTTTCAGTTTTGACGTTCAACCTTTAGGTTGTTTCTAGTTTGCGGCTGTTAAACAGTGATGGAATGAATTTTATTGTGCATGAATCCTGGCACACAAGCTCTCTAAGTTTGAGATTCTTTAAAATTAATAGATAATTCCAAACTTTGCCCAAAGAAGCTGTACTATTGTACAGTACGTTCCCACCAGCAGGGTGAGTTAGTGCCAGCTGCTTCATACCAGCATCAAGTACTGAAATTATCAACTCTTTTTCATGTAGCTGTTCTTGTGGATGGAGTGTTACCTCATTATGGTTTAAAATTTGTATCTTCCGAATACCTACTGAGGTTTTAACATTTTCATGCTGTTGTTGGCCACTTCAAATGTGGCCAACACAGTGTAGTTATGCAGAGTCGTGGATGCTGTTCTCAGTTGGGTGAGTCAGATTTGTAGGCAGTATTTATTCTGGCGGAGACCTTTGTTGGATAGATGCATTGCTAATATTACCCGCATTCGGGGCTTATCTTTTTAGTCTCCTAATGTTGTCTTTAGATGAGGATGAGTTCTTCATTTTAAGATGGTTCCAATTAATTGATTTTTAAAATTTTCAGTTAGCAGTTTCATGCTATACTTCAGAAATCTTTCTCTTTTGAGGAAATGAGGATGTTTCTTGTGTTAATCTTTGAGAAGCCTTCTTGGTTGACTCTTTGGATAATATTGTAGATGGAATTATTTAAAAATTTGTTTCCTAATTATTTTCTAGTACATAGAAAAAAAGCTTTTTGCAAATTACCTTCAGTGAACTTGATAAATTTACTTCATAAACTTGCTACTGCTAAGTCACTTCAGTCACAAGAGTTTACTTATAGATTCGTAAGTTTTCTACATACACAAGTACGTTGTCTGCAGACTATGAATGTTTTGTTCTTCCTTTCCAGTCCGTCTGCTTTTTTCCCATTACTTATTTCACTGGCTTCGGTTATGCAGTAGAGTGTTGAATGTAAGTGACAATAACAAGCATTTTTTGTCTTGTTTCTGGTCTTGTGGGAGGGGTTACAGGAATGGGCGTCTTCAGCATTTCATCATTCAGTGTTAGCTGAAGTTTTTTAGATACTCTTTTACTTGGCTAAGTAAACTAATTTATTTTTAGAATTTGCTGAGAAGGCTTTTTGAAAGTCATGATTGGATGTTAAATGATTTCAGGTTTTTCTGCATCTGTTCATTTGACTTTTCTCATTCTAAAAAAATGTATGTGCATTTGGGACATTCCTGGTGGGCCAGTGATTGAGAGTCTGCCTTTCAGTGCAGGGGATACAGTTCCACCCCTGGTTGGGGAACTGAGATCCCATGTGCTGCAGGATAACGAAACCTGCAGCAAGAGGTGCCTGGGTGCTGCAGTGAAGACCCAGCGGAGCCAAAGATTTAAAGCAGTTAAAGCCAAAACAAAACTCGTGTAGATGACATTTAGAAAAGAATACCCAAGTAAACCCAGCTTGGCATTAAACCACGCTTGGAATAAACACAACTTGGTGATTAAGTATTTTATTTAGTCTATTGCTGGAATTGATTTGCAAATGTTGTCTTTAGGATTTTTGTGTTAATGCATTTGAGATCAGCTTGTAATTTTGCCTCCTTAAAATATCTTGGTATCAGGGTTATACTGGCCTCTTGAAACGAAAGAGAAAGTTCCTTTTTTTCCGGTTCTTTGGGAGGAAGTTTGTACAATTTACAGTACTTGTCCTTAAATTTTGGTTTTATTTACTGGGGAAACAACCTGTGCCTGGAGTGTTTTGTTTATTTTTTATTTTTTGAGGGAATGGTTTAAATTATGGGTTCAGTTTTTTTTTTAACTAGATAAAGAATTATTTATATATTCTGTTTCTTTTAAGTTTTGGTAAGTTGAGTTTTTCTAGGAATTTCTCCATTGCATTTAAAATTTCAGGTTCATTGGCATAAATTTATATATAATAGCCATTCTTTGTTTTAAAGTTACCAGTATTCTTTATTTCCTTTTACTTAGGTATATTTGACATTTACAGTATTACTAAATTTAGGTGTATAACCTATTTGATGTTGGTATATAGTGTGAAATGATCACCACAATAAGTCTTAAGTAACATATCATCATACATAAAGAATTTTTTCTTGTGATGAGAACTTTTAAAATTTATTCTCTTCGCAGTTTTAAAATACGCAGTGCTGCTGCCTCTGTTTAGGCACTGAGTCATGTCCGACTCTTTGCAGGCCCGTGAACTGTAGCCCGCCAGCTCCTCTGTCCGTGGGGTGTTCCAGGCAAGAATACCAGAGTGGGTTGCCATTTTCTTCTCCAGGGGGTATTCCTGACCCAAGGATCTAACCCAAGTCTTCTCCTTGGCAGGCAGATTGTTTACTGCTGAGTCAACTGTAGATACCAGCCTATACATTACATCCCTTTGACTTATTTTGTAATTGGAAGTTGGTATCTTGATTTTCTTCACTCATTCCCCATTTCTTCCCGCCCCACATCTGACAGTCTTTGTATCTGTGAACTTGGTGGCAATATTTTTTTTTCATTTTTAGATTCCATGTGTAAGTGAGATCATGTAATACTTGTCCTTGTCTGACTTACTTCCCTTAGCATAATATCCTCCATACATGTTGTCACAAATGGCAAGATTTCACTTTTTTTTTTTTTTTACAGCTGAATAATATTCAGGCTTCCCTGGTGGCTCAGACAGTAAAGAATGCGCCAGCTATGTGGGAAACCTGGTTTTGATCCCTGGGTTGGGAAGATACTCTGCAAGAGGGCATGGCAACCCACTCCAGTATTCTTGCCTGGAGAATCTCCATGGACAGAGGAGCCTGGTGGGCTACAGTCCATGGATCTCAAAGAGTGGGACACGACTTTGCAACTAAGCAGCAGCAATATTCTGGTGAATATTCTGTTTACATTATATTTATCCGTTTATCTGTTGATAGACCCTTTGGTTGTGTCCATATTTTGGCTCTTGTAACAATGCTGCAGGGAACCTGGGGGTGCATGTATCTTTTCAAGTTGTGTTTTCATTTTCTTCAGATAAATAACCAGAAGTAGAATGTCAAGATCACATGATAGTTCCAGTTTTAATTTTTAAACCTCCGTGCGGTTTCCTGTGACGGCTATGCCCGTTCACACCTGCAGCGCGGAGGGGCTCCTGGCCGCACCCTCGCCAACGCTCATTATTTCTTATCTTTCTGATAATAACCCTTGTAACAAGTGTGAGGTGATAACTCAGTGTGGTTTTGGCTTGCATTTCCCTGATGATTCGTGATGTGTAAAGCGTCTTTTCATATACCTTTTGGCCAACTGTGTATCTTCTCTGTAAAATGTGTGTTTTGGTCCTCTGCCCCCTTAAGTTGCATATATTTTCCATGTATTTTGAACATTAACCTCTTACCAAATATACGGCTTGCAAATACTTTCTTCCATTCAGTAGATCACTATTTCATTTTGTTGCCAGTTTATTTACTGACAGCTTGACAATGATAATCTGTACTTTTTTTTCCTTTTAGTTAATTGTTTTAAAGATAAACTTTTGACTTTGAATTTTGTACCCCACGCTGATGTATTTTTATATGTCAGTTTTTTTTCTTTTCTTCCTGTTGCTTTCTTTGGGTTTTATTTATTGTTTTTTTCCTAAGTTCTTGAAGTGGACATACTTGGATACCAAGTTATCCACGATTTAGATATCATATATAATGGTCGACACTTACATAATGTGTCGACCACTTTAAAATGAACAATTCATTGGTTTTAGTGTACTCAAAAAATTGTGAAACCGTATCATTCCTTTCTTAGTCCCAGAACATTTTCATCACATCAAAAAGAAGACCCCCTACCTATTAAATGTCACTCATATCTACCATTTTCCCATACCTTGGCACCACTAATCTGCTTTTAATCTCCATGGATTTGCCTACCCTGGGTATTTCACGTATGGAATGATGGAATATTTGGTTTTTATGTTGGGCTTCTTTCACTTAACAGAGTATTTTCAGCATCCATCACCATGAATCAGAACATCGTTCCTTGTTGTTCCTGGTTGAATAATAGTTCATAAATATGGACTTGTCACTCTCTTTATCCATTCATCAAAACGACTATTTTGGGTTGTTTCTACTTTTGGCTATTATGAATAACACTGTTAAGAACATTTATACAGAAGTTTTTACATGGAAATATGTTTTCAGTTTTCTTAGGTATATACCTAGAGTGAGTTTTTGGATCATGTAGTATCTCACTGTTTAACTTTTTGATAAACTGCCAAACTGTTTTCCAAAGCAGCTGCCCCATTCTACTTTCCAACCAGCAATGTATGAGGGTTTTGATATCCTCATCAGTACTTTTAATTATCTTTTTTATTATAGCCATTCTAGTGGGCGTGAAGTTTTATCTCATTGTCACTTTGATTTTTCTAATGATGTTGAGCTTATTGGCTATTTCGTATTTTCTTTGAACAAATATCTCTTTAAATCCCTAGCTAATCTTATTTTATTTTTTTTTACTGTTGAGCTTTGAGTTCTTTATGTAGCCTAGATGTTACACTCTTTATCAGATATATGATTTGCAAATATTTTCTCCATTCTGTGGGTTGTCTCTTTCTTGATAATGTCTTCTCTTCTAGCACAAAAGTTTTTAGTTTTAATGCAGTCTGATTCATTTATTTTTGCCCCTTTTTGGTTGCTGGTATTTTTGGTATCATATCTAAGACACCATTGGCTGATCAGTGTTGCAAAGGTTTATCCCTATGTTGTCTTCCAAAAGTTTTCTAGCTCTAGTTAACCACATTTAGCTTTATGATCCATTTTTTGTTCATTTTTAAATGTGTTGTAGGATGAGCATCCCAACTTAATTCTTTTGCATACAGATACTCAATTGTCCGAGAACTATTTGTTGAAAAGAATATTCTTTGCCCACTGAATGATCTTGGCATTCTTTGAGAAAATCAGTTGACCATAAATGCCAGGATTTATTTCTGAACTTGCAGTTCTATCCCATTGATAAAGCCAGTACCACACAGTCTTGATTACTGTAGCTTGGTAGTACATTTTGAAATTGGGAAATACAAGTCTTCCAACACTGAGTTGGCTTGAGGTATTCAAGGTCACTTACATTTGCATATGAATTTTAAGACCAGGTTGTTAATTTCTGCAGAACAAGCAACTGAGACTTTGATCTGTAGATTGATTTGGAAACTATTGCTATTTTAATAGTAAGTCTTTTAACCAGTGAGCAGGAGATATCTTCAATTTGATTTGGAAACTGTTGCTATTTTAATAGTAAGTCTTTTAACCAGTGAACATGAGGTATCTTCAATTTCTTTTCAACGGTGCTTCATAGTTTTCTCTGTCTCTGTACTTTATTTGTAAGTTTTTTTTTAATGCTGTTGTAAATGAAATTTTTTCTTAATTTTATTTTCAGGTTATTCATTGCTAATGTATAGGAACAGAACTATTTTTGTGTATTGATGTTGTATTAATACCTGCTACTTTGCTAAACTGAGTGTTAGCTCTAATTGTTTTTTTGTGGATTCCTTTTTGGACTTTCTTTATCTAAGATCATGTCTTCTGCAGATAGTTTTATCTTTTCCTTTCCAGTCTAAATGTCTTTTATTTAGATTGCTGCCCAGTTGATCTCACTAGAACCTTCAATGCAATTTTGAATAAAAATTATAAGAATTAGGCATTCTTGTCTTATTCCAGTCATATGGGGAAAGCTTTCAGTCTTTGACCATTAAGTATAAGGTTAGATATGGGGTTTTTGTAGAAGCCCTTTATCAGGTTGAGGTTGTTCCTTTCTGTCTTTAGTTTATGAAATTTTCTAAATCAGGAAAGGGTGTTTTATTTTGTCAAATATTTTTTGTGGGTCTGTTGAGATGATTAAGTACTTTTTGTCCTGCTGCTGCTAAGTCGCTTCAGTCGTGTCTGACTCTGTGCGACCCCATAGACAGTAGCCCACCAGGCTCCGCTGTCCCTGGGATTCTCCAGGCAAGAACATGGAGTGGGTTGCCATTTCCTTCCCCTAGTGTGGTATATTTCACTGATCAGTTATCAAGTGTTGAACCNTTATAAAAGTCCTTCATTTTGTACAGCTCCTTGGAGCTCCTCTCTATCTGCTAGATGCGATGCTGTCTGATTCATTAATTGTTGAATAAAGCCAATAAGATCTTTAAAATTTACTCACTTGAATTTTGTTTTCTAATACACCCTTTGAGAGACACACAGTTCATTCTCCAGGGGGAAAGGTCTGTCTTGCTTCCACCAAAGTCCCAAATAAACCAACAGGATTTCCCCAAAGCAGTTTCTGTTGTTCTGTCTTTATACTGTCTTTTGTGGGGATATATTAGATATTTTGTGGGATATATATTTTAAATATATAATGTATTCTAATAGATTAAATGTAATTCTCTTTTTCACCACTTTACTCCTTGCCCTTTTAGGGACTGATGGGCTCCAATTGTGGTTTGCACTCCTTTCTTTTAAAATTTATTTTATTGAAATATAGTTGATTTGTAGTGTTGTGTTAATTTCTACTATACAGCAAAGTGATTTAGTTATACATAAACATACACATTCTTTTTCATAGTCTCTTTTGTTATGGTTTATCACAGGATATTGAATATCCTGTGCTATACAGTAGAACCTTGTTGTTTATCCATCCTATATATATTAGTTTGCATCTGTGAATCCCAAACTCCAAATCCATCTCTCCCCAACTCCCTTGTATTCCTTTCTTAAATATAATCAAGATATATTTAATTTCAGTCACTCATTCAATCATTAATTCATTCTAGCATAGTAGTTAAGCATGTGGGCTTTGGTGTGCCAATTAAAATGTTAAAAATATAATTCTCATACAAATACAGAATGAATGTGCCACACATTCATTAATGAGGGAACTAGCAGGATGGTGGACCTGGTTCAGAGGGTTGTAGTTGAAACAGAAGTATTTATAGTCCCTGAAAGAGAGAATGCCGGCCTGAGACTGCTAAATTAGATGCAAAGCAGGCTAGTCTCCTAGAGAACAAAATGACTATAACCACTGGAGTTATCTTTTCCACTAGAGGAAAAACTCACTTGCACTGGTATAGGTCAAGAATCATTTGAATTACCCCCAGTTAACATCATGAGAAACGCTGGGCTGGAGGAAGCACAAGCTGGAATCAAGATTGTCGGGAGAAATATAAATAACCTCAGATATGTGGATAACAACACCCTTATGGCAGAAAGTGAATAGGAACTAAAAAGCCTCTTGATGAAAGTGAAAGAGGAGAGTGAAAAAGTTGGCTTAAAGCTCAACATTCAGAAAACTAAGATCATGGCATCTGGTCTCATCACTTCATGGCAAATAGATAGGGAAACAGTGGAAACAGTGGCTGACTTTATTTTTCTGGGCTCCAAAATCACTGCAGATGGTGACTGCAGCCATGAAATTAAAAGACACTTACTCCTTGGAAGGAAAGTCATGACCAACCTAGACAGCATATAAAAAAGCAGAGACGTTACTTTGCCAACAAAGGTTCATCTTGTCAAGGTTATGGTTTTTGCAGTGGTCATGTATGGATGTGAGAGTTGGACTATAAAGAAAGCTGAGCACCAAAGAATTGATGCTTTTGAACTGCAGTGTTAGAGAAGACTCTGGAGAGTCCCTTGGATTGCAAGGAAATCCAACCAGTCCATCCTAAAGGAGATCAGTCCTGGGTGTTCATTGGAAGGACTGATGTTGAAGCTGAAACTCCAATACTTTGGCCACCTGATGAGAAGAGCTGACTCATTTGAAAAGACCCTGATGCTGGGAAAGATTGAGGGCAGGAGGAGAAGGGGACGACAGAGGATGAGATGGTTGGATGGCATCACCGACTCGATGGACATGGGTTTGGGTGGACTTCGGGAGTTGGTGATGGACAGGGATGCCTGGCGTGCTGTGGTTCATAGGGTTGCAAAAAGCCAGACGCGACTGAGCGACTCAACTGAACTGAACTGAACAGTTAGCATTTACTTTTATGAAGTTGTAGAATATCTTAATCAAGAGTAGAGAATCAATCATTAGGGTAAACCAACCCCCTAGACACTAGAATAATTCTGGAGTGGCTCTATAATGTTCTAGCATGACTCTAAAAAGATGGGCAGCCATCTTTTCTAAGTTTTGTATATTTTTGTCTTAACATTAGTTAGGTTGTCTCGATTCAAATCCTGGTTCCCATTCTCAAAAGCTGTGGCCTTGGCCAAGTTATAAGCTTCTCTAAGTCTCAGTTTCCTCATCTATAAAGTTGAGATAACAACAGTTTCTACCACACTGGATTATTGTGAGGTGTCAGTGAGTGGATCCATGTGAGAACAGAATAGAATAGAATTGCATATAGTAAGTTCTCAATAAGGCTAAGCTATTCTTATTTATGTAGGTATTGGGCTGAGCTACAGGTAATCAAGGCTTGTGTCCTCTAGTCTGGGTCTTGTAAGAAAGAGAGCTGTGACTTTAAGCCTATCAAAGACTTGTCTGTAGTGATA
This sequence comes from Oreotragus oreotragus, assembly GCA_006410675.1. Classification (NCBI taxonomy): domain Eukaryota; kingdom Metazoa; phylum Chordata; class Mammalia; order Artiodactyla; family Bovidae; genus Oreotragus; species Oreotragus oreotragus. The sequence continues at coordinate 435,291 of SJYX01000733.1, read as the reverse complement.
AGAGAAGTTCATTTCACGCAGGAGCTGCAGGGAGCTATCTGCTTCAGCCTGTGGTCAGCATGGCTATTGGCAATCCAGAGGAAAACCTTGATGACAGCAAAGATGGGGCCCATGTGAGAGAAACAAGAGGTGGAACAAACAGAAAAGGAGCGCTGAGGGTGGGGGCCTCACAGGTGGGGGCCACTGAGCTGGCAGACATCTGAGTCTTACTTTCCTCCTTCCCCTTCTTCCTGTTGAAGGCTCCATTGAGTACTCCACTGAGTACTAGGATAGTATTTCTCACTCTTCAGAGTCAAATATGATATGGCCCCTACCCTTAGGGGGTTCATAGTGGATGAGGAACCAAGTGTGACCAATGGTTACAGCGCATGTACCTGTTGTAACCAATTGTTATAGTACAGTACGCCTGTATCACATGAGATGTGTCTGCAGAAGGAAAGCGTTTTGCTTCTTCAGGACTGTTCCAGCAGCTGGCTGCCTGGAATGGGCCACAGACTGGTGGTGGTGGAGTTGATGAACACATTAAGAGAACTATAGCAATTGAGAGGGTATTATGGGTTCAGCTGTGTACCCCTAAGATATATGTTGAAGTTCTAACCCCAGAACCTCAGAATGACCTTATTTGGAATAGGTTCTTTACAGATGTGGGGCTTCCCTAGTGGCTCAGATGGTAAAGAATCCTCCTGTAATGCAGGAGACCCAGGTTGGGAAGATCCCCTGGGGGAGGGCATGGCAATCCACTCCAATATTCTTGCCTGGAGAATTCCCATGGACACAGGAGCCTGGCAGGCTATGATCCATGGGGTCGCAAAGAATCAGACACGACTGAGTGACTAAGCACAGCATAGCACTTTACAGATGTAATTGGTTAAATTAAGATGAAGTCATACTGCAGTGGGGTGCGTCCCTAATCTAATATGACTGGTGTCCTTATAAGGAGAGAAAAATTTGGACCCAGACATGCATAGAGGGAAGATGATATGAAGACACCCAGGAAGCTGACCTGTGATGATGGAGGCAGAGACTGGAGTTTTACAGCCACACGCCAAGGAATGCCGGGGGCTACCAGAAGCTGGAAGAAGCCAGGAAGGATCCATCTTTAGAAGTTTTGGAGGGAACAAAGCCTTGCTGACACCTTGGTACCTGACTTCTAGCCCCGAGAACTGTGAGAGAATACATTTCTGTTTGAAGCCACCCAGACTGTGGTACCCTGTTACACCAGCCCTAGGAAACTAAGCGCCTTTTTTTTTTTTTTTCGGGGGAGGTAGTGTTATTTACAATAGTCTCGAAGTCTGCAGTAAAAAGTCACAGAATAGGTCCACACTGATGTAAGATTTATACAGCACACTGACACACTCATTTCTTGAATGGGTTGGTCAGAGAGGAAGATCTACGCGACCAAAATTACAAAGAACACAAGGCAACCTTCACTGCAGTTTTGTGATGGCCCACACTCTTCTTCCTCTTCTTTTTTTAAAGTAGTGGTAAGTTAGACTTTCGGAGACGGCAACGGCACCCCACTCCAGTACTCTTGCCTGGAAAATCCCAAGGATGGAGGAGACTGGTAGGCTGCAGTCCATGGGGTCTCGAAGAGTCAGACACAACTGAGCGACTTACAAAAAAAATAGACTTTATTCAAGGGGGGCTCTTATAGTGGGGTTTTTTAGTAGGTTAGAAAGATTGACTCATTCCAAATATAACAAAGAAAAGTGGGAATTTATAGCCAAAGAGCAGAGTGGATGGAAAAATACTGAGAAGAAATACCAGGGTAAGGGAGGATTCTATACCAGGGTAAGGGAGGATTCTAGGTAAACCAACCTAACAGGTTTCTTGCTAAAGGCAGACCAAGGTGATCAGCCGTCACCTGGGGCATGGTAGAGGATGAGAAATGTGATCAGACATTCAGGATGGGAGATTCTAGTTAAAGAGACTTAACAGGATTCTTACTTAAAATTGAATTATAGAGAGACAAATCTGAAAGCCCCAAAGTCAGCCATTGAGAAGAGTTCTGAAAGTCCTGAGGAGTTTAGTCAAAGAGAGATTCTTTGTCAGTGGTGATGTTCTAAAACCTTGATACGGAATATAAAGAAGGATATAGAACAGAGAATTTCAGACTGGGATGTGCGGTTTTGGGTCTCGTGGACATCAAAAGAGAACGTTCAGTAGGGAGTTGGAGTTTGGAAATAATATATATACAGATGGATATTTTTAGCCTGCATGTAATTAATAGCCAGGAGATTCTCCAGGTGTGAGAATGAGAGAGAACTCTCCCAAGTGAGCAAATGAGAATATTGCCAAGGTGAGACCAGTAGGAGAACGTTCACATTCAAAGTACAAGCAGGAAAGAGAAATCTGTAAGAAAGAAGTAGAAGGACTTCCCAAGACTTAAGGAGGAAAACTAGGAGTTTCCATGGACTTGGAAGCCAAGGAAGAAGTTAGGGAAACCTGCATACTCTTCTAAGTATTTTGTATAGATTAATTAATTTACCCTTTTAACAACTCCTATGAACTGTTACTATTATCTCCAAGTTACAGATGAGGAAACTGAGGATAGGCTAAGAACGTTGCCCAAGGTCACAGTTAGTCTATGACAGGACTGGGATTTAAAGCCGAGCAGTCTGGTTCCAGAACTTGTGCTCTTGGCTGTAACAGTACTAGAGTCCTTCACGTGGACTTCAGGGATGAGGAAGGGACAGAAGATGGCCAGCAACTTTCCACTGTCCACCACCCCCATACTCAGTTTTTCCTTCCTCAGCAGCTGCCCGCAAACCCTCTCCCTGCAAATGTTCCCTGATACTGTCTGTTATGATTTTTCTTCAACTGACTTAAAAAAAAAAACTGAGATGAAATTCACAAAACATAAAATTAACCATTTTCAGGTGAATTAAGTGGTATTTAATAAATAAATTTATAATATTGTGCAACCACTACCTCTGAAAGTCTGTGGGAGACTTGAATCCTTTGGGACCCAACCCAGGGACTCACATAATGAGTGTTGGACTCATTATGGGACTTCTACCTCTGAAATATTTCATCCTCCCAAACCCAGTACCCGTGAGGCAGCCACTCCCCACTCTCCCCTTCCCCAACCCGCTTTCTGTCTNTTAATAAATAAATTTATAATATTGTGCAACCACTACCTCTGAAAGTCTGTGGGAGACTTGAATCCTTTGGGACCCAACCCAGGGACTCACATAATGAGTGTTGGACTCATTATGGGACTTCTACCTCTGAAATATTTCATCCTCCCAAACCCAGTACCCGTGAGGCAGCCACTCCCCACTCTCCCCTTCCCCAACCCGCTTTCTGTCTCTACGGAGTCACCTGTTCTGGGTATTTCATATACATGAAATCTTCTAATACGTGGCCTTTTGTGTCTCATTTACCTTTCTCCCGGCATAATGTTTTTGAAATTCACCCAGCATGTATCTGCAGTGTATCTTTTTGATGGCTGAATAACATCCCATGGTATATATCTATGTACTGCAATCTATTTATCCATTCATCTGCTGATGGGCATTTAGGTTGTTTTCAACCTTCAGCTATTGTGAAGAGTGGTGCTATGAACACGAAGGTACAGGGTCTGTTTGAGTATCTGTTTTCAATTGTTTTGTGTCTATATCTAGGAGTACAGTTGTTGGGTCATATAACCTTTTTTTGGCTTTTTAAAAAATCTAATTTTTAATTGAAGGGCAATTGCTTTACAGAATTTTGTTGTTTCCTGTTAAACATCAACAACACGTATTACCTCTGTGTTTAACTTTTTGACGGAGTGTCTTTTCTTGTTTCTCATTTTCCCATGCTGGTTCCTCATCACAAAACCCTTTGCTGTTGTTCAGTTGCTCAGTCATGTCCAGCTCTTTGCGACACCATGGACTGCAGCGCACCAGCCTTCCCCTTCCTTCACCATCACAAAGCCCTACGCGGCTGTAAATCCCACAACAAGCCAAAGAGTTCAGTTCAGTTCAGTTCAGTCACTCAGTTCAGTTCAGTCGCTCAGTCGTGTCCGACTCTTTGCGACCCCATGAATCGCAGCACGCCAGGCCTCCCT